>CM044560.2:9792589-10105089 GCA_024416835.2 Perccottus glenii | reverse complement strand
TTGACAGGGTTAAGGTTATGGTTAAGGTTACTAGGTCTTAGTGTCAGTGTGAGAAATAGGGAGATGAAGACAAGCAACAGAAGTGGATTAATTTGTGATCGTACGCGTTATTTGATGAGTTTCTGACATCATTGCTCTCATGTAGTGGAATATATTTGATTAAATAGGCTTAACCTGAAAAACATATCTGCAACATACAACACAACAAACAAATAAAAACATTTTTTTTGTTTGGTTATTACAGCTTCTCATTATGAGCTATAAAGACACTTTATAAAAACAAGACAAGACATTGACAGGACATTTATTTTTGCAGGCCCAATATAAATACAGACTTGGCTCAAAGAACTTTACAGACATGACAATAATTGCAATGGCGTGCAATGATGCAGACAGGAGAGGTTATAAAATTATGACACATTTTATTAGAATTATGAACTGGATCCTTAGGATTCAACCTTGCTCTTCCTTTATTATCAACATAATGCAATTTTCTCTCTAAAGGCAGGGAGATATGATTATAAATGTAAGCCATCATATTCACAGAAAATCCTTGGCTCAATATGAATTTTAAAGTTTAATTAAAATGTTCTTTAAAGGAAAAGGATGATGCATTCACATGTAACTTTTTTATATTTAATTTTTTATTACCATTGTGTACCATGTTGCAGTAGTCTATGGACAAGCCCCGAGTCTTAGGCTGTACCAGACAACATCCCCTGTCCTTAGACCCTCCATCAGGGTGAGGAAAAACTCAAAAACCCAGCTGTAAAAAGAGAAACCTCAGGGAGAACCACAGAAGGAGGGATCCACTCCCAGGACGGACAGGCCGTGCATTAGATGTGTCCAGGACAGTCATTGGCAAATAGATATAGTATAAATATAGTCCATAATAATATCAGCAGGAACAGTTCATCAATTTGAGTGAGAGGAATTGAGGTCAGGGGGGGTCCCTGGGACAGGATCACAGAGGGGACACAGCTCTTGGTCCAATCATTACTGGGACGTCTAACAGCGGCCTGGACATCTGCAACAGGACGAGAGTCCCACTCCCCCAGACGAGAGTCACTCTCGTCTGGGGGAGTGGGACAACATGTGAACAGCAATGAACTAAGCAGAAATGTAAACTATACTGCCTTAGACTGAGCCAGAAGATAGAAGCTCAGTGTGTTATACTTTTCCCAGCGTCTAGGCCTAAAGCAACTTAGCTCAACTAACTGTGTCAAAAATTATAGTCTTACACACTTCTTTAGCATCTAATGAGCACAACCCCTCTTTCTTTTTGAAGAAGATGCATAAATCTGGGTCTGGTATAACTTATTCAGCAGTAATGACTACAGGGTGTGTCAAAATAAAATGGACAAAGGCAAATTAATGTCCAAGAATTGGACATTGGAGAGATGAGTAATAACACTCATCGCTAGAACAGACAGTATGAGTACAGTGCATTGCTCTCTGTTGTTTCCTATTTGTTGAACTTTGTTGCTGACAGGTTAGAAAGCAACGAATGTGGAGAAACAACAGTGTACTTATTATGCTTAAAGTTATAAATCATTTTTCATATGCAAATATAGTCTTGCTTCTCTCTATCTTGTTCACACTTGTTAACATCTGTATTTATGAGCATATCACCATTGGTAGGAAATAGGTATATATATATATAAACTAATTAATATATATATAAACTACATTATATATATATATATATATATATATATATATATATATATATATATATATATATTATAACTAATTAATATATATTTAAACTAATTAATTTAAGAGTGTGATGTTTGTACTATGTGCTTTAGTCTGGCCACTTTCAAAAAGATTTAAATATGACACTGAACTAGAGTCCCACATTGTGCAACTTGATCAGGTTATTGATAAATCATTGATTCATCAATATCCTGACCAATCTCTAAAACAGATGCTCTGTGTGACACTAGCTCAGTGCCTAACAAAGGTCTCTTTGTGTGGTCAGTCCAAGAAACACATGCAATAATCACCTCTTTGACAATTTTCAAAGGTGACGAGCTCACTAACACACATTTTAAACTAATATGTAAACAAGATTTGAGAAAAACATAATATAAAAAAATATATATAATATAAAAATACTTATAAAATAACACTATGTCCTATTTAGTTTTAAATAAGACATAGTGTAGTAAAAGAAAATAGGTACCAAATCTAGAGCAATCACTTACATTCCTCAGTATTAGTCTGAGGAACAGCAACATCCACAGCAAAACACAGCTGTGAATCTTTTTCTGACCCATCTGAGCACCCGTCTGAACCTGCCTGCCCTTTTCTTCTTTGTGTAAGTTACCAACTGCATCTCCTGAGCATTAATATTACTGCAACACTCAGGTTCAGTGAAAAGCACAAGCTGCATTTCTTGACCACCAGGACATGAGTCAGGGTCCTGAGTGGCCTTTACAAATTCAACATCACTAGAACCAGGGTCATCAATAGGAACACCACTGGTACTATTACTAGAACACTCCGGCTCAGGCAAAGCCTCAGCCTCAAAGGTCTCAGAATGAGCCGGTGTCCCAGGTGAATTAGAAACAGAGTTATCAACTTGGCCAGAGAACTGACAACTACTGTCTTCAACAATTAAAATATTCGATTCATCTGAGAGGTGGTGGCTATCGGCCGTTACCTCACAGGTCTCCTCATCTGTATTATGTTGCCTATGAGAATCAGAAGAAGCTTTGTCCCAACAATGTCCTAAAGACTGAGGCGCTAAAACATAGTCTGCTTCAATGCTGTAAGACCTCATCTCATGTTCTAAAGACTGAGGCGCTAAAACAAACTCTAGTTCACTGATGTTGGAACTGCCCAGAGTCTCACGTGAAACAGTATGAACCTGGAATAAGTACTGACTACTACAACCAGGTCCATCATAAGAATCTATCACTCCATCTACCGCTTGTGTAGTTTTAAGAGCTACACTATTATTGACCTGAATTGGTATAGTCAGTGGACTACCAGCAATGTGCGGGAGAGAGGTGCTGTCTGAACTTCCCGTTTGGTCCCTGTCAACTTCTGAGTTTGTGTCTTCTTTACTGGGGTTTGAAACACTCCTCATGAGGTATATACCTTCCTTTGTGTAATCTAACATGTGTTTCATAGTTAGAAAGTTATGTTCAAGTGCATCACTTGAAGATATTCTGCTTTTATGGTCCAGACACAGTAACTGTTTTAACAGGCTCAGAAATTCCTTTCTGTCCACCAGTTCTATATCAGAGTTGATCGGGTGGTGATTTAAGATCAGATCATCCAGATCTTTGGCATTCTTAAAGTAGTATTGTTTCCTATTTTTCAAAGCAGTGGATGTCATTGTCATCAAACTCCACTGAGGATTTCTGCTTGATGTCTTGCAGAAATATCTGTTGCTGTACAGTCCAGTGTTGATTAAGTCATCTTCTGGCTGACCCAAAAGATGTATAATTGATTCTAAACTATCATACTCAGAAGCACTAGCAAAAAGGTTTGAACCTAAATATAGAAAGGCCAGGCAGCACCCCAAACCCCACACATCGATAGCTTTAGTTAATTCAAGGCCCAAAATGACCTCGGGAGCGGCATATCCCGGAGCCTGGCATGCCATACCGAGTTTAAATTCACTGTCCCTAAGTGCTAAACCAAAGTCAATCATCTTGATTCTGAGTGGACTCTTGGTTTTGTCCACAAGCATAATGTTGTCTGGTTTTATGTCTGTGTGAACCAGTCCAGTGCTGTGTAGTGCCTGCACAGCTACAAGCATCTGAAAGGCCAACGAACGTATGTCATTCAGGGACAATGGCTGCCAGTTTCTCTGCTTAACAAACTCATGAAGGCTGCAGTCCAACAACTCCAGTGCAATACAAGAGAAAGTGTCAAATTTAAAATAATCAACAAAGTTGACAAAAACGTTCTGGTTGAGATCCAGATCTCTTAATGCCAGTAGCACCTCGACCTCCCTCTCTGTTTTCGTGTTATGACAACTTTCACTCATTTTAACAGCCACCACCTCTGACGTGTCAGTGTTTAGGCATTTAACTACTTTGCCAAACACTCCCTTGTCCAAAATGTTCAAAACCTTATAAGGTGTGGAAGGCAGAATATAATTGCTTTTGACTTCCCCTAAAGAAATTGAGCTTGAGCTTGAGCAGGCAGACATTTTGACTTACTTAAATAACAACTTAAATTGAACAGACAATTGTTTCCTTGTCTGGGCTGGTTATTGCCTTTGTCAAAAAGTTTAAAACAATTTGAATACAAATACAACCTACCTTGATTTACTTTGTAGCGTCAATAACAGACCACGAGTCAAACCGAACTGTGTGGCCGAAAACTTTGAAATGAACCTAATTACCACCAGCCTTTATACACACCAGATTTCTCTGTGCAGCTATGACATCACATGGAGTACTTTGGTCACAGAATCAAAGTGATGATGTCACTCACTTGTTGCCATGGTAACAGTAATTATTCTATTTTATTTATTTTTTTTCAAAACTGTATTTCTCACTGAAGGACAATTCTAGACAATTTCCTGCTGGTTGTGTACAATGTGGACTCATAATATGAGTATAAATATAATTATATTACAATAAACCTGGAATCAATAAATGAGCTATTGAAAAGTGAATGAAGGATCTATATAGTCCAATATCACAACATCTGCCTCAAAGTAGCCTGGCAAGTCTTCCTAACTATTGTATAAAATAGAAACTTGAGTAAGTTTGATGTTTAGGGGAGCAGTGAGCAAACACAGATTAAATTACCTCAGAATGCACAGACAACTGAACAGTTCAGAGCAGAGAACAGTTCATTTCTTAGTCCATCTTATATAGAGATCAATAAAAATGAAATTAAGTCCATTGAATATCAACAGGAGGCAAACAGATCCATCCCACTCCCACTGAGTGAAGAGCCGGGTTCAGGGTTCATTGGTCAAAAGGGGTCAATCGGGTTGGGCCAGGAGCACAACCCGTCATCAGTCACTACTGGGACGAATAACTGCGGGCCAGAAATCTACCCCAGAGGGAGAGGGTGAGAGGGACAATATGTAAAAAACAGTGAACTAGGTAATTAACAGCCAAACTGCTGAGGGATACGTGCTGTTGACTTATTCAAGTGTAGTGTATCCCAATATTACAACAATAGACACTTCAATGAGACACTCCAACAACACTTCAGATCTAATAGAGCTACTACAGAAGCCAGTCCATTGTCCAAAGTTAATTGGAGATTATTGATAAACATGACTAATGTTGTTTCTGTGCCATGATGAAGTTAAAACCTGAACTGAAAACCTTCAAATAAGTAATTTATCTGCAGGTGGCCATCCCAGAATATCACTGAAAAAATCATTGTACATATTTATTTTAACAGCCACCACCTCTGATGTTTTAGTGCATTTAGACTTTTGCGCATAATGTCCAACACTTTGTATGTAGCACAGCAGAATATAATTGGTTTTGACTTTCACAGATAAAGAAATTACATTACCTTATTTCCAGTGCCAATTTGAACTGAACAGATGTTTCTTTCCTTGTCTGTAATAATCTGCCTCTGTAAAAAATGTGAAACAATTCTTGAATTTGAATTCAGATACAACCTACCTTGACTTATCTTGTACTGTCAAACTCAGAATATACATGTATCAGACAGATGGTAAGGATTTCTGTTCTTGCTTGAATTTAACCAATAACAAAGAGTTGTCAGAACACCCAGGATCACCTCATGGGGCACAATATCCCAGAGATTTAAGATCCATGACTGCTTTGACAATAGTAATAATAATTAATAATATGTAAAAATAATAATAGTAATAATATGTGATTGAACTGGAGCCATGCAATAACTGATCCAAACATTAAAATCATTGTTTAATCATTATTCCCATAGGTTTTTATTAACTACCTATTGACAGGGTTATAGTTATGGTTAAGGTTACTGTTTGGTAGTAGGCTAGACTAACTAACAACATATTATTAGGTGTCAAACATGAATCATAAAACACATATATGTTTATTTTGTATATTTTTTCATTGTGGAGATAAACTAAAGACGCCTTATACTGTTAATAAGATGATGCTTGATTAAAAAAAAACTTAACTCTGCCCTTATTCAGCAAATAGCACAGTTTCCTTTTAATGTGTCCAGCAGCACACATAAAACCCAGGTAGTGTTATTCAGGTCCAAGACTTTTGAGATGGTGGTTTGTTCAACAGTAGGAGGCACTGTCTAATGTTACATAATTTGGGGCTGCCAGTGTTTCCCTGATCATTTAACACTCACACATGGACAATGGGACAATGAAAAATAATTAAGAGAAAATTTGTTTGGAAATCAGGATGCATAGCATTGTGACTTGAATCTAAGATCACACTGTTAACATGAATATTGCAAGCCTCCAAGCACAGATGTCACACTTTAAATCCTACACGCCATCTCCTTTTCCCTCTTTCTTTTTCTGTTTGTTGCCCCTGACAGCTTTTTTGCTTTATCCATCTTTCAAAGACAACCGTGTGCGTACTGTGACAACTGTACGTACCTGCGTGCTCTGCGTGCTCACGGCGCCCCCGCCAGCCACGCCCACTCACAATATTCCATTCCAATGAGGTCGCCCACTGTAGCCACGGCAGACAAAGTCGACTTGACGTGCACAAACACAATGTAGCGAGTAACGCTAAGTGTCAGTTCAAATGTAGTGGAGTAAAGAGTACAAGTATTCAATTAATAATATAGTTGAGTAGAGAGTAAAAGTTGTTTATATTTTTGATACTGAGTACAAGTACAAAGTAGCCAAAAAATACTTAAGTACTTTACACCTCTGGCTGTGTATCATCGACATAACAGTGGAAGTTTACTCCATAACTTCTGATGATTTGTCCCAATGGTGTAACATATAGTGAAAAAAGTATGGGACCAAGCACAGACCCTTGTGGCACACCGAATTTCCCTGGCGCCGTGGAGGAGAAGGATTTATTAAAAGAGATAAAATGAGACCTATCACACAGATAGGATTCTAACCAAGCAAGAGCAGAGCCAGAGATGCCAAACACATTCTTTAGTCTGTTGATTAGCACTGCATGATCGATCGTATCAAATGCAGCGCTGAGATCTAGCAATAACAGTAGAGCCGATGAGTCCTCGTCAATCTGAAGGAGGAGATCGTTAGTCACTTTAACTAAAGCTGTTACAGTGGAATAAGAGGCCCTAAATGCAGACTGAAACGGCTCGAGGAGGTCATTTTCTGATAGATATAGAGTAAGTTGTTTTAACACAACTTTTTCGAGGACTTTAGATAGAAAAAGTAAATTGGAGACAGAACGGAAATTATTTAGGCATCCAGGATCCAGAGTAGGTTTTTTGAGCAGGGGTTTGACCACAGCCTGTTTGAAGAGGGAAGGAACGGTGCCAGTAGACAGGGACAAGTTTATAATGTTTAACATAATTTTCCCTACATAGGGCCACAGTTCTTTAAGCTGTTTAGCTGGCAGGATATCCAGAAGGCACGTAGTTGCTTTACATGAAGAGGAGAGAAGAGAGGTCAGTGGATCCAAGTGAATGGGACCCGGAGCTGAGAAAGACAAAACCAAAATATTATCTCTGATATCTTCAATTTTATAATTAAAGAAATCTAAAAAGTCTTGTGCACTAAAGGGAGAGGAGTCTTCAGTTGTTTTTGGTTGGATTAGTTTAGCAACTGTCCCAAATAGAAACCTGGGGTTATGCCGGTTTTCTCTGATTACAGATGAGAAATAGGCCGTCTTTGCAGTGCTGAGGACGTGCTGATAGGTGTTTACACATAAACACCACTTTTGAAAATTTAGATTAGTTTTTGACTTGCGCCATATGCGTTCAAAACTCCTGCAGGCCTGTTTTAAAGCCCGGGTTTCCTCGTTATACCATGGTGTAGGTCGTCTGGTTGGTCTGGGCTTTGTCCTGAGGGGTGCCACTGAGTCAGTGATGGCCGTGAGGGTTGCATGGACCTCCTTTGTGGCAAACATTTCCATTGCAGCCGCGCTAAAATTCCGTGTAGACACTACGCATTTGTCGGAATTTGAATGGAGTTTATAACTTATCTCAAATTCCACCAGTGAGTGATCTGAAACAGCAGTAAAAGAGTTCAAAATTCCTTCTTTGTTTCAGATGGTGCAGAACTTTACGGAGGAAATGAGCTTTATCATCAGCACAATCAGAGGTAATTACCATCTGGAGGCTTTTACTAACAGGTTAGTGTTAGGGTGTTTTTATTTAGTGTCATTTATTTTGGATTTTTTTCTTTACCATCAGATGAAAACACTGATGGCTTCCACGTCGTTTTAAAATGACCAGGTGTTTTGTAAAGTGTGGTCTTACTCTTACTGGAATTGTACAGCCTGTGAATACAACTCTCTGCACTATTTAATGAAATATGTAATGAGAAGTGGGAGAGTGGTTAGTGCTCCGGCCTCACCGCAAGAAGGTTGTGAGATCTAACTCCGGTCAACGAACATGTCCTCCCTGTGTTACTGTGGGTCCTCTCCGGGTACTCTGGTTGGTTGTCTGCCCATTGTCCAGGGTGTACCCGGCCTATGGCCCAAAGTTGCTGAGATAGGCTCCAGTCACCTGCGACCACAAAAATAAATAAATGAATGTGCATTTTCTGTTCTTTTGCCTTGATTTCCTGAACATGTCCCTGCTTCAGTTGGTTTTCTGTTGCTCTCATAAGATTTTGTACATGCTGTTTTTCTTTTCTATTAATATAAGACAATATAAAATTGCAATAACAAAGGAACAAACTGTTCTGTTGTGTTATAATGTAAATAAGTATATAATAAATAAATAAGTATTTAAGTATATGTTTATGTTGAATTTGTTCAAATGACATCTGTTTCTCCCTTCGATGTACTCTTGCACAACTGGGTCAAAAATGACCCAAATTTATCACATTTATACATTTTATTTTATATTATCTGTTGCTCCTCCCTAAATTATTTCATGTTCTTTGTTTTATATATTTTTTACTATTTTCTTTCACTTTTTTACACTACTTACACTTTTACACTACTTACACTTTTACACTACTTACACTTTTACACTACTTACACCCACCTGTGTTAGGTAGTGATACAAAAACTACATTTCTTAAGATTTATAAACAAGTTACAAATATTAGATTATGGTAATATAGAATCATGGACAAATTGTTTTTATTGGTGTTTATTACTTACACAATTTTATATAATTTTCAATACAGGCCTGGGGGATTCAAAACAATACTGATTATTTTTAAGGGGCATTAAAATACCGGAAGTGTGTTTATGTAGACCTATATTACTGCATTACAAACTACATAGACAAATACTGTCCATTGAACAATTTTAATGTGCATATAATTCAAGCACATAAACTAAACCTAAATGTGCACAGTATTAAAGCATTTTTCAGAAGTGCAATAAACAGAGTGCACTGTATTTATGTTAAACAAATGAAATGTGTACTGTATTCAAATAAACAAAACATATTTAAAGTGCAAAGTATTTAGAAAAAAAGAACATGAACTGTGCAATATACTTATTGCAATATTATCAATATCAAATAAATACTGCAATTTAAGAGTGGTGTTTAGGAAGAGTAACTTGTCAACATTCTCTGGTTTGAGGCGATTACTCTTTTGGCGTAAGTCTCTCTGCAGGAATGGATGTTGCAACACTTCCAAAGGCATTTTTTGTCTATTTGGCTCAGGAGTGGCAATGCAAAAACCAAAGGATCTTCACTCCTTTGGATCACCTTTTCTTCCAGATATCTGCACATTTCAATGTGTGATTTAAATGTGTGATTATAGACAGGTATTTACAGTATCTTTTGCCTAACCTTAAACTAAGTTAGTTCGATATAAATGGTCTTTTAAACCTGTAGCAGATCAGCCCTCGGAATTCCCCACGGATTAACTGTCCTGTCTTTTCTATCATTGCCAGAGGAATTCAGAGACAAGCTTGTATCTAAAGTCTGAAGGAGGACTGGATTAACACTGTTTTCTTTCAGATAAAAGGACGGCCAAAGTGTATTTGAAAATAGACTTCTACAATGGTCCAAACACCACCCCCTGGTGGTTAAATGGATGAATGACTCTATCCAATCATCAAAAGACAATTTTGTAATTATTGCATTAAAGGAAAATGTATTTTTGATATTGTGTTGTTTATACTATTCTTTTCCAGGATGCGGAGTTGTGACCAAATAACTCCCTACCCCAGTTTATGGTTTCCGTTTTGTTTTAATGAAATGTAATGAATGTTTCAACAATATTCTACATATTCATAAGGCCTTATTCGAGGCCTTGCTAGCTTGGACAGCAACAGGACGTGTGCTCTCTCCCTGGACTGCAAACCCTCTGGACGAGACACGCACGTGACGGCATCCTTGGTGTGTGGAGCGCTTAATCAGTAACTTGAAGCGCTTTCTGGAGAACATTCAGGACGCTCGGACCGCTGATAGCGACCCACCGAACCGGGCCAGCCCCGCTGACTACAGAGTAAGTCCGCACGTGACACACAACAGCCTTGGTGTCGTTAAATGTCCTCTGCCCAAACTCTAGCCGAAACCGCCATCTCCTTGTCCTCAGTTAAAAGCCCCTTTGTTAAGTTTCCATCATTTAGATTAACATGTCTAAACATTCCTTTGGTTCACAAACCCTCTGAAAGCAAATGTTTATCCCATGTGTTTATTCCTGTGTCTATCCCATGTCTTGTTAATCCTTTCCCGTTCCCATAATGTTATTCACTTATTGATTTGTGTAATTTTAATAAAATCCCATAAAAGATATAATGTTTCTCTGTTTATATTAAGAAATGTTCGAAAACTAGGAGAATTCTCTTCCTTTTAGATTAATGAGACTAGATTAAACAGTTTCTTTGGACCTGTCCAAAATCAGAGTGGTGCCCCTTTTAATCAGAAATTAATTTTAATAAATTAATATTAATATCAAAATTAATTATAAAAATATAAAAATTAATCTGGTATATGTTTATACAAACATACTCTCATACGCTACAAACCTCTACATCTAATATTAATGTGAGAAATCATAAGATTGACTGACATATTTATGAATGAGAAAAGTGAGAAAATGTTTCAGTCAAAAACATGTTTTTTTTAACTGGAATTCTTATAGAAATTCATAGTATCAAGAAAGAAAAATGTACAATGTAAAAAAATTGTTACAATTATTTTATTAACAGATGACCATTTCATAATAAATCATACAACTGGCACACCGGCTCCTGCTGGACAGTGTTCAGATGGTTTGAACCAGTTTCAGCGCGAGTTTGCTCTTTATTTTTAGTGTAACGGAGGGGCTGCAGCATTGGAGAGAGAGCCGAGCAACACAAACAGAACTACGAACGTCTTTTCTGAAACTGTAGTCATATTCAGACAGATCTCTCTGGACAGACATGAGCTATCGCTAAGGCTCAGTTGACACATATCAACTGTACTGCAGTTTCTGCAGCTTAACTCTAAGACATTAGTGACTGACACAGAGTCTGCTGTGACTTCAGACTCCATTTTAACTCTGCCCAGGATTTTTGTACTTGTCCATAATTCTGTCTCACAGTGCTGTCATATTGCTATAGCGCACCTATTCTTAACCATAGGGCCACCTGGAGATCCGCAAAAAAATGTTACGTTTTTCACCTGTGGGCCGCGAGGGCCGCGGGACCAAACAAGTTATCAATTGAAGACACCAGAATGACCACTGTTATCTACGAGACAGTTACAATTGGCTAGTTGGACGTGGCCGCGATGTTTGATTTCCGAACAGCGAGTGTGCGGTTAGACACTTCCGGTTTCGCATTACGCCCGGTGCAGGAAGCCGGAGAAAGCCGAAAATGATCTCTTATAAGTAAACGAGCAGACACTGATTAGCTACTTTCTCTACGTTTATTTAAAATTAACAGCAAAACAACTAGCAGTGAATGTGCTTTCCATTGAATGCATCTCACAGTGAACAGAGCCGCACCGCTGACTGTTTTGCGGTCTGTGGACGATGCAATGCTCTGCTGATGCGAGCCGCAGGAAAGCCCTTGTCTGTTCTAGAAAGGATACAGCATAGATATTTAATGCTAATGCATGAGGCATATGCCTACGCTGAGTTTCATTCATTTACGAGGAGATGCGCAAGTGAACGCGGCGCGCTGGCGCCTCATGTCACGGATGTCTGCTATATTTGCTTTTTATTTATTAAATACATACAATTAGTTTATTAAACATTTATTAAATTTAAGATACAATTTGTACAAAACGAATTTCGCTTTAAAGAAAGGCTTTCTACAGAGCTAAACTTAATGAAGTGGAAAACATCATGTCTGACGATTTACAATGTAAGTGAACGCGGCACGTTAAACAAGCGCCAATAAGTAGAAGAAGACACTCAGTCAACAGTAGCCTGTAGCAAAAGTTATGGAGAAGTTTTTAAAGCGGAAAGGGGAGACCAAAGTCGAGCCAACCAGGCCCAAAAGTCAAGATTTTGCCGCAAATACAATCCTGACTTCATTAAGTACGGATTTGTGAATGGAGGTGACGAGGCAGAGCCGAGAGCCCAGTGTGTGGAGTGTGGGCTAATGCTATCCAATGAAGCACTGAAGCCTTTAAAACTAAAGCGGCATCTAGAATCCAAACATCCATCGCTTGTGGGAAAGTCTGTGGAATTTTTCAAAAGAAAAGAAAATGGGCTTCAGATGCAGAAAAGGTCTGTTGTGTCACTGACTGGAAATTCGAAATGCGCTTTGAAAGCCAGCTACTTCGTAGCCAGACGAGTGGCACAGACTAAGAAAGCATTCACGATAGCGGAGGAGTTGGTTTTACCTGCCGCTGTGGATATGTGCCGTGAGATGATCGGAGAGACTGCTGCAAAAAAGCTGCTAACCATCCCACTCTCAAACGACACTGTTAGTCACCGTATCGCGGACATGGCCACAGACATACAGCATCAGTTGCTAGAAAGAATAAAAAGCAGCCCATGTTTTTCTTTGCAACTAGACGAGTCCACTGATGTCACAAATGCTGCACTGCTACTGGTTTTTGTTCGCTATCGCTGGGACAGTAGTTTGCACGAAGACATACTGTTTTGTGGAGAGCTACCCACACGGACTACGGCTGATGAATGTTTCCGCTGCATGGATAACTACTTCAAAGAGAACGGCCTAGACTGGCAGAACTGTGTTGGGGTGTGCACCGATGGTGCCGCGTCAATGACAGGCAGGCATCACGGTGTCGTCAGGCAAATACTTGATCGTGCTCCAGAAGCTAAATGGACCCACTGTTTTCTTCACCGTGAAAGCCTTGCAGCAAAAAAAATTTCACCAGAGTTACATGAGGTGATGGATGTAAGTGTGAAAACCATAAACTTCATTAAAAATAATGCCGGGAACTCCAGATGTTTTGCCAAACTTTGTGGAGGCTTGGAAGCAGATCATGTCCAGCTGCTCTATCACAGTGAGGTGAGATGTCTCTCAAGAGGACTGGTCCTCAAGCGTTTGTTTGAACTGAGGAATGAGGTACTATCTTTTCTCACTGAGAGAAATTCTCCTTTTGCACATTATTATGCCAATGCACAGTTCACAGCTAAACTTGCCTACCTCTGTGACATTTTTTCACTGCTGAACCAGCTGAATATCTCACTTCAAGGGAAAAATAGCAACATATTTTTTGTTGCAGATCAAGTTCAAGCTTTTAAGAGGAAACTTGCTTTGTGGATTAAGAGGGCTCAGGAAAAAAGGATGGACATGTTTCCCCTTTTGTCTGACATTTTGGAAAACTCCCCCCAGGTGAAGATTAGTGACTTAGTCTCACAGCACCTCTCACAACTGGCAGTGAAATTTGATGACTACTTTCCTGAGGATCCCGGAGAGGGACACATGTGGATTGTGGACCCATTTTCTGTGGATCCCACTAAAAATGATGTTGCTTTGCCCTCACACCTGGAATCCCAGCTTCTGGAAGTAGCCACTGACAGTACTTTAAAGTTGCAGTGGGGCAAACTGGATCTGGGCTCCTTCTGGATTGCTGTCTCAAAAGAGTACCCATGTCTAGCACTGAGGGCTGTGAAACTACTCCTCGCATTCACAACTACATACCTGTGTGAATCAGGATTCTCCATTGTGGCCACAACTAAGACCAAGGCCCGAAACAGACTCAAAGCTACACTGGAGGCTACTCTGAGAGTGAGCCTTTCCCCCATTCCACCCAGGCTGGATCTGATAATGTTTGTGAAGCAGGCCCAAGTGTCTCATTAAGAGGGGAACATAAATAAGGGAGTTGTAGCTTGTTCAAATTGTTGTGACTGTTATTGTTCATTTATAACAGATATGAAGAGCAACTTCAGGTTCTGCTATGCAAAAATGTAGACTGCTGAAACAATTATCAAATTTTTAGCAGATTATAAAGCTATTTATTTTTAGCTATATATACTTTTAAAGCATTTATTTCAATTTTAGTTTATAACTTATTTATTTAATTTGAAAAATATTTTTTTGAAGTTATTTATTTTAGCAACACATTTTATTGTTTTTATTTTATTTTTATACATTTTCAATTTATTTGTAAGTAAAGTTTGTCAAATTAATTCTAACTGATTTTTGTGTTAATATACCTGACTTGAGCCTTTAAATTGGTTCTTGATGCAGATTGATTTGTTCCATGAATTGCTGTGTGTTTGGCATCTTGTTGTATGTGCAGGTTTACATACACATGAAAAATAAACTGTTAAACTGCAACTGGATTTCATTTAGTTATTGAATACAAATCAAACCAAGGGTGAGATCAATAAACCAATACAGTGCTAATATTTGGATGGGCCCTGGGCCACTTTGTACTGTAAAATTTGGGCCCCGACATCAAAAAGGTTAAGAACCCCTGCTATAGCGCACTTGTTTTCATTAATCACGGTTTCATTATCTCCACAAACATTTTCCACCTCTCATCTGTTTAAGAAGCCATTGTTTTCACAGTCCACTATTTATTTGGCATATTTTTAAAGAAAGACCTTAAATGTCTCTGTGTGAACTCACTGCGTTTATTCACTCGCAGCTTTCTGAGCTCTTTGGCGTCAACAGAGCAGCGGTGGTTGCAACCAAGCCTCTCTCATGGAACCTCTTAAATCAGGGGTCTCATACTCGCGACCCGGGGGCCAATTGCGGCCCGCAAGATGATATTTTGTGGCTCGCAGGACGATATGAAAGTTTAATGTTAGTGCGCCCTGCGGGTTTTATATGGCCCGTTACCACGTTGTGTGTGGAAGGTTCCTTTTTGTGCAAGACCAACCTACCATCACAGTGGAGTATATGGCTCCTGGGGGCGGGCCATCGGCTGGGCTTGTTGCAGGCAGTGAAACATTTCACAACTATGAAGGAGCCCGTGTAACATCACATAGCCGTAACACACAACAACACATAATTTGGCATCATGCGGATTGTATTTTGTTTTCCCATCATTTGAAATCAGTGGTGGACGAAGTACACAAACCAAGTACTTGAGTTAAAGTACAGATACACTAGGTAAAATATTACTTCAGTAAAAGTAAAAGTACTCCCTTTTAACTTTCACTTGAGTAAAAGTACAAAAGTATTTGCCTTCAAATGTACTTAAGTATCCAAGTACTAGGCTATAATGCCCTTATAATTTTTGTCAGTCTCTTGCCCCCGCCAGGAATTATTTAAAAAATACAGATTTTTGAGATCCAAATTTCAAAAGGCTGTGGTTTGAAAATGATACGAGATAGAGTCCTACTCTAAACTAGAAAAATGTCAGGTATGACCCAAAGTATTAAGTAAATAAATTTTAAGCATCTAATTTGCATCTAATTTGCATACTATGACATTATATATTGGCGGTTATGTTTTTCAGTACTTACACACTAATGAACATATTAGAATAGTTTTTTTCTTTTCTGAAATAAAGAATAACTACAACTTCTAATAAACCATAACTAGTAAAACGTATGCAAATAGTTATGAGAAATATACACATGTACTGTATGTGTGTGGTTGCAGTTGCTTTATCTTTTCTTATCCATCCATGTGGCATAGTTAGTAGTTTTTAGAGTGTGGGACCTCTCATAAAGCACAGCACACAGCCATCACTTTTATTACGATCGCTGCTTTGATTAGCGCATTCTCGCTGACTATGTTTACTCTGCCTCTCCCTCCTCGACTGGGTAAAGTGTCAGGATGAACAACGATTTGTCCCAAACAGCTGTCAATAGAAGCCGCATTATTCCCAAACTCCCTGTCACTATCGCGGCCACGGCAGTACACCGCCGGCTTCTAACACCTGTGCTAAAGGTAAAGCTGCAGGTGCTAAAGGTAAAGCTGCAGGTGCTACGCGCTCACGGCTTCCCTTTCCAACATCCTTCACGACTAGTTTCCTCCGTTTCTTTCACTGATGTTTGGTAAAATGTGGGAAAAACAGCGTGTGCTTTATGAGACGCTGAAAAGGCACGAGCAGCTGCGCAGCTGTCTAAGTTACACACGCACTCACTCTCGCTCATTCTCACTTTCACTCGGCTGAAAAGACTCTAAGGTAGATGTTCTCCCTCAGAATCAGAGTCAGCCATTACTAATACCAAAGCTTCATCACAGGTGTATTTTTTATTTGTTATTTTCATGTTTATCAGCTCGCGTGTAGAGAATGAGGCTTCTATTGAGCCGGTCCTGACACTCCCACTGAGACGCGTCTTTGAGGTCTTCTTCTACAAAAATATTTACGGAAACACAAAGGCGACTAATTTTGCAAAATGTACTTGAGTAAAAGTAAGATATTTGGCGTTGAAATGTAGTGAAGTAAAGTAAAAGTATCCCATAATGGAAATACTTAGTAAAGTACAGATACTGGAAAAAACTACTTAAGTACAGTAACGAATTACATTTACTTCGTTACTGTCCACCACTGTTTGAAATAGACTGATTTGTTTGAAAGTTGATGGCAATTTAATCGCCACTATCCATGACGTTATCATGACGAATCTGCAAATTAACGCCGATGTTATGTTGACAATATGACCGAGGGGAGTGGACATCCAATGAGGCCACTCAGCCAGCTCATTCATGTTCTTCAATATTCCATTTGTCATGTCCCACCTTCGTGTTTGTCTGTCTGTCTATGTTATGTATCATTACCTGTGTCTTATTGTGAAATCACTAACCCCTGTTTGTGTTTCCAGATTGTCTTCCTGCCCTTGTGTCTTTCCCTCCACTGTGATTACCTGCTCCGCCCCTAATGTGTTCCACCTGTGTCTCATTGTGTTCCCTTTATAGTCTGTGTGTTTTCCCTTGTCCTGTGCAAGATTGTCTTTACCCCAATGTGAGCTTTCCAGCGTTTCTTAGTGTTTGATAGATTCTAGTGTTTTTGACCTTCGCCTTGTTTTTTGATTACGTCTCTTGGATTTTGGATTTGTACTTTTGCCTCGGAAAATAAAGTATTGTAAGCTCTGTCTTTTGTGAGTCCTTTTTTCCTGGCCCTGACACCATTTAAGTTCAGAATAGCTCAGGTTCCGAAGAACCCATTGAAGTTAAAGAATTGTTAGTACTGACGTTTGAGAGGATTTAACAAAGCTTTTTTTGTAGAATACCTGATCCGGCCCAGCCTCACCCAGACTCTGCCCCCTGCGGCCCCCACGTAATTTGAGTTTGAGACCCCTGTCTTAAATGGTCCTCGTGTAAGGTGCGCCATACAGCAATTTTACAGCGAAATACAGCGATATACCACCGTCCACCAGAGGGCAGGCTCCAAAAGCGGAAATATAAGGATAAACCCAATGGCAACTTTACAAGTATAAAACTCATGTTTACAGCCTGGTACAAAAGATAACTCCGGTCTCTAGAGCTACGTTTTTACTACGTGACGACTCTGGGGTTTGATTAATATGTCCGTTTATGCTATCTGAAAACTATTGATATACTATGGAGTAAAAGCCGAAAAGCCCGGATGTAATTGCCATTTTATTGCCCTGTCATAATAACAATATGTCATGTCAACCAAACTTATTTGTGTAAAGGTTGGCTTAAATATTTATTACAAGGGAAGATTTCTTTGATACAAGTTCTCAAATAGTGTTTTACTATTCCTCAGGTTGCAGTCTACACGCCCAAGCACTTTGCAACATTTCTACCTTCATATGAGACCACTTCAAAACAGAGTGCTGTTAGCCCAGATGTTAATAAGGCATGTTATTATAGCATTTTAGCTTCTCAGTGCTTCACATTTGACCTCTTGTCATTTTATTTAGTTGGACAATATGGTTTGGGTTTGTTTTATTCTGACCTTGGAAAAACTAAACGTTACGTGATGTTTTTGTTGCCCACCGCCCATACACCACCCCATACAGCTTTGTGTAATCCCACTGCATGTGTTTCATTTGCAGTACTGATGCTATCTCGGCCTAACAGTCCTCCTGCTGTGGATCTTGTCTTTGACATTGTAAAGATTCAGCAGCCTTGAACTATCCAGTAAATTTAGGATTTTTTTAGTATATCTTTGTTACGCTTTTACCTTTTGTATTTTCCGTTTTTGTACCCCACTATCATACTTTTATTAAGACATTTATTTTACTGTTATACCGTCTAGCAATAGCAGTGACAATGTAAAATAATTGACATAATTTGCAGCTGATTGGACAGAAACATCACATCCATCCAATCAATCACTTGCCTATTTGTCAGAAGCCATTAAGGTATCTGTTAAAATAATTATTAGGTTCGGATCACAAGCGAGACAACGAAGACCGTACATGGTAAATTTAGGAATGGTAGACCGGTTTAATTCTTGCAAGAATGAAACAAATCAGACACATGCAACAATGGTGTACATTATGTCCGCCTCTCAGCTCCAGGGTCGTGGATGGACGTGTAATGAGCTGACGTGTCAGTCATAGATAATGTCATGAATAAGTTTACGTGTATATGCCAATAAGTGTACAGGACAGCGTGTCCCTGAACAGTGATTAGATGTAGTGCAAAGTGATGTCTTTGTCTTGTTTGGATTAGCATGGCGCCAATAGGAAATACAGCTAAAGACTTTAAGTTGTAAGTGTATGCGAATAAGCATATTAAATGGACCAGGAGTGAGAGCATATAATAATTAAACTATAACAATGACTATGACATCTTCCTCCTCTCTATGCTGATAAAACATTAGCATGAAACAAAATATTAGCTTGGGTTTGAATTGTATACTATGGCAGGAGCAAAAACCTGAATTTGACCATTCAGTAAATGACCTATCGCTGGGAAAAATTCTCCTGCCCACCCCTCTGCCTTAGGCGGTGTTAATTCACTTGACTATAAAATTAAAAGACAATAAATAAATCAATGTATAACAGAGTTACTATTTAGCAGTGTAACCACTATAGGGACCAAGACAAGAAAGTAAAACTGATGAATCCATCGGTAACATCAAAATTCAATAAATCAGAGACACAGAATCACTCCAAAACAACAAATAAAATTCAGAAATGCTGGAGATGAACTGGTCAACCCATTCTGACTCAGAACTCCGGCCTGACCCTGCCTATCCATTTCTGTCCCTAAAACGAAAAGAAACAAAACATGGAATGGAGTGGGACATATGCACATTCATAATGATAAAAAATCCCACTCAATACCCTAAACATTTTTCCAAACCAGGTCTAGATTAAGTCCTTTACGCCAGAACACTCATTTATCTGCTAGTGTGTGAAGTTCCTTTTCAAAAGACCTGATTGGTTGTAATTAATACAGTATAATCCAATCCACATTTGTATAAATTGTCTCAAAGGAGAACAGATTCAAATCCCGCAAAACCACCAGACGTCCGCCCTGGGCTGCAAATGTCCCTGAGCTCTCCGTTTGTCAAGTTCAGAGTGATGTCACAGGAAGTCATGTGACACACGTCACTAGTCCAGCTCACAGGTGTATTTCCCTTTATAGGCGTAAACCAAAATTATTTAATATTAGTTTAAAGAACTATGTTAATATTAGTTCTTACTGGTGGATATATTAATTGTCAGAGCTTTTGTTCTGAACTGGTATTCGGTTCTAGGCGGTTTCCATCCATAAAAAGAACAAAAAAATAAAATCATCATCATCAAATGATAAAATCAGAAAAGTGCCTCCAAGGTTCTTCTCATGTAAAACCATAAAAGCCATTAAAATGATCAAAACATAAAAATGGGCCAGCAGATGCATAACTTGTTTCCACAGAGATGGTCTGCTGAAACGCTGCTGGAAATCTATTTTTATTCTGGAAAGTTTGGTTTAATCAGACTAAATAGTGCTCCTCCAGGAAAGTCACTATTATTTTGTTTAAACTAATCTTTTACCTGTATTAAATGATTGTTGTTATAGTATTATGTTAACCAGGCATTATGTTAGCCATTAGTTTAATTAGTTTTGTTTAAATCTTCTTCTCCTCCTGTTGACACATGGGATAAGCATGGCTCAATAAACTAAAACATTGTGGTCCTATAAAATACCTGGATATATGAATTATTCTTTACAAGAACTGTTTATGCTCATTAAACCTTTGTATTGTTACTTCATCAATTAGTATCTGTATTTATTCAATGTTCTCCAAATAGCATCATTCTTGTTAGCTTTTTAAAAAATTTTATGAGCACTTATTATTGTTGAATAATTCCTTCATTTTGTTCAGCTTTGTTGTAATATCAGTTACCATTATTTTTAGGTCTTTAACTGTAACTGTAAGTGGTATCATCCGCAAATATGATACATTTTAACTTAGTTGATACAAACAAATCCTTTATATAAATCAGAAATAGTTTTTCATGATCTTTTGGTGTACAAGCTTTTTGAAAAGTCTTCAAATTGACAATGTCTTTCATATTGCCTTTTTAAATTATCTAATGTTTTTATTCTCAAAATATAGTTTTATTTCCTTCAATTAAATTTCTATAATAATCTTTGACATTGTCTTTGTCTTCCATGAGCCAGACTTATCCCACTTGGTATAATTCTGTGCAGTAACAGGGCCGTGTGCATCACACAGCCTCCAAGTCCTGGCATGCTCCGGCCATATTGCCTTTCCCCAAAACACCATCATCATTGTGATCGTTGTTTATCAGGAAAGACTATACATAATATCAACAAAGCTCTTTGTAAGTTTGTGTTTTTTACTTTGAAAATCCTCACATGCAAATATCTTTAGGATTTTGTTCAGCATAGATTTGTTCCATACTGTCTATAAAGGACCAGGTGCTAAAACATTTTGTTTTTGCATTTTTCCCATACTAATCTCAACCAGAACAACATATTCAAACAGATTATCAATTGCTAAGATCATTTTGGTCCACCACTTTGGATTTTCAGATTTTTGTCCACATAAGAATGCACCCCACTTAATGTTAAAAACAAAACTTAAACATCTACTACTACATAACAACTATTACACTTCATAAATCCCACAACAAAAAATTAAAATAAAAATAAAAACTTCAAATGGTGAGTAAAAAACAGCAAGCAACTTGAAAATGTTTATAAACATTGAAAATGTTAATAATTATCTTTTATTTACTTATATTTCATTAACTCCAGGTTTCTCAAATAAACACCTCTATGTTATGTTAAAGGTTCCATCCAGGATTGTTTTAACTGTTTTTAACAACCCTAATATGTTTTCACTAACCAGATTAAACATTTTACATTACAGTTTACAGCCTACATCTCAGACAGATTGGGCTCTAAAAGTAACACATTTAGGTAAATTTAAATCTTTATTGTATAGATGACACTCAGCATCTATATTAATGGTCAGGTATTGCACATTGATTATAAAATACCATTTTAATAAACCTTAGTTATTGTATATTGTCAGCTGTCTTCAATTTATTTTTACTTGAAATAATGTTTTTCTCAAACAATATTTAATCCCATTCAGTTCCTTGTATAGGTTACCAAACATTTTGTTTTACATAGAATCAATAAAACCCAAATGTGGACTATATTCGTAACACTAGACAGAAGGTCAAACAGTTTCTGTTTTTGTTTGTCTGTGAAGGTTCTCAGTCATCCAGGACATCTTGAAAAAAAGATTAAAGTAAAAGACTGGACTCGTACGTTTCGTCTCTAACTCCAAGAGACTCCCAGATTTGATAAAGTTTCTTGGAATTAGAGACGAAACGTCACCTTGAAAACTGAGTCCAGATGCTTTTACTTTAACCTTTTTCTAATTAAGTTTCATAAGCCTTTAACATATCAGTTCAGTGAAGTCTTTTTCTGTCACTGACATTTCCAACAAAGCATTTATTGCAACATTAAAAGTTTTTTTTTAATGTAAAGGGTGTCCAAATGACAGTGGAGCAAAAGGCCTCAAGAGAGTGAGCAAAGAAAAGGGAGGTTGATAAGAAACCTGTTATTTTCTGTTACTGTGGGAACACTGGCGATTAATCCAAACAATGGTTTGAGCTCTATCCACTGTCTACAGTGTTTTTAATTACAAAGTGATCATTTTTATTCTATCCCCAATAACTATGTCTCAGTTATTCTTAGTGCCTTCATACTGATATTAAGGGCCTCTAAAAAGTCTCGTCCTAATAGATGCATAAAATAGTTTTGTTAAGTAGCAAACTGTGTTTTATTTTGGATCCAGTTTATGGATCTTAACTTCTTTAAATCTTTGATCTACATGCTCTCGTGCCACATAAAAATGTATTATAAAATCTACTCTGTGATCTGTCTCTTCACTTTCTTTTTACTTGTCTCTTCTTCACCTGACTGTCTCTTTACTTGTCTCTGTCTTTCTACTTTATGTTCTGTCTACACTTTCTTACATCCTACTTCTTCACTTGTCTTCCTTAATCTACTCTGTGTTCTCTCTGTGTGTGTCTTAAGTGGTACTATGTGTGGGTCATGTAGTGTGTGTACATGACTTGACTTCTGATCTCCAGTCAGTGTTGCTCCTGCTGTGGCCTGGGTCTGGGTCTCAAGCCTCCACACTTTGCTCTGTTCCTTCTCACTCTGCAGCCATGTTGTCATCTCTGCCACATCCACCTCCCATGGCCTCGCCCACTCCGGTTACCATGGCAATTGTGCATTTTCTTCGGAGAAGTTCTTGCGAAGTTAAATACATTTACCCTTTTGTCTGATGAAAGGCACTAGCCCAAAACATCATGATGATGAAAAATTTATAATAAAAAAATCTGGGTGCTTTATTTGTTGTGCTGAGCCAATTTCAGTTTTTCTGTTTATTCCTTTTTTTCGGTTCCGGCACACAAGCCTACTGGCTCTGGATGTATACCTCCACGGCTTGACATGACATGTCTGATGATATTAGTTTTGTTTCTCATAAAAACGCACAGTCACACAGGCTGCTATTGTTACTTCCCTCTGTTTCGTTTTCTCTGAAGTCACCGCCCCACCCCCACCCCTGCTCTTATAAGGCTCTGTACAGCTCTACCCTCCGATTACAAGCTTGGAACGACTTGACATGTTAGATTAAAGAAGCCAAAAGGAGGACCAGAACATTTTGAGTTTTTTTCAAAGACAAATGAATTTTCCAATAGAGTGAGGTCTTTCTGACACAAGTAAGTATAGACCACTAAGGTCTTTTTTTCTGCTATATTTTGTAAATGCTATATACAATAAGAGAAACATTATAATTGCATCCATTTAAACTGGACTTTATACGTTTTTGGAAAATTTACATTTTTGTTAAGCTTGTTCACTGAATATTATTATTTGAACTTTACTTTAAAAGTTATTTCAGCTGTCATTTAGAATACATATATTTTATTACTGCTGTGCTATTTGTTTTAAAAATTAGTTCAGTTGCTGTGGTTTTTATTGTCATTATTGTACCATAGATTATATTAGTCTTACATTTTTGTCTTCCTGTTTTTTTGTCCTGACTGAAGGTTTGAAAGTGGCTAGCTGCTTTTATACTTTCAGTCAAAACGTTGTAAATGTTCCTACATCTCATAAATAGTTTGGTGTCTTTACTGAGAAGTGGGGGAAGGGAAGAACAGGGAATGATCTCAAAGGGTGCTTTTTATTTCTCTAAAATGCACACTCGATTCCTCCACTCCCCTCCTCTCCTCGCGTCTTAGTCTCTTTGACAGAGAAGCCACAGATGAGAGGAGACGAGAAGGAGAGAGATGCATTTAGCACAAATGGGACATCTTTCTCCTCAAGAGCGTCACCCGCAGCGAACATCCACATACATTGCTTTAGCCTATGAGCTTCTTTCTCTTTACTTATATAAGGTTCACAAACATCACGAGGAGCGGAGGGCAGTGGAGGCATTGAATGTGAATGTTAAAAGAGCTTTGAGATCCAGTTCTGGGTGATGTGTAACAGTGGCTTAGTTGTCCTGCGCCCTTAGCACTTCCTCTTTCTTTGATAGCACATTTCCTCTTTCAATTTCCTCTTTTATCAGCACTATTTACATCCCTTTATAAACTGCCGGTTTAAAAGAGCTATTGAGAACATTACAGATATACTGAAATGTGAATACTAAAAACTAAATTAAGTTCTTTATTGTGTATGTTTGCAGTATAGAACAATAAAAATAAAAAAGCCAAAGGAACGTGATCATGGATCAAAATACAGGTAAAGATAAAATGACTAATACTTGATCATACATTGGAGCTAACATACATAATTAATTGGTAAATCTTTTTTTCTTTAGCATTACTGCCCTGAGTGTGCCGTCTCGAAAGGAACCCAAAGCCACCATGGCTGAGCAGGTTAAAGAAAAGGTAGGTTTCTAGCAGCAGTAGTGAGCATAAATGACACCTGTGTGTTTCCCCTTTAACGGCAGGCCGGACACATACTTGTACAACTAGCCAATAACTAACCAATCTGCTTAATCTTTAAATTAATTGAAGAATATAGAATTACAAAAATGTTACCAACTTCATAACCAACATGCTGGACTATTGTAATGCTCTTCTCTCTGGTTTTCCTAATAACACTTTCCATCAACTACAACTTGTACAAAATGCAGTGGCCTGAGTGCTGACTAGGACCAGGAAGAGAGCACACATTACTCCCATTTTAAAGTCTCTACACTGGCTCCCTGTTGGTTATAGGGTTGATTTTAAAATTCTAGTAGTAGTAATAGTTTATAAAGCACTCCACAGACAAGCTCCAGATTTGACTGAGAGACTGAGATCTGAGAGACATGCTTTCCATCGACAAACCAGAAAGGCTCCTCAGACCCTCTGGCACCTCACTGCACCTTACTGCAGGCTGTTCTACAAACCAGAACAAAAACCTTTAATGACTCTTTTAGACACTGGAACAGCCTTCCAGAGGACCTGAGGAGCCAAAGCTTATTTAATTATGAATTGTATTGTATAAATTTGTTTTGCTCTATTTTACTCCTTTCTATTTTACTTAATAAAAACAAAACCACCACTGTTTTAAAAAAATGTAGTAAATGATTTTATGTGAAGCACCTTGTGTTGCATTGAGTTATATGAAAAGTGAGATATAAATATTGTTTGATTGACTGAACAAGCTCAGGTTAGCAACAAAGAGAAGAAGACACAGACAAAACAATCTATTTAGTCATAAGTTCATCTTAAATGTGTGAAAGTGGGACATCAGTAGTGTAAAGAGTGACTGGGTGTAAATGTATGTTCAGGCTGACGGGAGAGAGCCAGACCCAGAACAATGGAGTGCTGGGTTTTACAATTTAAGCCACTTCCTTCTCTTTGGTAGACTCCCACTCTGCACACAAGACAACCCTCTTAAAGGGAAAGTTCAGAAGGTGGGTCAAAGAAGCAAATAAATCTAGTCTACTGCTGCAATAAACAGTAAAATATACAGATTGTTTCCAGTTGTTTAAAAAAAAAAACTCTGGAGACTTTATACAGCTAAATGAAAATAGTGCTGTACCTCTTGTGCAACAGTCAGACCAAAAGATGGAAAAATGTTTTTTGTTTTTAGAAAGAAGATGTGGATCCACTACTTGACATAGAGCACTGGAGTAAACATCAAGTAAGAAAATGGATTGGTAATCTGGAAGGTGTGGGCGACGAAGCTGCTGGCACACTGTTCGAGCAGGATATATCTGGACCCAGCCTCATGCTTTTAGATACAACAGATCTGAAAGAACTGGGTGTGACATTTGGGCCAGCAAAGATCATCATTCATGCCAGAGATGAAATAATCAAGTTAATGAAAGAACAACCAGACAGCTGGGCTAACCGACCTGGAAGACCATGCAAACCCTACCCCTTTAACAGGTGTCATGATACCTACAGATATATAGAGGGTGACCTTCTTGACCTCACAGAATCTGGTGCCTTAGACTTTATTGAACCTTGTCATGAATATAAAGCTTTCACCGACACAACAGAAGAAACAAAAATGAACAAGTTTACTTATGAAGTTATCCGCTTTGCAGCTGCTTGTATGAATAGCCGCACCAACGGCACCATCCACTTTGGAATCAGGGATAAGCCCCATGGTGAAGTGTTAGGTGTAGTTGTAGATAAAGACAAAGAGGCTTATGCCACAACTTTAAGAACTGTTATCAATCAATGCTTTGAGTTCAAACACAAAGAGACAGCTCAAATATGCATCAAACCACCACGATTTGTTGGAGTTTTGAATAAGAATATGACCACATCACTCAAGTTTGTGATAGAGGTTGATATAGTTCCTGATTCCACAATCTGCAAGGACAACATTTACCACACACACAACCTCACCAAAAAGAAAAAAACTGAAACAAATGAATCAACTCAAACTGAACCAGAACCTTCTAAACAGTTCTTTGTCAGAGACGGTGGCAGCAGCAGAAACCTCCTGTCTCCAACAACTCATGCCAAACCCTACAAGAGGTTTGTGGCCAATGTGGGGGAATTATCAAAACTCAGAAGACAATCAGAAGAGGAGCACCTAAAAGTGATAAAAAAACACAGACAAGGCTCTAAAATATGTCAGATGATAACTGGGGGTACTGGCTCCTTGGATAAATCTTACTATGAGCAGTGCATTTTAGTAACCAACAAATCCCATTTAATTCAGTTAGACTCTATGGGATTCCTCGTGGAACTCAATCCTATAGCAGTGCTCGACTTTGATCCCCAGTCAGCAAGTGGATTAAATCGGTGGTTTGAAAAGCACAGTCCAGTAACTCCCCATTTACCAGACATGTATAAAATCACAGACGCTGTTGAGGACATTGCTGAGAAATTACATCTGACTCGAAGCACCAGCTGGGTGTTCTGCAATGGAGGACTTGGTGATGAGCAGCCCTCAGAGGTTAATCACTGGCTACCAGACAAAGGAGCCTCAGTTCGAAACGTTATTTCATTTTTGTGTCGAAAAGATGTTCTTAGAAACAAAAAATTCCTTGTTGTTTTCTTACTTTTGTCAAGAGTAAGTGACAAAATGGATCCTCTTGTTGAGACATTTTGTACTTTTTATCAGGAGCTCAAAGGCACAGAGCAAATCCTTTGCATTTGTGACAATGAAAATGCATTTACATCCTGGAAAAACTTAATAGAAGCTCGCTGTGAAATCGACATTTCCAATAGATGCATCTATGAGCTCAGCTTCGCCGAGGTCAACGGCACTGTCCTCAGCCTCTTGTCAAAAAACCGTCGGAGCAGCCGCTTCCTTCCAGGTGGTGGAGGAAGCAAAGTGGTTCTTGAGAGAAAAATGGAGCGCAGTCTCTATACCTTGGATGTCTTGTGCATAAACCAGTGTGATGGAGGAAATGAGGACAAAGTCCTCATCGAGCAGAACTTTTACAGAGGAGAAGGAGTGTCCTGGTGGAATTTCTTTTTCTCTGAGCAGCCTGGATCTTTGCCTTTTATTAAACGAGACAAGTTTGTCTACATCATTGACACACTTATACCAGACCTGTGCACTCTGAGAAAAGCCTGTGTCCTGTTCAACCTCATCCACGTTCCTGGATGTGGTGGGACCACTCTTGCCAAACATACCCTGTGGGCTCTCAGAGAAAGATTCCGCTGTGCTCTTCTCATTGACAACAGCGCTGACTTGACTGAAGTGGCCGAACATGTGGTGACCCTCCTGAGGTGTGGCGTTACGGAGCAGGTACCAGCACTTCCTGTTTTGTTGATGATCGATGATTTTGATGATATGGAGAAGGTGTTCAATTTACAACAGCTCATTGAAAAACAGTGCATGGAGAGTAACGTCCAGTCCAGGTCACCACAGGTGATCCTTTTGAACTGTATGCGGTCCGAACAGACTTCTGGACCGACTGAACCAACAGATGACACTGTATTTATTGAAAACAAACTCTCTGAAAATGAGCAGAAACAGTTTGATCAAAAACTAGCTGAAATAGAGAAAACACACACTAATACAAAAACCTTTTATGGGTTCATGCTGATGAAGAGCAATTTCAACAAAGAGTACATTGAGAGTGTGGTCCATCACACCCTAAAGAGTTTCAACAAGGACCAAAAACATGCACAGCTCTTGGCTGTATTAGTTCTGATGAGTGTGTACTGCAAACATGCAGCCCTTTCTGTCTCTTTATGTGAGGAATATCTGGGTCTTCAACCAAAACCATTTTGTGGAGACCATGAAGTAGAGGAAGGCTTTCAGAATTATTCAGGACTGATTATGTCCTGTGACTTTAGGAATAAAGTTTTATTTAAAGTGGTAAAAATGATCCACTCACAGATTGCACTCTACTGTCTGAAAGAACTTAGCTTAAAACAAGGTTTGAGCAAAGCAGAGATCACAAACTTCCTACTGACTACACCTGAGCTTTATGACAGCACACAAGGTAAAGACAAGCTCAGGCAGGATGTTCACTATATTTTAGTCAAGAGGTACTCTTTGGACCATGAATCATATTCTCAGGCCTCTGTCCTTGCATGTTCCTCCGTGAAACAGTGTGCCCTCCCACTTAGAGGAAAAGAGGAAAAGAAAGTCGACTCCCGGTTCTCTCCTCTGATCCGAGATATTGAAAATGAGACTCCAGGATTGGAAGAGAGAGTCCTTCTAAATGCTTCAGGAAGGTTTCCTAAAGACGCAATCATTTCTCAGTTACTAGCCAGGTACTACTACCTAAAAAAGAAGAACTTTGAAGAAGCAAAACATTGGGCAAAGAAATCCAAAAAAATTTCAATAAACAGCTCATATATTTCCGATACCTCAGCCCAGGTTTTCAAACATGAGCTTAAACATGCCATTGCAAATGAAAAACAAGGGCCCATTCAGCCTGAAGCACTTGAAAGACTTCTCAAACTGGCAAAATCTGCAACAGATGAATTCAAAGTAACTCAACAACTTGCTAAGCAAGAGTCAATGCAACGGTTACAAACCAAAAGAAACTACAGCCCTTTAAATACAGCTGGATACCTAGGGGAGATACAGGTCTGTGTACATATTATTGAAGTGCTAGAAAAGATCCCCATATTCTCAGCTGGCAATGTTCGTCATGACATATTAAGTTCAATGCTTTCTGGAAAAATAAAACTTGAAAAAATGAAAAATGTGACCCTCATCATAATAAGCATATGCAGTACTACGGGGTTCTCCAAACATGTGCAGATATGCTCTACAATCTCAAAAACATGATGAAATCAGACTTTGACTTTCTTGTTAAATTTAATGTGAACCTGGGCTCTAAGTTTGGAATGAAAGAAAACCGTGACCAAATTGTCCAAAGTGAGCTTTTTCGATGCTTCCAAACATACGCACAGCTCTTCTGCAAGACAGAATCTGAGGATTCGTTCGACAAAAGCTTGCAGAGAATGCTGCAGCTGCATAAGGCAAGACAGTTCATTGAAATGTCACAAGTTGATACATACTCTGGGATTCTAAATTGTCTTTCAAAAGACATTAAACCTGACATCCTGGAAAACATTGTCAGAGCCTACAGATTTATTTGTGCCTCTGGAAATAGCAGTCTTGTTGAAAGAATCAACTACATTTATGTTAATGTTGTGTTGAGTTGCATTAATCTGGGGTTAATACAAGAGCCATACCATAGATTAGTTGAAAATCTTTGCCACTGTCTTCGTGAGCCAATTCCACAAAACACTGTTCTGCCACTGCTCTTCATGGCAGTTCTTCTCTTATGGCCGCAAGTACATTTAAGCTTTCCAGAAAGTGATAAACTTCCACTTTACATATCACAAATGAAGACTACTTATCACAATGAGATGAAAGAAATGTACAATGGTAAACGAGCCATTGTACATTTCTTCCTGGGAAAAAAACAGGGTTATGAACGAATGGTACATCTGAGTCAAATCAAAAGCTGCATCGATGGTGGAACGGAGCAGTTTGCTTCTAAATGGGAAAATGGAGTAATATGGAAAAACTCCAAGGTGAGAAAGCAACTCTGTAGAGTCACTGGGAGGGTACAGCCTAGAAGCATTCTGGCAAATACCTGTATTCCTAACCTGCAGGTGGAAGTCACACCACTGTTTCCAAGTCAGCTCCGAGGATTTCAAAATGGTTCCACAGTGTCATTCTTTCTTGGATTTTCAATGCAAGGGCCTCTTGCAATTGACATTGATGAAATAAACAAATAACGCTAAAGGAACCTTTTTTCTAAAGTTATGTTAGTAAGTTTAACAAAGGAAGTTGTGTGTTAGAAATGTGATGTGACCAAACTGAGGTGGATGGTAACTTTTGTCAGTTACTGTTTGTATTTCTGTCTGTTTTTGCTTTATTTGTTCTTTATTTTTATTGTGTTATATACTGTAGATAATATAATTTGTTGAAACCATAGTTAACATCTTTTACTAATTATTACCATGACACCCAGATGAATTTGTCTAGTGTTGGGTGGTGTAGTTTTTATTGTAGATTATTAGTTTTAATTTTCTTCATTTTCTCATCAAAAGCTTTTTTTAAATTGACCTTTGTGTAAAGATCATCTATGACCACACCTGATATCAGTTTGACTATAATGTTGGAATTAATAAAGTCAATAATATAAATCTTCATGCATGCTTTGATTTACGTTACATTAAACAACAAAAAAACATAAATGAATGTGTTATAATTCTTCAAATGTAAATAAAAGCTGAGAAATATTTATTTTCACAACGATGCCTCTTGTACATCGTCTATTAAGTTCTGGAGACATCTGTGTCATTTCCTGTCAAGAAAAAACTTGCTTGGTTGAATAAAAGTAAATTTAACTCAAAATTTGCCAGTGGTATGAATAATTTCAGGCTTGACTGTATGTATATATTTATATATTTGTTAAAGTTAGTATCAAAGGAAAAAAAAAAAAGTGTGTTCTTTAAAACATAAATAAAAGTGCAAGAGGCTGTTCTCTGTAAAACAGTGTGCTCTTATGTTTCCATCAGAGAAGTATGGAAGCCATAAGCGGCCATAATATAATAATAATTATTATTATTAATTAACTTGTTATAATGAGAAAACGTGATGAAAAAAAATATTGATCTATGACCGCTTCCGGCTTCCTCAGAGAAGCACTTACCTAGAGCTATATTCCACTTTTCATGAGGCTAAACTAATATTTATTAAATAAAAATGTTTAGGGAATTTATTTCTAAGTAGGCCTAATTCAGCAAAGATATGACTTAATTTTTGCTGGGATTTAGGCTATAGCCAAAGGCAGATTGTAGATATTAACTAAAGAGAAGTCAGAGTGTGTAGACGTTGTTTTAGCAGAGATGTTAAGGGTAGGAATACTGTAATAACACGTACATTTTGCAGTGGAAAAATATAACATACACCATTGTTGACTTTGATTAATTTCCTATGTCACTTTATTCAGTTAACTTCCTGTTTGGATCTTCAATGTAAGAACACACATACCATTATTTATACAATAGTCTTCTGATATAGGGAAACAGACAGTAGACTTCAGACTCCAGTGAGTCCTTTCTGTGTCACTAACTCTGCTGCTCAGAGGTGGCTTTAAACAGTCACACAGGCTACTATTTAGGCCTGTTAAGTTTAGTCTGAGATTAGCCATTTATTAAGCGGCGCTATTAGAATTGTATGGCACTATAATAACATCATGAGTCAAATGGATGGACAGAACTGGTCTCTGTACTGGTAATGCACTCTGAGGCTGCACCCCTCGGCCCCCGCCCCTGACACTGAGTGCAACTGACACAGGAGAACAAACACAGAACACAGATGGAGAAAATTCTCTGTGAATTCTAAACTATTAACAATGCACTGATTAAAAAAAAAAAAACACTGCTTTAACATTATTGAGTTTTCTCACCTCTAGTGAAGTTGTTGTGTCAGTCAATTCAACAAATGCTGGATCTGTTAGTCTGACAAGGCACTAAGCAGCCGTTTTGGCATCTTGTAGACTGGGCTGGCCCTGTATTTAACTCGCACAGTTCTGGTATAAATGTTCCTACTCTCACCTATGGTCATGAGCTTTGGGTGGGAGAGGGGTCAGCTGAGGTGGTTTGGGCATCTGTTTTGGATGCCTTCCTGGAGAAGTGTTCCGGATGTGTGTCCCCGGGAGAAGGCCTAGGACACGTTGGAGGGACTATGTCTCTCGGCTGGCCTAGGAACGCTTCGGTATCCCCGGAAGAGGAAGTGTTCGAGGAGGGGGAAGTCTGGGTGTCTCTGCTTAGATTGCTGCTGCCGCGACCCGGCCCCGGATAAGCGGAAGAAAATGGATGGATGGATAGAATATAGTAGTAGACCAATGTATGAGGAGATTTTGGCAATAGTAGAACATCAAATCATGATGAAATCAAAATTGTAATGTTGGAATAAGAATTTTTTTTTTTTTGCCATATAGCCTTGCCCTAATACTATCTTTTTAAACCAACAAAGATGATTCAGCACTTTTAAATGAGTACTGTGGTGTAGAGTTAAAAGTCACTTGATAAATTAATTAATCCCATCCAACATATCAGTGAACAGTGACCAGTGAACAGTGTACTGAAGTAAGTATTTGTACTTGTAAGGGAAGCAAAAACTGGCCAAAAACTTAAAAAAAAGGTTTGCAATGCGTCCAACATCTGCCTCCATCTCTACAGCACAGTACTGATTTAATTGTTTGTTCACTGTGTTATTGTGTATTTATATGTACAGGATTTATATTTTTATAGTTTTCGATTATATCGAAAACTGAGAATTGTCTGGTGGAATTATGATTGCATGTTAGTCATACACCAAGTATGGCAATGCTCCAGTTTCGTTGTTTGCTGTGCCTACAATGACAATGAGGCTTCTATTCTGATTTCCAAGTCAAATATTTAAATAGCATGCAGCTTTTGAAAAGGGTGTGTTCAAAGTGTATCAAGACTAGATTACTTTATGAATCATTTTAGAAATGAAATACATTTACTCTTTTGTCTGATGAAGGGCACTAGCCCGAAACATCACATGTGGTGATAAATAAAAAAAAGATCTCTGAACTTTATTGATGAGTGTTTCTGGTTCTGGCACACAGGCCTATACTGGCTTTGGATGTGTAACTCACCTGGTTAAAAGGGGTTATTTTAATTGTCTATGTTGAAATGTTGGTTGATTTTATGTTTTATATATAATAAGAATTTTGTTTTGAAAACCGGAAGTTTATTGTGACGGATAACAGGAAGTAGTATAAAAAACCGCAGATAGCTTCACTTGCTCATTGACGCACGGAGCATGGCTTCTACTCTCATGTGTTGATTAAAAAGTGAGAAAAAGGTATGACAAACAGAATGTAATGTCTTGAAAATTACAAATGTTCAAGTCAGTTATCTAATATGCTAAAAACTCCTGTTTAGAGGTGGGAAAACCATCGAAGAAGCACTTTTATGTTCCTGAAACACTGTGAAAAGCCTTGAGATGCCCCTGTGGTCATGTTAGCTAATCCTTTTGGGTAATTTGCAAGTTTTTGAGTTGTTTTACAAGAATGTATGTTACTAAAAGTAATTTATTTACTTGTTGTGTTGAAAATTCATGGTGATACACAGTGTCATTAAAATAAGTGCCATATTACGCTGTAAAATCTAGTCACACTTGCTAAATGCGATTGTGGGTCAAAGTAATAAGCATTTAAAGATACATTTTTACTTTTAATGTGTTTTTATAAGTAAGTAAATTGGTAAAATGTGATCATATTACATTTCATTGTATTCACCAATAGTATTACTATTTGGACAAGATAAGAAATTTATTTAAAAAAACTGCTGTTAGTTATTTTTCTATGTGAGATGAAAACGTTATGTTGTACAACACTTTAAATGAATCCTTAATTGCAATTGCATATAAGAATCTGGACTATAAAACCTGTTTTGCAAATACAGGTCAGGTCCTTTGACATCATAGAAAAGTGATGCTTCCAGCTTTGGTGTCCAACAAGGTTGATGCTGAGACCTCCCAGTCAAATTTTGAGCTTCTACCAACCATACAACGGATCCTGTGGTAGGATTGTGTCAGTCCTACTGACCGACACTAACGCGAGCTACATTCCATGACTTTTGACTATTCCCCTGACTTACGGACTTGAACATTAAGCGAGGTTGCAGAGCAACCTTTTCCGGAAAGAACACTTGTAAACAGACATTATTTTTCTTTGTTTTTGTTTATCTGGATCCAGAGGTTACAAAATTGTTAATGTAATGTGCATTCTTTTATTTTACCTAAACTAAAGTTCATATTTAACTACAAATTTCTTGTGTTGTTGACTATTGCCATAATCTCAGCTCCTACAAACCTAGAGGTCCAGACGTGTACATACCTTGAAGTAGGTTACAGATGTGTGTTTTTTTGTTTCTAAATACATTTACCCCTCAACCATCCTACTGGTATACCTGTGTGACTTGACATGACATGTCTGATGATTAAAGTTTCTTTAAAACACACAGACACACAGGCTGCTATTGTTACTTCTCTCTCTTTCGTTTCTCTTACGTTCCCCTGCCATTAACAGACTCTGTACAGCTTTAACCTCTGATTACAGGCTTTGAAATACTGGATATGTTAGACAGAAGAAGCCAAAAGAAGGATTACGAAGTGAAGTCTTTCTGACACAGGTAAGTATACAGTAGTAGGCCTGGGACGGTTACCGCAATACCGCGGTCACGTGACGCCTACCGCGGGTCTAAACCTGTAACCGTCATCACCGCACAAAAAAAATAAAACAATTTTTGGCCTGCACATCTGAATGCCTTCGGCAGAAGTCAAATGAGCCATTTTAATCTAGATTAATTCCAAGATTACAGTGAGATTAATCTAGATTAAAAAATGTATCTATGCACCTCTAATAGGCAAGGCAATTTTATTTATATAGCACAATTCATACACTGGGTAACTCAAAGTGCTTTACAGGAATAAAAGACAATTTACAAGATTTATATTAAACATAAGAAAAAATTAAAAACATTTTAAAAAGCCTATAATAGGCTAATAGCATTCCATTTGTATTGACTATTAGGCCTAGAGTACCTGTGTAATGTCTTGTATCCTATATATTGAATTTCATTTCATTTTACTAAAGCATAAAATACAGGCGGATGACTCATGAGAAAGTCAAAAAAGCAGGACCTCAGTTTTTAATTGCACGTGCTTATTCTGCTTAACACAATTCTCACGTGGTTGTGGCGTTGCGCAGCCGACAATTGCGCATTTAAGTTACTATTCCATCGAAACATATCAGAGAGGGCTAACTTGGTGGCAAAGCCAAATGTCACATCGCCAATATGGGCACATTTTGGCTTTGAACATGATGAAAAAGGAGCAATTTTAATGAGCCCATTTGTAGAATTTGCTACAAAAAGATTCCGGTATCGCGTTCAAATACGTCCAACCTGAGGACGCATCTTCGAATCCATCATCCGGCAACATTTGCTGCCCTTGGGAGCACCACAAGTGCTTCGTCTGAAGATCGGCCCACAACCTCAGGCCAGGGACGACAGCTGGGCATCGCAGACTCGTTTGCTAAAGGGACTAAGTACCAACAGCGACAGCCATCAGTGGCGAACCCTGACGGATAGTGTGACTCGCCTCCTAGTGGAGGAAAAGTTGCCATTTAACTTAGTCGAAGCCAGCCTTTAAGGCGATGCTACAGGCCTTCGACAAACAATATGTCCCCCCTGACAGAAAATACTTTTCAAAAAAGGCAGTACCAGAGAAGTATATGAAAATGAAGGACAGTTTGACACGCGAGTTAAAGGACGCTGGCCATTTTTCTATTACAACAGATATCTGGTCAAGCGTTAATATGATGCCCTTTATGAGCGTGACAATTCATTACCTGAACACCAACTGGGAGCTGAAGTCAAGGTGTTTGGAGACATCCTTCATGCCAGAAAGTCACACAAGTGATAACCTCTCCGAGGCTCTGCGATCAGCTCTTAAAGAATGGTCTCTGGATGAGAAGAGGTTGGCTTGTGTCACTAGTGATAACAGAGCAAACATTGTGGCTGCGGTGAGAGAACATGGATGGGGATGGCTACCATGCTTCGGCCACAACCTCCATTTAGCCGTCACTAACGCACTAAGAACGCACTGCCCGGGCCATGGGTTTGTGTCGAACGCTTGTGAACGCTTTCTCCCATAGCTGGCAAAAGAAACAACGGCTTCAGAAAGAACAAACTGAGCTGGACCTGCCTCAGCACTCCGTAGTACTGGTAAGTTTGAACTCTCTTTCAACTCTGTTTTTGGAGAGATTGACTACAAAGAGGCTAGTCCTGCGAGAATTAATTCAATATAATCAATAAATAATCTATTGTAGGCAATTAAACATTTAAGTATGTGATTCTGAAATTCCATTTTCATTAAGAGGCCATCGAAAAAGATATCCAGGCTTACAATCACGGCAGTGTGTGACACCTTGTTAAATTAAATAGCATTCGTTAAATTATAACCTTGTACCACAGCGCACACGAGACATAGGCCTATAAATTAACATAAATATGTAAAAATATATATAAATATTTATATTATATATTTTTACATATTTATATTTATTTAGCCTATATCTCGTGTGCGCTGTGGTCTCAGTGTGGTTCAAGGCTATAATTTAACCAATGCTATTTAATTTAACAAAGTGTCGCTGCTCACAATACCCTCATTGTTTTTTTACTTATAAATATTATTTATATTTATAAGTAAAAAACAACCACAATATTGTGAGCAACGACACTTTGAATTGAAGATGTGAACCGCCTTAGAATACACCTCTCTTTTAAAAAACAACAAAAAATAGCTGCTTCTTTCCACAGACACCAAACTTGGGCAAAATGAGCTAAACACGTGTGTTCAATAGAAAGCGCTTTTTATTGTCGTTTTTGCTTGAGGTATATTTTTATTCATTATAATTTTTCTGCAAAATGATCCTCAGTTTGACCCAGTAAACGTGCAACTAAAAGTCAAATTTATTGGCCCCAGAATTCAAGCACGGCGAAAAATTTATGTATTTAAAGTCCCCATGGAAAAAGAATGAAAAATTAAAGCCGCAAGCGGCGATAAAGGCCCTCGCCTCCCTTGAGACCGCGGGGACACATGCACTCGTGCTTTAAAGCGTAAACTTCACGGTAAAAGGATTCTGAGGAGTTTTCTAAGACTCTAGCCGTGGCTCTGGAGGGGCCTCCTCTAAAGGAAGGATCCTGACAATTGGGAAATGGCATTTATTTCCCAAAGGTTGCCTCTTCACAGACCCATTACGACCACAGCCACAAATGTATCAAAAAACAAATTGATAACTTTTTTTTGCACACGTGTCTAGATGATACTCACCAAATTTGGAGCTGTTTAGACTTTAGACAGAAGGGGTGCGATTTAGGTGGTCACGCATTCCACCCAACATAGTAGATTTTCTGTTGAGTTTACGATATGGCTGTAATAAACTTTTCAGTTTGCCCTGAGGTGTCCTATGGATGTACCAAGTTTCATTTTTCTACATTGGAATAAAGTTACTTTCACTTTCCATAGGCCCAATGTATTTTTACTTTTCTAGGGTCGCCACTGAGTCATTTTTCGTATTTTTTTCGGGGACTTCAAATACATAAATTTTTCGCTGGGCTTGAAATCTGGGACCAATAAAAATGACTTTTAGTTGTACGTTTACTGGGTTAAATTGAGGATCATTTTGCAGAAAAATATGATAAAAAATATATACCGAATTATAATAAAAAAATATAACTCGAGCAAAAAGTCTAGAAAAACACTTGTCTCATTTACATACATGCGTTTAGCTCATTTTGCCCAAGTTTGGTGTCTGTGGAATGAAGCAGCTTTTTCTGTGTACTTTTAAAAAGAGGTGTATTTTAAGTCGGTTCACATTTTCAATTCAAAATGGCCGCCTTCCCGTGTGTGATAGGGTGTGGTCCCCATTGGCTTTTTGTTCATAAGCCCATGGTGGATGTGTGTACCAAGTTTTATTTGCCTACAACAAACTAAAAATTTCCACTTCCCATTGACTTTTTCACATTTTTGGGGCGTTGCTATGGCAACACATTTATAGATAGGGGTGGTTGTCATTGGCTTTTATGCTCGTCATGACATAAGAGATGTGTGTACAAAATTTTATGTCTCTATGACAAACTAAATTCTTGGGTCCATTATAAGTTTGTAGGGGCGCTGGAGAGCCATTTCTAAAGATAACCCTTTTATTTACATATTTTTTGTTCAGGTCATGAATGTGCACAAACGCCTTTTGGGTCCAACTCGATCCGAGAAGGCGTTTGAGAGTTAAGAGACGCGTTTATTTTCACAAAAATGGCCACCTCGTTACAGGCTTGCCACACCCATACCCGATAAGATATCAACAACAAAGTCACAACTTTGGTTGGCACACGTGTCAGATGATACTCACCAAATTTGGGGCCATTTAGATTAAAACACAATGATTTGCATCTTTCTGCGCAAGGGTTGCGATTTTAGTGGCGCGTTTCACCCCACATGGCGGACTTCCTGTTAAGTTTAGGGTGTGAATGTCATTGACTTTTCTGTTTGCCCTGAGGTGTCCTATGGATATACCAAGTTTCATTTTTCTACGTTGGAAAAAGTTACTTTCACTTTCCATAGGCCCAATGTATTTTGATTTTGTAGGTCGCCACTGAGTCATTTTTCGTATTTTTTTCTGCGACTTCAAATACATAAATTTTAGAGCTTGAAGTCTGGGACCAATAAAATGACTTTTTGCATGTTCACTGGGTCAAATTTAGGATCATAGGTCGACAAGAAAGATAAAAAAAAAAAAATCCGAGCAAAAACAATAGGCCCTCCCGGCCATCACCGGCTCGGGCCTAATGACTCTGTGGCGACTCCTGTAAAATGAAAATACATTGTGCCTATGGAAAGTGAAAGTAATTTTTTTCCAATGTAGAAATACAAAACTTGGTACATCCATAGGACACCTCAGGGCAAACAGAACAGTTTATTACAGCCATACCGTAAACTCAACAGGAAATCCACAATGTTGGGTGAAATGCGCGGCCACCTAAATCGTACCCCTTGTGCTAAAGGGTTTTTATCTAAACAGCTCCAAATTTGGTGAGTATCATCTAGACACGTGTGCCAAAAAAGTTATCAATTTGTTTTTTGATACATTTGTGGCTGTGGTCGTAATGAGTCTGTGAAGAGGCAGCCATTTCTTTGGGAAATAAATGCCATTTTCCAATTGCCAGGATCCTTCCTTTGGAGGAGGCCCCTCCAGAGCCAAGGCTAGAGTCTTAGAAAACTCTTTAGAATCTTTTGGAACTTGTACTTTTAGACAAGTAATATTTACATTTTGCCTTTTTAAACTGGAGGGGTGCAGCAATTTCTGAGTCATCTCAAATCTCTAGCCAGTACTTTGTTTGTTTCTCACCTTAGCCCAAGCATAATCTATTATTTTCAAAGGTTCAGACAGCTCCCAGGAAAACCAGGGATTGTGGAGACATTTAACTCTAAATTACAAGGTGGTGTAGCAGGCCCCAGCAGTAGCACAGACCCGAGGTGATGAAGCAGGCTCCAGCCAGAAGAAGATTCAAGCAGTAGCACCGGCAAGATTATTTGACATTATTGTGAAGTTTACGCTTTAAAGCACGAACTGCAATCCTCCGAGTACATGTGTCTCCGCGGTCTCAAGGGAGGCGAGTGCCTATATCGCCGCTTGCGGCTTTAATTAACTTATTACTTAAAGGAATTCCACTTTAACCACCTTTTAAGGGAATTATATATTTCTTAATGTTATTAATTACTGATTGCTCTTCATCCTGTTCAGATCATGTCAGTCCTGCTCATGTCTTGTCCTTCTTGCTAATCCAAACATGAACATAGACATAACTAACCACTGTCTACATTCTGCACCAGGAAACTTGTCATTGGAGGCACAGAAAAGCTAATCTGCTTCATTAGATACAACAATCCGTTCAGGCACAAAGAGGAAGCGGGAACTTTGTGAGACATGCAAACACTAAACTCTGATAAACCTTGTGAAAGCTGTTGGCCTGGGAGTCGTTAGCTGAATAGGTCTCACATCATGGCTTCTCCAAAATAGCAATATACAGTATTTCCAGAAACAGGTCAGATTTAATAATTTGCTACGGCAGACCTGACAAAGTCTCAAGCGTGCTGTGGCACAGCACATGAATTATAATCTCATGGATGGTGTCACGACCAATAATTGTAAAAATATGGATGTTTTCTGCCCATTGCTCCCCTATTCACCGTTCTCACCACAGGGCAATAAAATGGCGGTTACATATAAATGGACATATTAATCAAAAATAATTGTACCAGGCTGTAAACATGATTTTTACATTCTAAATATGTAAAATTCATAATTTGAGACTATATATGCTAGAATAAGTCTTGTCATTTAAATAAATAATTACAAATACAATATATACTGTATGTGTTAAATACCGTGCTATAACTATTATTTACAGTTTAAAATAGTAATGGCTTAATAAATGGTTTAAAACAGATTTACAGGCCATCTAATGTTTTTGTCATTTGTGTTATTTTTAATTCACATGTACATGTGAGCAGCATGGTCTGATCAGCACATAATAACTTGTATTGGTTGAGGGGCAGGTCTAAAGGAAACCCTGTAGACAAGCTCTCACCATGAGCCAAAGCATATTTAATTTTTACTTAACAGACCCCTTTACAGACCGAGATTAAACTAATAGTATATATTGTGGAAAAAATTACATGATTTAGTTTTTTTTATTAAATTTTTATTTATTTTTTACATGAAGATGAATTTCTGTGTGATTCCCTGATGTGTGTATTTATTGTGTATTGGTAGTGAGTTATGATGCCAAAATTAGGTCATGAACATGGATTGGTTGGTGTTTTTGGAGGTAGCACCTGCGTGTATAAAAATGTGGAGTGCAAGGGCTGCCCCTTAAATCTGATGAAGGCCAGATGGACCAAAACATTGTTTAAATAAATGAAGAGTGAGACAGTCTGCAAGATGTTTTGGGACACTTAGGCAGGGTACACCCTGAACAATGGCCAGTTAGTCACAGGGCTAACATTTAGAGACAGACAAATATTCACTCACATTCATTCACTAGGGACATTTTGGAGTTGCCAATTAACCATTAGATGCATGTATTTGGACGGTGGGAGGAAGCCGGAGTACCCGGAGAGAACCCACGGTAACACGTGGAGAACATTCAGACTCCTCACAGAAAGACTGGAGTTGTCTGAGGAGGTTTGAGTTGGCCTGGTTTTGAACTCATAACCTTCTTGCTGTGAGGCAGGAGTGCTAACCACTCTGTCTTATTTCTGGCTCAACGTACAAAGTATAGGTATGCATCATGTTAAACTTTATTTCAAATATGTCCCACTCCCAGTCAGTTTTACATTTTAGATACAGCCTGGCCCGTCCCTTCTCACAGCTGAAGCAGAGCTGGACCAATCACAGCAGTGGAGTGGGCAACGTCACACTCTCTGTGCTGCGGAGCTATTCCAAAACATAGAAGATGATGCCTGCAACAAAGGGAAGGTTTGCTGCGGAACTCTGGTCTGTTTAAGTGACCTGGTCATGTCTTTAAAACCACAACCTGAAGCTTTAATAACTTTTTTTCTGAAAAAGGAAGTTTTTTGCCATACTCCCAACTGGATTCAGAAAAAAATTAAAATATCAACTTTGAAGGAGACTGCTAGAATAAACAGAGAAATAGTCTGGTACCCAGGCTAATTAATTGTGGTCTAGAACCGCCACTGTTGCCTGTTGATATCAGACCTGTTTACACTAGTCTCTCTGCTCCCTTACCACCTCCTTCGCTTTCTAATTGGCTGTTAATGCTCACATGTGATTGTCTTTGTGTTTTAAGTGTGACAAGGAAAGCAAGCAGCAGTGCCAGATTCAATTCACAGTAAAATATATTCAGTAAAATATTCACAGCGAGACCTTTATTAACCTTAATTCTAAGTTAAGGCAGCTGTGGGACACAGAGGTTAGTGGCGTGAGGCTGGAGACAGACTACAGTCACAATAAGACCAGGTCAGAAGTGGATAAGAGCCATTTCCATTTCCCGTTGAATTGAGGAAGATGTGTTCACTGTTTACCAGCAGAGGGCGTCCTTATACAGTGAGAGCCTCCTCGGTGTCCAGTGAGGTCATGTTGTGGTACCAGTAAACATTTACAGACATTCCCAAGCCTTAAGACATTCACATACGTTTTAAATTAGGGAGATTTTATCTTGAATAGTTGTCTGTAACCATGTTTCTGTGACCTGAGCTAAGACTTGCTTCATCACAAATATCATTCAAATAATGCTAATACCAAGTGGCAAATGGAGCAAGACTATATACCAACTTTCTCCAATAGCATTGCTGACTTATTAAGTTGCCAACAACAATTGAATTAAGTGAAATGAGAGAAAGGGCAAATGACCTATTTAAGTTAGTTAAGTTAACTGTAAATTACAATTTGATTTGATAAACAATTTGATAAACTCATGAAACCTTCGTAGGTATGTCATGGTTTGATTTCACTTCCTGTGACATTCCTGAAACACACAGTAAAATATAGCTCTGTGCACTTTGTGGATTTAAGGGGATTCCTATGTTCAACTAAATCCAATAAAAAAATGTCTGATGAACCTAAAATGTTTTCAAATACATTTGAAAATGAGGTCTGATGGTGATTTCACTTACAGAATGTGTGCTTCTCCGGGAGAGCTCAGTTTGTGCTCTACAGTATAGGCAGCTGTAGAAACAAGAAGTCATAGAATTTCCATTTTATGGATTTGGGTACCACACCCCTGAGTGGCAAATTGGTCCAGGAGCTTTGGACACAGATCAGATAAGGATTAAATGCAAACATGCCATGTTTTGCTCATGCACAGTATCTCAGCGTCAGCTCTGCTCTTCTCTGCCTACAGTTTGGCTTGGCACTCTGATCTCCGGTAGCTCGTCTCAGAGCACATCCAGCCAGTGATTGAGACCCCACCCCACTCATACCTATTCATGTATACACCCTCTTTAGACTGTGGGAGGAGGGCAGAGTACTCTGTGAGTACACTGTGAGAAAACCCACAGTAAGGAAGGCCGTAACAGACTCTTCACAGCTCTCTGCTAATAAACTGTATTTCTGTCACTCATTTAAGCCTGGCCTTCAGCTTTCCTCTGCAGTGGGCTTCATTGTCACTGCGCTGCTTAGAGAGAGGCAAAGGTCCAAGCGTACTCGTTAACATTCCTGTTGGTCCAGACCAGGGGGCCGTGCACAGAGCTGCTTTGAGCGTGCTCACTCAGGCATGATTCAGCTGCGTAGTGTGGACAGCAGGGGGCAGCACCTCAGGCCAAATCATTAACTGGCCTCTTAGCCTTTTGTTTTGACTCTATTTTTGGACACAACTTAATGACTTTCAGCCCATTGTTAGCAAAATAAACATGACATTATAAGATATTTTTAGAGTAACCGTTCCTCTGTTTTTATAGGACAGTATTGAAGTGGGAATTTAGAGAACTTTTATTTTTTGGAATGGTATTGTAAGATATTGCCAAAATATTAAATAGGGATCTCCAAGTACAATTACTAGAATGAGTACTTAAAGAGTGTGCTGTTGAAGGTACATAACTCTAAAAGGGAGGCTATGCATTTATATTTTCTTGAGAAATAAAATGAAATACAGGACCTTAAGATGTCACTTGCAAGGAGAGCGGTTGTGACTTAGAGCTGCTCCAACTGGTTGGTTGGTTTACACGGCTTGAATCACAAGCGAAAAAATCATTGTGAAAAATCACAATAAAAAATCTTAAAAAATGCCTTTTCCAGCGCTGACTACATTTTATTTTATTAATATAAATCAAAGTGAAGTGAATGAATGAGAGAGTTTATGGTTGTCTGTCTCAAAGCCCTGCGATTAACTGATCCAGAGTGTACCCTGCCTCAGGCCCAAAGCAGCTGAGATACATGTATGCTCCAGCACAAGTGAGGCATAACATAATGTATAAAACAAAGGTAGTAGAGGTCTTTATGATGTTGTTTGGGGGGTGAGGAGTGTGGTTGGCACCATGATGGAACGGAGCTTTAAGAACCATTCACACATTTCTGTCAGGATCTGTTTTTTCCCTGTGTTTTCCTGTTTGTCCTCGTGTCCGTGTCTGTTTCTGTGTTTGTTTGTTTGGAGCTGGGCGAAGTCCCTGGAGCCTGCATTCGCTCTAGCACACCTACAGCACATTAGACTTAGCACTACTCACCTGCTACTAGTTTAAGAAGCCTCTTCAGTCCTCCACTTTGCGCCAGATTGTGCATTACCTTCTGTTGTAAGCTGTGAGGCTCAACTTCTTGAAGTTTTGATATTTTTGGTGATGGAAATTTTCCCCTTTCCGTTTCTGTGCCGAACGCCGTCCATGCTTCAGACACCTCCTCTGCTCTACCGTCCACAATCCTCTGGATCTCCACCTGCTCCTGTTTCAGTTTTTGTTAAATACACATTTTGAACTGCCATTTAGTCTTGCTGTCTGCCATTTTTGTCCACCAGTTCATTAAAACAATTTCAAAGCAATGTTGATTTATTTTATTATTTTCAGATTTTTATTATTTACAGTTACTGTAAAATGTTTCCAAAGAGTGCAATATAGAGAAAATAATTGAAAGAATTGAATAAAATATTAGTACATTATGGCAAAACAAAGTTGAGAGCTTACTTGGAACTTCCTTCAGCGTCAGACTGATGCAACACCACAGTTATCTTCATCTTGTGAAAGCAGAGCCAATATTACTTTGCTTCCCTCTTATTTTTTTTCACTCTTGAAAATGCCAGTCCTGGAATAAACTTCCAACATCCAAGAGTGATTGGCTAATGTTATTGTTTCTTAATATTAAAGCCTAGATACCATCTTAGTATCTCAAAGTCTCAGGCATCAACAGCTTTATTTAACGGCCTTATTGAACTGTGAGGAAAGTCCGACTAAGCTATACATGTCACTACACTGAGTGAGATCTTATTTCCCTTTTACCCTCTTGAAAAAACTATTATGTTACTTATCTACCTCATAATGTAACAAACAGCCTGCTAAATTCATTTTAATGGCAAAATACAAAAGAGTGTAACTGGCACATGTCTTGAATTAAAATGGCATGCACTTGGAAAGGGTAACTTCAGGTGAAATGAATCCTATAATAAAAAATGCTGTTTGTCCCCTTCTTCCCACTGGCCCTAAACACCAGAATAAAGGGTTCAGAGCCAGATGAAAAGAACTGAATGGTCATAAACAAAACATGCATTATGAAGACTTCTACTTTGGAAATCAGTGCGCTGATTTTAACTACAGGCTTTGGCCGCTCTGGTTGGAAAATGTTTGTTCAACATCAGAGAGTGCCTTCATTATGTTTCCGCCTACTTTAAAGAATCACATACAGCAAGAAAACAACAGTCCAGAGTAGATCCATGTGCAAGGAATTAAATAGATGCTAGATTAAGGGTCACTTGGATCCAAAGTGGAAAAAAAGATTTGTTGAAAAGAAAGGGATCCTGAACGTGGAGAAGATCACGTAATCCTATGTTTCATCAACGTTTGAGGGCGTATTCACTACATGATATATTTTGAAATATTGTGCCATTAATGTACAATGGGTTGAGATGATTCTGGGCAGAATCCAAGTTAAATGATGGATCTTCAACTTACATTAGAAAGGCTGGTAAGTGAAACCTTTCAACCCAGTCAAGATTCAAAGATGTGGTTTAGCCCTGGTTTAGTGCTATATATATATATTTATATATATACAGTGCCTTGCGAAAGTATTCGGCCCCCTTGAACTTTGCAAGTGATAATATTGAAACAGGCTTCAAACATAAAGATATGAAACTGTAATTTTTTGTGAAGAATCACCAACAAGTGGGACACAATCATGAAGTGGAATGAAATTTATTGGATATTTCAAACTTTTTTAACAAATAAAAAACTGAAAAATTGGGTGTGCAAAATTATTCAGCCCCTTTACTTTCAGTGCAGCAAACTCTCTCCAGAAGTTCAGTGAGGATCTCTGAATGATCCAATGTTGACCGAAATGACTAATGATGATAAATGGAATCCACCTGTGTGTAATCAAGTCTCTGTATAAATGCACCTGCACTGTGATAGTCTCAGAGGTCCGTTTAAAGCGCAGAGAGCATCATGAAGAACAAGGAACACAACAGGCAGGTCCGAGATACTGTTGTGGAGAAGTTTAAAGCCGGATTTGGATACAAAAAGATTTCCCAAGCTTTAAACATCCCAAGGAGCACTGTGCAAGCGATAATATTGAAATCCTATGGAAGGAGTATCAGACCACTGCAAATCTACCAAGACCTGGCCGTCCCTCTAAACCTTCAGCTCATACAAGGAGAAGACTGATCAGAGATGCAGCCAAGAGGCCCATGATCACTCTGGATGAACTGCAGAGATCTACAGCTGAGGTGGGAGACTCTGTCCATAGGACAACAATCAGTCGTATACTGCACAAATCTGGCCTTTATGGAAGAGTGGCAAGAAGAAAGCCATTTCTTAAAGATATCCATAAAAAGTGTTGTTTAAAGTTTGCCACAAGCCACCTGGGAGACACACCAAACATGTGGAAGAAGGTGCTCTGGTCAGATGAAACCAAAATCGAACTTTTTCTCAACAATGCAAAACGTGATTATAATAGTCAACTATGGAGCCCAAATACAGGGATAATACAGGAATATAAGATGTGGCACTTAATATCTAATAACATAAGACATCTGGCTTTAAGCAATCAGTGAAGGATTGCTTTCAGAGGTGTTTCTAGAGACTATAGGGGCCTTAAGCAGGAGGTACAGTACATAAGTGTCTGGGGGCCTGCTGATGCTCCACAGTCTTTGGAACCCCCTGTAGATTTCTTAAGCGTCCGCCTCAATTATAAAATATGTGAAAACTGCATATGGTGCTTGAACTTGCACAAAATACTGTTATCTGAAGCAACCTCTTAAATACTGGAAAAATCTGGTTTAAATTGTTTAACATGCCTTATATGCCTTGGGTTAAATGTGTGGGGGCCCACTTGTGCCTCCTCTCTCAGGTTTCTAGAGTCTACAGTCCCTTGTTAATTTAATTTATCAATATTTATGAAATTCAGAAGTTGTGGAACTTAGAATTTACAATACACTGAGGGGTTACGTCTAATGGCAAATCAACTTATTTGTAAACAAGCGTCTTTGGGACCCCCCTTGGAAATTAGTAACCATTTTAATTACCAATTCAGGTATATTAACATCTTGGAAAATATGGAGTTAAAAATGCCTAATGTGTCTTAAATTAAGCGAGTGGTGGCCCTGCTATTTTCTCTGGCTCTGGACCCACAGAGTCTTTAGAAGCGCCCCTGTTTATGTAACTCATACAAATGTTCTTAAACTCTGCAATACAGGATTATACGATTGTCTTCGTGAATCTGTTTTTGCAAATTAACTTACTCATTTGAAATAAAGTGTCCCCACTGCAAAGCCTCTGGTTATGATTTTTAATAACTGTGAATATCTGTGGCAAAGAACCCCTACTCATTTGTAATAGTATCATTAAGTGTCACTATTGATATAGTGTCATTGTAATGTCGGCTTAAATGCCCTAAGTTAAGTGTCTCGGGGGCCTTGTGTTACCTCCTGCTCTAGACGGGACTGCTTTGTGTTTAGAAGCGACCCTGTTTATTTCATTAACACAAATTCAACTCTGCACTATAAGGTACACACTATACTCATTTGTAATAAAGTGCAATTATTTACAATTAGGGTTCTTGCAATTGCACTGTTTGGCTACCCCGCATCAACACCTCTGGTGACTATTAATATGGATATTTATATTGTCTGAAAATAGATTTAAAAATGCACCCCCAAAAATGTGCCCCAAATTGTTTGTGGGGGGGATCCATTGGTAACCACTGCCTGGGACCTTCATCGTCTTTATAAACGCCCCTGTTTTTAAGTTACTATATTATATTTAAAGTCTGCAATCTAGGGATATACAATTTCAAAAAAATTGTAATTGTGCATTTTGGGTCCCCCTTAATCTTGGGGCTCACGAGAACTTGCCTGGTTTGCCCATCCAGTTAGAACACTTCTGGTTTTGCGCAAGATTAAACTTTTACGCACTTTTAACTGTCTTCTTCACTATAGCCTCTTGTCATTTTTACCCCCTGCTCTTAACCCAAACCGCTTCAGACGTTGGTTTAGTGTAAAACCGAACAACAAATGAAACTTTATCTGAACTTTTTTCCTCCGTCTCCTACTGCTGGATTGAGTTAGGCCCGGCCCATCTGGCGCAGCAAATGGCCCAACTCACCGGGGAGCGCTAGGGGGAACGAGGGGGGAGGACGGACGGGGAGGCGAGAAGGAGCCAGAAGGAGAAGAGGGGGCAGGATTGAAAACAGATCAGCAGAAAGGGACGATCCCACACCAGCGCGTGTTTCTGCTCCAACTACAACCAAAACACTCCGCTTCCAGTCACCAACTTCAGCCAAACCCCTTATTCACGCCGTAGACTTTCCGAGATGGATTGTAAGAAAAAGTTAGACGCTGCTACTTCTTCTTCTCCTTCTGCATCGCTCTGAGCGGACCGTCCGGGATACAGCGAGGAGGCTAATGCCGGTCAAACTGCTCCCAAACTTTCCAAAAGTCGCTTCATGGAGTTTCTAACGCCTATTTGTCGCGTTTTCAGCTCAATGTCGGAACCAGTTTGCCCCTAACTCAAGGAAAAAAGCGGGACAGAAAGCATACAAGAAGAAAAAGAAGGAGCAGCAGGCGCCGTTGAAAGCGGAAAGACGCGGCAGTGGAGGTAAGGAAAGTTTGGCGAAGATGCTCACACGCGCTTTCTTTGCGATTTATTTTTTTGTTTTGTTTTTCTTTTTCCCTCACTGTTAAATGTATTTTGCTCAGCGTGTCTTCTCGTGTTGCTTTGCGTGTGAGATGAGGCTTCGTGAGCGGCTCCACATCTCATTTGCACTTTGAACTTATCTGACACAGGAATCCAAAAAATGTTTCGTCCTGCAACTTGATCCATATGGGAAGAGATGTGATCAGAAAGCACGGCGCCAATCCCTCCTTTTTTTTTTTACTCCCTGCCAGCCTTTCAATCATATCTAAAGAGTCTCATCATTAAGCAACGTTCCAGTGCTACTACTTTGCTGCATTTCTTTATACCTATAGGTGCACTTAATTAACATAATTTTTATTCCCGAGGGGTTTGAGGGAAAAACGTCTTCTACTTGCAAACTTTATCTTGATGTTCACTTTTTCATCTTTTATTAAAACTTTCAATGAACTCTTGAGTCTGTTATGAATCATGTTCACTATTACTGTAGAGCATCACGTGTTAAAGTGCATAGCGTTCTAAATAACTTAAAGAAAATTAAACGCACTACACTATACTTTATCATTTCACTTTTCAAGCTTATGTCCCCACAACAGTGTTTTAAAGCTGTTTTAAGTGAACTAGTGTCACAAAATCCACTTATCTTTTTTTTTTACAGAATCTTTTAAGTTTATAAATTGCTTGGACTAAAACAGCATTTCAAATCCAAGCAAAAACGTGTCATGTGCAATGTTATTGTCGTTAAAAGTTCATATTGCATATTGCAAGATAACTTCTAATGACTTTTTTTTTTCATCAACCCAACTTGTATTGTTCTTGTTAAAGCAACTCAAAATGCATTCAAGTGTCACAAATAGCACTTTTTGCCTTTTGCCATTTGCACACCCCCAAAAAAAGTCCAAACAATGAAGCAAATGTGTTTACCTTGTACACATTTCAAAGGGCATGGAATTCTGAGTAATACGACTTATATATGGAAATAATAGTTTTGTAAGTCAGTAAAGCTTCAGGGCTTGCTTTTTTAGCTTGAAGCAAAGATAACCCTACTAAAACTTCCATTCACAATTTCACCTTGTACACTTTTTTAATCCGCTGCCACACAACACTGCCGCAAGACACGACAGGAGCCGGCGAGGAATGCAGTAGCAGCGCCGAGGCCCGTAGACATGGCAAGATGTGTACTTCTTGTTGAAAGATTCAAAGTTTACTGTTTGCTCTGGAGCCTGGGCAGTCAACAAACACTTGACGCTTTTGTGTAGACCCTTAAGCGCCTATATTTGCTGTTGGCTTTTGGTCTCTATATCTAAAAGGCGGGCTGCTAATGATCTCCAAACTCATGTGTGGAATTATGAGTCCTACTTTAGTGGGAAGTTTGTCTTTGGCCTGAATATGGAAAGAGTATTTGTGGATGAATTTACATTTTTTAATCAAACTAGGTTCCACTTAAAGTTAGGAGAGTCATTTATTTTTTCTCGTTCATAAACAAGTGAGGTTTAAAAAAGTAATCTCAGAACAGGCTTTGCAGAGACTGCTGCTTTTGGTGTGTGTATTTTCCGCTTCACACGATGACAACCTCGGTCAGTGGTGAAGGGGGTCTATTTGCATGAGAAAAAAGCAGCGAAAAGTTTTAGTGCATTTGCCTATTGTGAGGAATGAAGAGTTCCAACAGTTAGGGCCTACGGAGAGTGAAAGGGCTAAAGAATGGATGAGCCTATTCAGCTCATTCAGCTTCAGTTTCAGGGGCTCTGCTCTGCTGCGGCAGCCTTCACCGACCCATAGTGGCCATGTCACTTTCATCTCCACAGCCCTCTGTTGTGTACGCCACTGCTGCTCAAGCCCCCACATTTTCTTCTCCTTCACACATCGCACTGCTCTGCATGCCTCGCTTCTATTGATCTGGTGTCCTTCTAGTCTTTTCTGGAAGTGCGAAGAAAATTTAATGAAGCAGATACTGGAAAAGCAATGCATGGTTTTGTGTTGGGGGCCTAGTAAGAAAAAGGAGAAAAAGGAGGAGGAGGGGGGTGTTACAGAGATTTTTTTTTTTAAAGTAAATTCCGATGAAGTCTAGCGTACAGGGACAGAGAGGTCTGAGTGACTCTGAGAAGGAGGAGGAGGGGGAAGGAGGAGCACCCCCCGCTGGCCCTCCTACCTCTGCACCAAAAATCCACCCACTCCTGCTGAGTAAACTCAAAAGTGGAGAGTAAAAAGAAAATTCCTTCAAGTTCCCAGGTCTTGGGACACGGCTCTGAAGCGATAAGCCATTCAGAGGTCCGTCAGTGCACCTTGGGTTGGGGAAGGTTGGGTTGTTAGGGTTGGATGATGGAGTCGGTGAACCTTTGACTTGTGGTCCTCCCATAGCTTCCCATAAATCTTCTCACACATAAACATTTAGTCTAACTGTAAAGTCTTAAAGTCAGCAGGTTTTTTTCTTCTCATTGTCACTTTAGTGTCTGGGTTTTTCCCATTGTTTTCTTATTTCTGGAGATGTGAAAGTGGAGAAAGTAGAAAAGGGTAGTTTTGAAGCCTGGATTGAGAGGAATAAGTTAACTAGGACATTTATTTTCATGCAGAGATTCATGTAATATTAAAGTTTTATATATATATATATATATATATATATATATATATATATATATATATATATATATATATATATATATAAAGCACATATTTCCATAAGTCCAAATTGGGTATAAGACCGTAAACTTTGCCACCAAAGTTAGGGCCAGCGATTTAGTCTGCAGGAAGTAAAGCACGGCGGGCAAATTAGTAAAACAGGTTTGGATACCACTCTGTATCTGTATGCTTCTTGTAAAAATAGTTTATACAGTACACAATGATACACAACATGCATGTATCTGACAGCGTACTTGACATCTGACAGTCTGCTTTGGAAAAGGTTGATTTGAGAGATTTGTAAAAAGGGCATAGATGAGATTTAGAAAACGCTTTGGGGCTGCAGAGTCCAAAATGGTCAATGATCAAATAGTGACAAGGTGCTTATGTGAGAATCCTAGATCTATGCCAGAGTGTCATTGTTGATTGAGGTTTGCTCATGTGAAGGTTTGAATTGATGAGGCTTTAATGGCCGTTCAAGGGGCTGAAAAAGGCAGCTAGGCCTTGAACGATGCTACAGGCGTCTTTCCCAGTCCAAACGCACTTCAGCACCACGCAAAAGTGGACAAGCCCGAGAGGGAGATGGCTGTTTACATTGTGTAGAGCACTTCACTGAATCCCATCTCCTTTTGGTTGTGGCCCGGGGGGAGGTGGGGGCAATCGCTGCTTGTTTTAACGCCTGTTGTTTCAGCCCCCCTCCAGGCGTCTTGTTCTTTCTACCTCGAGTGTGTGAGGTTAGAGAGGCTCGAATCATATCCGCTGTGAAGCACAGAGGTGGGCTGTGGGAGTGGGGGTCAGCGTGTTCAGAGCGCCCCTTTTTACACTAGAGCTGAGAGTAGTGGGTACTTAAACCCTTGCTCAAAATCCGAAAGTTGATGCTGGATTGTACTGATACTGTAGCAGAGAACACTCAGTGGATGTAGGTTTACCCAGACTTTGTGAGTTTGAATTGAAAAGGTAAGGGTTAAATATGTACAATTGTCTCTATGCAAATAAAAAAGGTCAGAAAACTAAACACAATATTGTAATGCATTGTCGTAGTTTTTGTCTTCCATGGTTGACATTTGACCTTTGCATTGCCATCTCATTTCCTTTGTTTGTGCACTTTCTAAATTACTTTTAATTAAAATAATGATTTCATGGTTCAATGGATGTATTATGATCATTTATAATATATATAGATGAATGTCCATAGTACTGTTGCAAAAAATGGCCTGCCATCTTGGGTTAGGGTTGAGTCGTGTAATTTTTTTCTATTTGCAAGATTGGTCAGTATTGTTGATCGCTTGTTCTTTTGTATTTAAAGTTTTGTTTTTGGAAATTTAACAAAGGGCATAGTTCAGCAAGAAACAAGTGATAGAAAGTCATGATCCAAGGCAGGACTCAAAACCAGGCCTCTCTGCTTATGTAGCTCGTGCTTCAACATTTCACCGAGGAGCCCTGTTCCTCCAATACTGAAACATATTGTGAGTCTTATACAAAACAAAACAGAGCTTTTGCTTGAGTGGTGTTTAAATCAAGACTACACTTAGCCCAAGTAAAGTCAGATGTGTCCTAAGATAAAAAATTGAACAACTAAGGCTATTTCATTGGAGTGGTGCCAGATAGGTTGGGATGGTACAGCACACTTTAAGAGACATTTCAGTTGTAAAAGGGGGTTTTAGAAAACCAAAAATAGTGCACCATATTATTTTGACCATCCCTCCATTGGGACCAAGTCAATAGTAAGGTTACTAAAAGCTAAGCAGCCTGATTGGGCAACAATGAACGCCCACATGGGGAAAATTAGTTAAATAAGAAAGCTCAAAACAGCAAGATTTCTCAATTTGTCTTTTTATGAACAACCATAAGAAAAGAGTGGAAAGATTGCTCAATGTTGCCCTTTTGAAAATTGTGACTAACTAAAACGATTGAGACAGGGCTTCAGCAGTTCGACTGACCTCATCAGTCATCTGAAGAACCTCACAAAAAAACATCCAAGTATGTTTTAGTCATAAAACGCTGTGTAACAAGTTCGGAATCCTGTAGAAAGCTTAATGTCAATCACCTCCAAAAGGGAGAAGAACACCTTTTATGTCTTGTATACAGTGTTTGGCATGATGCACCATGTGTCATCCCCATGTACACGAACAGAGCCCCGGACCCCTTACGGTTCTTGTTCCGGACACTTCTCACACTCCTTAAATCACACACTGACTCATCGGAAGCCCGCTTTCCCAAAAGCGTTTGAGCAGTAACATCATTGTCTGAGTGCTCACAAAGGAACAATGGTGGCCGCGGCTCTAAAGTCTTCTGTGTAAAGGGCCGTCCAGGTCACAGCAGGTCAGCTTGTTTGGAGAAAAGGGGGGGATGGGCGTCCTCATTTCATTATCTCGACACATGATAAACTCTCTGGACAATGAGAAGTGTCACTTTCGGAAGCCTGACCGCTTTTATCTTTAGGTTTTCACTGCACGTTTTGTATTTACAATTATAAAGAATTAATATAGAGTATATACGTAAGTCATACTAGTTAATGATATGCTTTTGCAATAGTGGAATTCAAACTTATTCTTTCTGTATAATTACCACACAGGTGTGACAGAGAAAAGACAAAGGTGGGTCCAGAGGGCAGTCGATTTGTTTAGAAACTATTTTTGGTGCCTCAAAATAAAAATCTCTCTACATTCAATATTATATGCCTTTCCTGGGCTAATAATCCACCTCGATGGTATTAAAAGCTCATTAGCTCCAAGGCTTTGTTTAGACTGCAAACAAATGAGATTTAGTTCTCAAATCTTCAGAAAGACTTTCCTTTGGCTTGTTTGTAAGTGATCGGATCAGATTTTTGTAGGCAGACTTTGGGCCTATTAACTGGATGGCCCCTGTGTAAACAATTTGAAGCAGCCAAAGCTACAGTTTAGACTGAAAATGACTATTAATGTAACCATTGAATAGAGATTTGAAAACTGTGCAAACATTTTAGAGACAGCAAAAGGTAAAAAAAATACAATTAAAATTCTAGTCATCTATTCCATAGATTATTGGTCAGCAATTTTTCACATTGTGAGTTCCTACTTGATGACCGTTAAGGGCCAGTAATCCTTTTAATGACAACTTTGTTATGCCATATTCTTGTCTATGCCTTGTCTAAGAGAGAACATGTAAATAAGAGCATACAATTTTGAAACAATAACACATTTTTGCAGGATATCCCTATCCTCAGCATAAAAATTGTTGTACCAGTATGAGAAGTATGAAGTGTTGTTTAGGTTTGCATTCAGCAATGTATGCACAAAATAATAATTTATATTGTAGTTTTTTTTCCCCCTTTGATTTACAAATGGATCTCCAAGAAGTTTACATTTCTCAACGAGACTGAATGGTTACTAGATGCACTTCCAGTACTCTGGGTTTTGTTTTGTCATTCTGTCTTTGGTTCAGGGACTGTTAAAATCTAATACAAATCTGGTTTTGAGCGTGGTTTCTTGATCCCGACTAGAATCACATTTTGATTTGCCAAAACGGATTTGCTCTGGCAGTTAAAGCAAAGCCAAACAGATAAAACAAGTCTGAAAAAGGGGCCAAGGATCATGATTTGCTTTGACTGTATCATTAGCACTTCCTCATCAAACATCCAACAGCAGGCCTCTCTGTGTGACCGGGTGCTTTTGAGATAGACTGACACTGACTCGGAGACAATGCAGTATTGTGTTCCGTGTTTGCTGCTCGCTCTAATCTGATGCAAAGGCACTGGGGTCTACGCTGAGGCCACTGACAACAGCCAGCTTCCAGAGAGAGAAAGCCAGAGGGAGAGAGTGGGTGTGCTGCTAACTCCAGGGTCTGTCTTGGGTGGGGAGAGGGTAACAAGTTTGTATGTTTTGATTTACACTGGGCCCTCACGTAACTACAAAGTCGACGCAGCCTCAAGGGCAAAGAGGCAGGCTTCTTTTACTTACGTTTCCATATGATGCAAGATATTAGATTCCAAATGGTGCTGACTCAATGCCAGACCACAGTCTCCTCGCCGATACAAGCCGGAGACGAGGCGGCAATAGTCAGATTTAAAGACATGTGGTTGTCTTTAACAAAGGGCCCCTCCTCTGCCCCTCACAACATGTCTGCCGCTGCCATCATCTCCGCTGTGCTCCTCCGTGTCTGGCGCTCTGGCTGCAGGCCCAAAAAGGTTCTCTAGTGTTTTGTAATCAGCTCATTAGAGAAAGAGGGGAAAGTGGGATGAAAACGGTGCCAGTTATGTGCATGGCCATCTTTGTGTTCATTTGTTTCACATGCAATGCTCTGTCATGCCGGGGCCGCTCGCAGAGTGAACTCAGCGGAGTCAACAGGTGGCTGCAGTGAAGCTGGCCAAGCAAGAAGAACTTAATGGAGACAGCAGACCATTACAGCCCATGTGTTTTTTAAAGGCTTTTCACTTAATAACACTACTACATTTTCAAATACAGAGCTTTTTTCTTGTTTATGACCAATGACGTACAGCAGATATGGTTATTGTAATTGTTTTTTTTTTTTTATCAAGGATGCACAGATGTGCAATCATCTCAAGTAGAGGGAAGATGTTCTGCACCAGATTTAGCTATTAGCTATTTTCCATCTATAGTCCTTAGACAGGTTACTAGATATTACAATTTCTAATCTAAAATACACAAGTTTTATAAATAACAATACCCTTTTAATTCATCATGAGCACTACAGTTCACCAATAACAATAACAGGTAACAGTTCATTCCTTCCTTTTATCAGACTCCCCACTTACAAAGCCCCACTAAAATATACACAAAAAACAAATCATCAATATTGATTCTCACAAAAATAAAAATAAAATACTAATTTATTAATATAATTTGCAGTTAAAAATATACACAATAATCAATTCATCAAGAGTCTAACAATCTCAGTCCACCTCTACTAACCCTAATCAAAAGAAATGTTATTTGATTAATGTTGACATGCCTGTTTGCTCAATAGACATTTTTTAGCCCATGGGAGAGAGTGTGTACATGTTTTAAGCTCAGCTGGTAGTGAGTTCCAATCTTTTTGCCACAGTTTATGAGAAAAAAGATTGTTGCATTTGGATGTTGAAACTAAATATATGTTGTATTTTATTACTGCACTGTCAATGCAACACCCAGTCTGTGTTGAATGGTCAACCAAAGTGTGACAATGATAGAAAGTTTGTTGCTTATATTACTTGAGCCAATTTTGTTTCTAGTCAGAAAGTCAATCTATTAAATCCATTATTATTTGAAAGATTGTGCCTGCTCTATATGTGAGCAATGCAAAAGTAATTGCTGACTGTAGAACACAAGCATGATCATAATCTTAAAAGTAAGTGGTTATTGACTGTGGCTCATAAAAGTAGTGCCACATTAGACTATATTTTGCATAGGGATTAATAAAGGCACTTTGATGTTGAAAAATATATGCTTTGTATTTCATTGCTGCTCTGTCAATCCAGCAGCCAGTGTGGTCCGAATGGTCAGGCCAAGTGTGACCAAAAATCTCCAGCCTTTGCCCTAGCCTTTGATGCAGCCTCTTTAATCAAAGAGAATACCAGCTAAAACGCTCACCTGATGAAGTTCTGTGACAAATGCTGCTGACTTCAGAGGCTAGCACAAAAACAAGCACTCTGTCAACTTGGAAACGCAAGCAGCTGTCATGAAAGAGCACTGTGACGCTTAACTCCGGTGGCAGACTGTCAGTTATCAGTAGCACTTCTGCTGCTGTGGTAAACCCACCGCAACAACGTGGAAGTGAAACCTGAGTGAAACAGATGCCACCTTTGATTTGGTTTTGATTTGAGTTGTGGTTCTTCGCAGCCAGAACCACAAAGCCAGTGTTGCTTAACTATCTGCTGCGGTTATTGACAGCTGAGGCGGTCGAGAGTGAGTGCTAACAACACATTTAGCGCGAATGACCCAGGCCAAATGTTTCGGAGGGGAGGAAGCCGACTCGTCTCAGCAGTGTGCAATGTGGCACTGGCGACAGCTGTACCGTTTACACACAAACACTTTAGCTTCCACTGCAGTGTCACAGGTCGCTTTAGCAGGCAGTCAGTTGAGCTTTGTCAGCTGTTAGGAATATTCCTCATTGATCTAAGTATTCCTCCTTTGAGTAACCATTACTAACTCGTCATTGTTAATATCAAGGACAAACAATTACGTTAAGTTAATTCAATACAATATTATAAACTTGAATCAACTTTTATGTGTTCATCTTAAGTAGTTTTAAATCGTGTGTTGTACAAAAAATCTGTTGTGTTGACACAACCCCCCAAAAATATTGCAACCACCTGTCATCTTTAACATACACACACTCTATGTAGATTTTTTTGTGAAAATACAATCAGTTTCAAAACAACAGCAACATTTAATCCCATTTCCTATCATTCGAAACTAAACAACTCGAAATTTAATACTGTTTGTTTGTTATTATTGCACTTCATGGTCAGACATAATTGTTTGTGTGATTTTTATATTTATGTGAATTTTTTTTTTTTTTTTTAGTAATTACAATTGATTTTGTTCCAAACATTCATGCTTGTTCAGTGCCTGAACATTAGCTTCACATTAGGGCTGTGCAATATGGACAAAATAATCATATTGCAATTTTGGCAATTGTTTTTGCTTTTTCAAACATGCTACATCCTAAATGTAAGAAGTGCATGACAAAATATTTCATAAACTTTATATACACTTTAACTTCCCCACATAGTGTTTGAACTGCACACAGCACTGGGAGCAGATTTTCCAAGCCCAAATGACCGGTAAGCTTTTATTTTACTGGCCAAATGAATTAAACCAGTCAAAAGCCAGTCTAACAGAAACTCAGATTCTGAATTAAAATATTAATAAATTAATGAATTAAATTGCAGCCAAATGCAATACAGAAATTGCATGTGCTCAAATTGCAATTGTTTTGCAATTGCAATTTGCACAACCTTACTCCACACTTTCAACACTCACAAAAAATTCATTGCTATTCATTTTGTAATTTATGTGTTTGTTATTCTAACCTTTGAGAAGACAAAAACCTCTTGTAACACTGTTAGGATGACACTCTTCCAGTCTAATAGCACATTAGGATAAGCATTGGTATATTGGTTTAGCTTGAATTGGTTGAGTACTATTTGCTAAAATTAGCATGTCCAAATGCCCTATCTTGTTGCTTATTAGCTCAGTTTGTGCAATGTCCTTATTCTCCATGTCTGTACACTGTAGTTATTTCATCCTCCCTGGACAGAAACCCCTAATTGCCTCCTATCCATGTAGATTCCTCTCTGGCTGAAGCATGGGTTGGGGTTGGTGTGTAAGCCATGAGCTCCACATCTGTTTTCTGTTGGTTCGAGTGGAGACAAGAGATCAACCACAGGATATTGCCTTTACAAGCAGGAAAGGTCAGGTTCAGGGGTGGGGTAAGAACTCATCCACAGGGATTTTTCTCTGCTGTTTTAGATGCCTCCTATATTACATCAGTTGATGCTCATTACAGTGTATCCTCAACAATCCGGGGAATGCTTGGGTTTTGGTTTTTCTGATTTAAGTCCCTCATGTGAAGTTCGGAAAAAGCCACAAATCTAAACTAGAATAGCATTAGAACGATGCAATTGTAAACGTGTGTTTTTTTTGGTCCTTCTTTGAACACCTACGGTAGCCCTGCAGGGACATGTAATCTATGAACAAATCCCATTAAAGTAGTTCAGGTAATGCGTTTTTGGTAGACATTTCAAAACAAAAACTTCATAAATGCTCATTGCAAGATTGCGTGTTTGCAGATAAGATAAGCAATTCTGTCCGCTCAGGGCAGTTGTACAGGAACAGGAAGTAATTAAACTTCCACTGGGTTACATAGAACTTAGAGAGAGATTTGGACCTAATTATATACATTTGCTTAAACTAAAATGTAAATATTAAATTACCATTAATCCATGTAAACAGATTGGATTACAGCACCATCTTCAGCACTTAAAACGCTCGGCCTACATTTGAGTAATGCTGTTCTTTCTGCTTGACTGACCAGACTCTTTACCTCTGTGACAAGCATGATGTTGTTTCAACCTATGAATCAGACTAATGGCTCATGTGTTGCTGTTAGGCCTCTCCAGTCTACTCGGTGACCTCCCAGACCCGAGTGGTAAATCCAAGCAGAGAGCATTTCACCAAAGACAACTGATTCAGCTGCAGAGAATGTGTCCCGTCCCAGTCCAAACTTGCCCCAGCCCTGGGACTTGGAGGTTTGCCATCAATTAACAAAAACAATCCCAGGCCCGGTAATTTCACTGATATATATATATAGCAATACATGTAGAGTGAGAAATGTAGTTTTTTATTCAGTTTTCTTAAGACAAATGTCTCCTGTCTCCAAAACTATATTAAACATTTGCTCAATTGTAACTATCGGTCTGTCTATCTATATGATGTGTTGTAATGATTGTATTTGGTTCAAGGCTAATAACATTAGCTTTCTAGACTCACTAAAATAGCTGAAGAAGAAATATGTCTATGATGTATTGTTGTCTTTGAACTAACTTGCTCAGTAACCATGAAGCTCTAGAAACCTTTTCACATGTAATATATAAGTATATTATTGACACGTTAGCACATGATGCTAATGAAGCAACAGCCTTGTGTTGAATGTCATTTCTTGGTTGAAATGGCACCTGTTTGACAAAATTCTATTGGAAAATGTGTACGTTTGCTCCATTTTGTAGTACTCCTTATAATGTAAACTCTTGGGACAAAACCAGGACGTATAGTTTCTCAGATACAGTATATTTGTTAGGACAAAAGCTGGAAATAGGAACACCCTTAATCAAATAGGGTCAGATGGTCATCCTATGTATATATTAATGCAAACAAACTAACCAAAAATATTTTTAAGTACTGAACCACATCATGATGACCAATGGGGCTTAAAGTCAAAAAGTGGTGAGCCAAAGGTGAAAGCCTCAGTCTGTGGTTAAAAACAAGTGATTTTTAAACTGTTACATCCCATAGCAGCCAGGGCTAAAAATGTGCTGTGTTTCTAAGGAGAGGAAGTGCTCTCATGGAGGGAACATTTGGTGAGTTAAATTAAAGGTTCCTCGTGAAACTGTCGCAGAGAAAGTCTGTCCAGCGTGGTTTGGTTTGGAAGCATGTAAAGAGAAAAACAGCTGGGTTGTGAGTGAGTTATGCGAGGTGCTTTTTGGGCCCCGGACACACTAAAGGTGAATGACAGAGGACTGTGCAGAGCCGCTCTGGTACACCTGTCCACATGTAAATTATAAATCTGATGCTTCCTGCATTCCTCCTCACCACATTGTCTCTTTTAGCCTAAAGGCGGGAAAGAGAAGCAGCGACATATAACAGGCTTCATGTTTCTTTGTCTTCTCGATCAAAACCTGGAATGTTTGTAGATGTACTTTCTGTAAACAGACCTCTTGTTTTAGCCAGGACATTCTCATTTTTATGGTTCTTGTTCCACGTCCTGACGGATTGAAAAAACACAGCACGTCGTAATTTTGAATAGAAAGTTCTCAAATCAATATGGACTAGTTTATTTTTACGGCACATAACCGTGAGGCTATCTCTAAGCTAGCCTTTCCAACGTCACTAAGCTAGTGTTCACAGCTTGTCCTGTCATTATGCCCAAAAAGAAAGGAGGTATTATTTTTAGGCTATGTTTTGCACATATTGTCGATTGCCTTGGTCTACAATGGAACAGTATTGTGTAGATACCTACTTGAACCAAAAGCTTCACAATTTATGGGTTAGTTGTATAACTTGATGACTTTTACTAAGCCTTTTGGTGATGATTTAGAAAATGTTATTGATAAATAAAAACTGAATCTGCTTAAAAAAATAATTTTCACCCTAGTGCTGTCAAAATAACCAGAAAGACGATGGACAATCGTCAAAATGAGAAATTTATGGAGTGTTGATGTAATGGGTGTTCAGATATGACTGTATGAAAACACTAATGGTCTTCAAAATTACAAATGTGCAAAACAATTTCAATAAAATTATTCTGCCTTTCTTTTTAAGGAGAATACAGAAACCTATGTCTAGAATACAGCTTAGCAATACACTCTCTCTCAAAACCACACAAAGAACTATCCAATAGGGATCACAAAGCCGTAATACTGTGCCAAAAGCTGAAGTCAATGCATAAAATCTCCACCAGATCAAAAAAAAACAAAAAACATGTCAACATGATATCTGTCATAAGGGCCCAACATATGTAAAAGAACACCTTGTTTTGGCTTTTGGGGGCTTGTTGTGTTAACCTGCTTGAGTGTGACAGTCTGAAACCCAAGCTGATAGGTCTGCAGGTGGCATAGGGGCTGGAAACCCAAAAGCAAATGTTTTAGCGGTGTATATGTGTTTGCTGCCAGGAAAGAGACACTACCAGCACACGGCTCGCATTGACCGAAAGATAGGAAGGAAGAAAGTCAGGAGAGCAAAGCCTGGAAATCTTCAAAATGAGAGGGCCTCTTTTGATGTGTGTTTGCATTCCTCGCAGTGTTGGTGAAAGGGGAGCTGTTGAGCGGTAGTGCAGAAGAGGAACACTTGAAACTGAACGAGGCGCTAAGAAAAACACACGCCGGGTCTCATAACAAAAGTCTAGGGTCTGGGGGAAGAAGGTGAATTAACAAGACAGAAAAAGATGTTTGGAGAGTAGACAAAGAATAGATAGGGATGTTAGCCGCTAATGGAGTGCACGCTTGGTTTCAGTTTTACCCAGGACGCACATACTTTCTGCTAAAACTATATTACACAAAGTTTGATTTCCTTTCCTAACCTTAACATATTTATTACCCAATTCATATTGTTATTTTGGCATCTCGTGGCAATGTGTAGTTCCCATGTTACACTCCACCTTTTAACCTTCTTTAGATGTCTACGGTAGCCCCGGAGAGACACACTGTTTTCTATTAGCAAAAGCAGTAGAAATACGTGAATAATGACTATACCATTTATACAATTTCAAAGCCTTTATGTTAGATTGTGTTCAAGAAGAAACATGAATGTTCTTCTCCAGTTGTACTCAATTTGTCCACTCTGCATTTGCACAGGAACAGGAAGTAATGACTCCTTCCATTGGGTTTAACTGAGCTTTAAATGTCATTTTATGTAAAAAGGAAAATGGAGAGTTAAAATTCTACATTACTGAAAAGCTTTATGTAGACCCATTGAATTGTGCTCATTTAATTTTACACAATGCAACTTGAGCATTGTTTGACATTTACCGACATCTGGAGTTCAGAAACTTCAGAAACCCCTTCTTACAGTTTTAGGGCTGACCTTGGCGGGATGAAACATAACAGTGTCTTTCCACATTACCTCAGACTTTTTCCTGTGCCTGGTGCAGGGAAGTGGCATGTCTGGAGAATCCATCAGAGCTTCGACTGGTGAAGCCAAACCAACATGTAATTCAGTTCAAATGCTTAAAAAAAGTAACTTAATATTTCATCCCAAACTTATATTTTCATGTCGTGCTGTTTTCAACCCAGTATTGAGAATAGCCCTGAAGAATGTGTTAAATATATTGAGTACAAGACATCCACTTTAAAAGCAGTTTTGTGGCAGGAAGCATCAAGGACAAAGCAGCCTCACTATAAAACTCTGGATTAAGGTTATGGTTAGTGCAGCTACACAATGCAATAAGGTAGGATAAATCAAGTCTTTTTGTAGGGAACTCACTGAAGATGCATATGTGCGTGAAAACTCACTGCCCTTTCATTCGTAAAAAGAGCTCCTCAGCCAACGCAGCAGGGGACAAAAGTTGAATGTGCTCCAATATTTGTCACAGCACAGCTTTATGCCACTCAATTACTCATCTCTGGCCAGTTAAACATAAAAACACACATTCCTGGTCAATTACTTCATATCACAAACAGTAGATTCAGCTTCATAAGCTTGGTTATTTATTTGAGGCAATTCTATGTGAAGGTTGGAACATTACCTTTGTTAACACTATGTTAAATACTAGCGTTTTAAGTTTTGGGATTTTTTAATGCAAAAAAAAAATGTCTTTTAAATACATGGAGTTGGACAGTTTGGTTTTGATGCACGTTTTGCACAATCGTTCACAGCAAGGTTAGCTTTGTTGCCGACTTTGCTGCAGCTTGGCTAAGAAAGGCCATTGTTGAAGTGTTTGTTCATAGAAGAAAAAAAAAAATCTCATAACAGCCTTATGGATGGCACAAACCTCTACTCCCCCTGCTGGACATGAATGGAATTAGTTTTTGAACAAAGACCCTTCAATGAGACAAGGCGGCTATCATTACAATCAGCTAATGACTGTGTGTGTGTGGTAATAGGAGTTTAATCCTGTCCGGCTCTCTGAAGTCTCCAGCCTGTAGTCACGTTGCGTCAGTGGGGGGCGTAAGGAGAGAGGTGTCACAAAGAGGTAGTAGTGGTGGTGGGGGTCTTATCCTGTCCGTGCTGCTACAGTCTGTCCGGCCAACCAGAAGATGAGAAAAGAAGTGCACCCTTGTTGTTATTTCGCCTTTGGCCCTTGCCATCTGTCCGCTTGGTTCCTGACACCTGTACCAGCCCGTCAGAGCTGGGTTCCCCTGTCATCGGGGGCAGCACGGGTCTGGCCTGTTGGGAGACACAGGGTAGGGGGGACCATGTAACAGCTCTGCAGAATTACAGCAAACAGTGGGTGAGGGGAGCAGGGTGAAGTAGGGGCCACTTATGGAGAAATGGACTCAAATTCTAAGATAGGCCAATTCCCTTTTTATTAGGTCAAATATTGTGCTGTTATTTTTCTTTGCTAATGGTAGATGCTAACTATTTGTGGAATCAACTAATCTTTTGTATGAAACATAAAGCTTCGACTTAGTAGAAAAAATGTTAGAATCTTGCAGCTACAAGCTGAAAGTTTTTATTGAAGAAATCCATTTCTTCAATAAAAACTTTCTGGATTTAAGAATTAAAAATTAGCCTGCTACCCATGAAAATTCTAGCTGAACTGAGCTATTGCATAAAGCCTGTTCCATTAGATTCACACTTGGGTCCAACAGGATTGGAATGGCTGTGAATGGAGAGAACTATTAGAATAGTCTTCTGAACTAGCCTTTGATATGAGTAAGTTGCCCTACAGAAGAATCCATACAACTCATAAAATTATACTAGGCAGACCACATCAGAAGAAAATCTCAAATCTTTGTTTTAGACTTAAAATGTAAGGCGCACCTGCCAATGTTTTTTGGGTAAACGATCCTTAGAGGTTCTTGCACCCCAACCCCACTTCATCAAAATATTGGCTCATGCTTCAGAGGCAAATTGGAAAGCGAAGAGCTGGCATGCTGTAAAAGCACGGAAACAGCCATTAATACCATGCCAGATGTTCATAGACGCCGATGTTAAGAGGAGGATTCCCTGTTAGTTTTAAGGGTCAGGCTGCTTGAAAGGCAAAAGCGGTTGCTGTTCACTCTTTCTTGTGCACATCTTATCTGAGCCAAGAGGGTTCGCAACTAAAAAGAGGCTGTGCTCTGGCCAACTCGGAGCTCGATAAAGGCTCATGAAAGAGCACATTAAATTCTATCACTAAGGTGATGTCAGAGCGACCAAGTTGTCCAAGACAAGATGGCTCGCTGGCTTCCTCCAGGACTTTTTGGCACCGGTAAAAAAAGGAGACAGCTGCAGCCTAAACCTGTTAGTCGCCCACCTCTAATTGGCTTACATTGGCTGGGTGACAGGCGACTGGCACCTCCGAAGGGTCACAGACATGGCCGCTAGTACAACCACCTCGTAGTGAAGGCAGACATGTTGGATAGCCACATGAAACCAAAACAGCACTTCACACATTCAGCGAGACTATACCAGGCCACTGCACAATTATGCCATCCATCCAGTCATTCATTTCCACCTATGCTATCGTTTATCACAATAGCTTTACTTTGAGGTCATTTTTATGTTCTACCTTGCGGCCAAAGAACACAATTATTTTCTTTAACTTCATTTTTGAACTTTTTATCATACTGTTTGTTTCTCTTGTTCAAGTCATAAACACCATTTTACAAGAGTCTGGACTGATAACTTGTTGTGTGAAGTTTTAATCAACTTTGGTAAACTGCCAACAGGTGTGTAGCAGATAAAACTAAGGTGTTTTATTAAGATGCCCAAAAGCATGCACGTGCTAGAAGTGAATTTTCAAAAACTATGTTTTGATTTCTTGCTGCTGTGATTTACAGATGCCATTCATTTAATGTTAGAAGCCCAAAGTTGATTTAAAATCTGATCAGGAAATCAGACATTCTATTTCTGTTCAGACAAATTGACAAAATTTCATGACACCAGTTTATGACAATTCTTTCCAGCACAGTATTCAGTTCAAGCACAGACTGAAAGCAGTAGAAGTGCGATGACCAGGTTTTCGCTCGAGACTGTGGAATGAGACCCAGACATGTTTGCTCTGGGCCAAGGATGATCTTGTAGGTCTCAACAAGTCAAACAAGTGGCACATTGCCAGGCTGTCGAGCCATTCACACAGACGCGAGGAGGTATTTACACAGGGCATGCGGCTAAAACCTCGGAGTTAAAGGCCACTCAGGTTTACAATTGGAACAGAGGCAGTACTGTGGACTTAAAAACAAAGTGAGAAATGATCATGGCGCATGCTTGACCGTACATCACTAATACATAAAAAAAAAAACAGATGCAAGAAATGTTTGTGGAAAGAATTTACCTTTGTTAAGCAGAACAGTGCAACATCAGAAACGTGTTCGGCTCAATTTTAACATCTACTTTGCAATGTTATACTTATTACACAGGTTTGAAAAACAATTACTAATCGTATTATATTTTGGCATTTTTAGGTTACACCCTAGCTTTGAAGAGAGCCATGGAGACCTCAGCTTCAACAGCCACGGAGAAGAAGGAGTGTAAGACTGCAGGTTTGGACGGAAGCAGCTTCTCTGAACTCCCAAAGAAACCGTCACCCACCACACTGACCAGAGGTAAGCACGTCCTCTCTTTAGACTACATATTTCAGATCATTAGCTTACTGCTATCTTAATTTAGATAGAAACCGGTAGTAGTAGAAGTAGTAGCCTGTTCATTAAAAAGTACTACAGACTCATTATTTTAATGCTAATGCTGTTGACTGTGTACCCGCCTGTTCACTGAAGCATTATGGCTACACACATGAGAAGCTGGGTGGCACATAAAAAGGAGTTAGGCCCTGAGATGGGGGCTGCGTGTTTCATAGATGTCAGAGAATGGGTGATGAAAAAATGCTGTAATGAGGTCGAAAGACCTTGTTCTCACCTCCCGAGTATAAATTTCATGAATTACTAAAAAAGACTAGCAAAGCAGTGGACGACATGGTGTATCAGAGGCCGTGGATAAAGGCTGGGAGGGGGGCTGCACTTTTGAAATGCTAACAAGATGTCATCTGACATTGTGGCGTTAGCGGTGCTTGTGCTTAATGATGGGCTTGGTGGCCTGCCACAAGAGGAGCCATGGGCATTAATTGTTTAGGGATGCATGGTGCAAAAGTAGGACGTTTGTGTTTGCCCTCGCTGGCAGCTCCACAAAGAGTCCACAAGTTTTTTAAAACCAGAAGAAAGAAAATATTGCACTTGCCACCAAATGAATTATTGATCCATTTACACACACTGACCATTGTGTGTCATGGAGGTTGTGGGGTTTAAGTTTAATAACCTTACGCAGCAGTAAGAGAATGCAGTGGGTGCTGGGTGGGTGAGACCATTCCATAAAGGCCTTAATTAAAAGATGAGCGCTCATGTTTTTGTAAGTGAATGTGTGATGAAAACTCCTTATAACGAGGTTATGAATTACTAACGTCGGCTGGTGGACACCAAGGCCCCTCAGAAAGACTCTCTGGCACCGTCTTGACGGTCCACCACAGGAACATATTCAAGTGGCGTTATAGTTTAATGAAGGGCTTGGTGGCCTGCCATTGCAAAGATCACTGTTTTACCCAAGAGACGTCGAAGTAGGACATAAGTACAGCATTAAATTTAAGATCTGTCTTTGTTTTTATCTTAGATTAATCCTTCTTTGCCTTGAGATCATTAGTATGCATACAGAAATATGGGGCGTCTCTGAATAATGCTTGGAATAATTTGTTTTTGAATCTTACTTACCAACTTCTTCAAAGGCCACTTCTAGTCTGTAAACTTAGAAATAAAAAACACATAAGACAATAGTGTAACCTAAGCAGAAACATCCTTAGAACATCATGTCTGACCTAATCCGATGTGTCAGCTGGCTACGGATCCCATAACCCTTTTCACAAGCACTCACTTTGCTTGTGTTTCAAATAGACATGCCTTAGCCTTTTGAACTCCCGTCTGCGTCTCTGGAGTGCTAAGAAACAATAGCGGCGTGTCACGTCTCGTATGAGTAAGAGCATAGTGGAACGAGGCTGGAGATGCTGGTGCAAATGGTCGGTTGCAGGCCACGTGATTGGATTCTCGTGGTCTTGTTAATGGTTTTAAATGGGCGCTGGCGTTTTGTGTGACAGCCTGCATCTGTCTCGCAGCAACGGGGCGTGCTTCCACAGGCTCTGCCCTTTGCAACCCGATTCCCAGACCGAGGATTTACGAGTCTGTGTCGGCCTGTGCTTTTTCCATGTAAGACTAACATGTGTTGAGATTAGGTGCCCGCTTCCCTCACTGTAAAACATCTTACCGTTTCAAAGGAATACCTGTGATTGATGCCCCTCTCACATCTACCACTACGACTTCACACCCAAATACTTCAGATCGAATTAAACCAACAACAAGCAACACTTTAAAACCCAAACCTGCCAACTTGTTGTTTTACGGCCCTTATTATATTCAAAAAAAGTTTGCCAGAGAGGATTTTTCCATCATCGTTCATTTGGGTGTTGACCGTACTAGGCCAGTGGAGCAGACAGACTTGTAACGCTTTTGATTATTTGCGCCTAACTAGTGCATAGGATCCATCTTTCTTACATTTTGGCCGCAGCTTGTGAACTCCTGACAGAGACTGATGTTGTTGAGCATAAAAAACACATTGTCCACAGATATTTATGCCCTGCTTTGATTTATCTAAGGAGGGTGCAGATGAGAGGCACTGCGAGAAATCCCCTCACCTTTGTCAACACCATGCTTGTTTTGCGCTTAAAGGAAGAACTGAGTTTAGGCTTTAAATCACCTCTCTCTCTGAGTCTACTGCAGGTTTGAACGGCCTGGTGACTCGGAGTGGTCACTGTAGATGGATGAAGAAGAAAAGTCGGTCATAATTACTCTTGTTAGGAGTCGAGCGCCGCTTCCAGATAAGAAGAGTGTGTTAATCATGGCTCAGTCTGAAGGCTTTCCACATAGGTCTTTGCACCGGCCACAGGGGCCTTTCTCTTGAGGGTGCTCCGGAGCGGGTCATGCCCCTCTCTGGCAAAGAAAAATGTCCTGGAGAAAAATAGACCCTCCCACCCTCCCCTGTCCATAGGCCTACTCCAAAGGGACTGCCACTAATCTTCCTGAGAAAGAGATTTCTGCCTTTCTTTCTGTGCTCCTAAATGAGGCTCTTACACTGCTGTGGTTCCTCAAACCGAGTGGGACGTGGAGGGGAAGGAGGAGGGTGTGTGTGCAATGGACTGGGTTATGCAGGGATGACCGCATTCAAGCCAGACCCTTTTGCCCCCTTTTAGGTTTAACTCTTTGCCCTTGCCTCTGAGTTAAAAGACCTAGAGAATTCATTCCCTGATGGCTGAAGTGTTGTACTCAGCAGTTCAGCAGCAGGAGAAAATGCGAACGAATGGCTGGGGGTGTTCAAATTAGTAGCAAAAATCTTTTCTGCGTGTTAATGTTTTTTTTTCATTTTTCAGAACTGAAGACATTACAACAGTTGTATTTATTGGGGTTATAATAAAAGGAACTTTAGTTGATAACTATAAAACTGCCAACCAGCATATGCAGTTGAATTATTCTTTGTCACTTCCCACTTTACACCGCAACACAACTTTCCGTCATCTGCCCTGTTTAAAGATATCCAATTGATTGTGTTACATTTGCTGCATATCCAAGAAACACCTCCCATGACTCCTAAAGCCTCTAAACATGCCACGGATCTCACGTTTAACAGCCCAAAGTCCAGTGATGAAAAGGAATTGGCTCTATCAAGTGTCATCTACTGTAACATTTTGTAACAGCATATCAATAACCCTTTTCCTGATACTCGAGAAGACCTGCAAGCAACAAGCTTACAGGAATGTCTATTGACCAGGTCCCGCTCTTGTTTGTTTTACTGTCCGGGTCTATAGCAGGAACTGTCCTTATCCGAGGGTGGCTTACAAAAAGATATAGTTTCTATCCCGGAATGACTTTCAATTTATGGCCATCTGTTCGCAAAAGCTTTGTCTCTGAGATGTCCACTCTGGTTGCTGTGAAAGTGGACATATCACAATTGCAATGACTGTAACCCAATGAATATCTGACTTTCTGGATATCAAAAAACACTTGCCTTCCCCATTTTGTGCTTTTTATTGTGGGTTATAGATTAATCTCTTTTTTGTTGTTGTTGTTTGTAAAGACCTCTGTAGCCAAATAGTGCACAAACTGTAATGGTCTGTGCTAATACCTTAAAGGGACACTATGTAACTGTATTTTTGTTTTTGAGAGATCAAAAACTGACATGTTTGGAAGAAAACAAAACATGTCTTCTGAAACAGTAGGGTCATTTTAGTGCATTTTGCACAAATAAAACTCTGTTAGTGTCCAGTGTATTGGCCTTTGTTTGAGCTGATATGCATGCCGACTCAGGAGAGGTCTGCTTGTCCCGGTGCATGGAATTATTTAATTTAAAATTACTCAATGCTACTAGCTAAATCTTACGCAGTGTTACTTTAACTATGTAGTCCCCAAACCTTTCTGATATGAGGGAAAATGTGACAATTTAGCACAAGCATAACCTAATAAAAGCAACATTCAAAATAATATCTATGTATTTAAGAAGTAACTTAAACTTGCTAAGTAAAGCAAGTAAAGCAGAACAGGACAGAATCAGTTTTTTTTAATGGATTTTCTTTGGGTTTCTTTTTACAGAGCTTACGCACCAAGAAAAAGAAAGAGTTAGCAACTCCTATTCAGAATGTGTATTTTGTTTTTAATCCTCATTCATTTATTTTCTTCCGCTTAGTCCCGTTAGGGGTCGCGGGTGACTGGAGCCTATCCCAGCAGCTTTGGGCCTTAGGCGGGGTACAATGGCCAGTTAGTCGCAGGGCTAATACATAGAGACAGACAACCTTTCACTCTCACATTCATTCACTAGGGACACTTTAGAATTGCAAATTGACCTGTACATGCATGTGTTTTGGGCGGTGGGAGGAAGCCAGAGTACCCGGAGAGAACCGGGTACTCTGGCTTACCATGGTGTTCAAATAAATTTAACCTAAACAGTTCAAAGGAGTTCTTACAAGCTGAAAGCACCACAGACAGCCTTTATACATTTAACAAGAATAACTAAAGTGAAATGTTTATTTAAAAGATTATCACAAAGGCACATTTTCCAATTGTCCTTTTGCATGTACCATGAACATGGCTGACGAGACAACCTTTGGCACGCCTCTTATGTGGTTTTAAGACATAAATTACAAATGAAAAGACGTTTCTGATATCGCTTGTTTCTTTTCCGGTTCTTCAAAGAGTCTCGAACGCACTGTGGTATGCTTTGGGCAACGTCTGCAAATATAAATCTCCCTGTACCAGAGGCATCTCCGCACACACAGTCCAAAGACAACACGTTTACATTCCTGTCAGTTTACAAGCAAGTGGGAGCGGAGGAGGAGGCAATATATGGATGCTTTAGGGGATTAAGCAACACCCGGCTCTTCTTTCTCCAAGCCTTGTACTTCCCTTTTTCTTTTTGTGCTTCATCCTCTCCAAAACCGAAAGCTCTTTCCCAGCATGCAGGGTGTAATCCATGCCCCGGCTTCTGAGGTGCTTCCTGCCTGTTTTGTTTGCTAGGCTGATGGGAATGGGCCCAATAAGGATCCCAGTTCTCTCCTTTGGCTCTAAGTTGTGGCTGCAGGCAACCACTTTAGACACGGGGCAGTATTGGTTGGAATGGCGAGATTTTTTAGGTGTTTCTACCCTCCAAAAAAAGTATGAACAGTTTTTACACTGTGCCACATGTCCAGTATAATTACCAAAAGATGGAGCTAACAACTGCGGTCTGTTGACAGTGATACAGACAATACTGACTTGAATAAAACAGAAAATTAAACACTACACACTGTCTACATTGCATTAAACACAACTCTAAGTTCAAAGAGACATCGAAGAGTAAATCTCCAAAACTTTGAAAACTGATGCAGCTTTCTATATTTTGCTGTTTGGAATTTAGAAAGCTGGAAATAAACCAGAATAAATCTATTTCTTTGACTGTTTATTAGAGTTTTTTGCTATACCTCAAAAACAAAATCCATATGCCAACTAAAACAACCTTACTTTAATAGTCATTTTGGGTCCTGACCTTCTACTTTTCCCAGCTCTCTATTCAGGTCTTGAAAACTATCTTTGGCCTGGTGTAACCTTCAGAATCCGTCAGGCTTAACCCAACAGTCTGCCAGCCTCAGCTACTTTGGTCCGCTAATGTAGCCCTAACACTCACAGTTCAAGTGAACCAAAATAAACGTCCAAGGAGTTTAGACTGGTAAAACAAAAATGTGTGCTAGCTGTAAACACGGGCGGGAGGCGCTTGTGTAAACAGGCCGCGGTTCCTACGGTTGAGTTGGTCTACAGGCGGACAGTTTGCGGTCAGGCTCTTCCGGTTCATATCCCTCCGCCAACCTTATCCAACCCTCACCCCCCCACCCCACTTCCCCGCAGACACAGCTGTGGTCCGCCCTCGGAGCAAACAGGCCGCTGGAGGGAAAGCAGCAGTTGCAGCGCTGCACGGAGCAAAGCCATAGTGCTCACCCATGATGAGCAGGGCATGTCTGCAGCTTCTAAGACAATATACAATGTAGGTTATACATCAATAAATATATGACTGTAGACAGTTCATAGAGAAGGCCTCACATCACAAATGAGAAGACAAAACACACTATTTCTTGTGCAAAACATAATGACAAAAATTCAATATGTTAGTTGATAAATGACTTGTGTTTGTATAGTATGCCAAGGAAACAATGGGCACCAATATGAATAGTTGAACAACTATACAATATCTACCATACTACACTATACTACCATAAACTCCACTACACCACAGTTTTTTCAAAATTTTGCTCATGTAACCCATATTTTTAAAAGCTCCCCAAAAAATATGATCCAAGTACCATTCTACTTTAGTGTCCTTTGGTCATGCTTTGTAATAGGATTGGTCTTTTTCCGTAATTAGATCCAACCAAATTTAAGCCTAATTTCTTCCTTTTAATTCTCATTTAAGTCAATGTTCAGTTCTCTATAAGTGCCCTAATTATTATTTACTAGCAAACCAGTGTTTGTTATGTAGATGGTAAATGGTGTGCATTTATATAGCGTTTTTTAGCATTCACCCCATTCACACACATTTACACCTGGGGCGGCAGAGCAGACAGAGTAGACATGTTTTATTTTGCTATTCAGTGTTTCCCACCAAAAAAAAAAAATGTCAGTTAAGGTGGTAGACAATTTTTGGACCAAATATGTCTTTAATACACTTGCATATCCACTAAATGTCTAGCTAAACCTACATCAAGTTTTTCAGACAAAAGCGACACAATAAGGTTAATTTATCACATTCAAAAATTTCAGGTACAGTATTTAATACTTTATACAACCTGTATTGACTGTTAGTCAAGGTGGTCAATGCTTGTTACCAGAGTGGCCACCTTAACTATAAAGTGCTGTGGGAAACACTGCTATTCTGTGCTTTCTTATACATACACTATAAAAAACGAATCCATTGTCTAAATCTTTTGTCCACTATTCTATTCTATTCTATACTATACTATACTATGGACCAAATTTAGGTTGTGAGCATACAGCACATTCTTTTTTAGGTCTCTTTGTGACACAGACTTGGCTGCACAAAAGTTGTGTTTTGTCTCAGCCTGTAAAGCAGACTACACTCATGTACAAAGAAAGACTCGACAATTAATGCCTGGTGTAACTGTCTTGTTGTTACTCCAGAAAGCAACAAGAGGAAATTGATTTTTGCCATCGGTGGAATTCCTCCTGAGGGAAAATGCTGCTTCTTGTAATTACAGGTCTAAAGTTTCAGCGGACTGCTGATCTCTCCAGTCTCCATCTCTGTTAGCATTTAGCAATTAGCCTAACCCGGAGAGCAGTCCCACACAACACCTGATGAATCCTACATTTTAAAACATGGTTTGCACATTCTTAGGGGGCATCAGTAATACCATTTTTTCTATCTTTTCCTGTTCTCTTGCATTGCACCAGTCTTCAAGATTTGCTGACATTTTCGCTCTTACCTTGTTTCTACAGTGTTGTATTCCATCGTGAGAAAGTGCTTTGGGACCACTCAAATATTAGTTCCACCACTCTGTAATCAAAGAAAAGCCAGGCGTAGGGCTCCTGTATAGTTGTCATGGTCTGTGGCATAAAAAAGCAAACAAAATGCTGCCATATGGAAAACTGATTTGTAATGTCATTCATCATACAGCTGCAGGAAATATGCCAGGAGAAGCAGGAATAAAGACAGTCCTTCTGTAACAGCTGGGTAGTAGCGGGTGATTGAGTGGTATCCCTTGCTGAGTTTGGCAGGGTTTTTTTTTTTTTTTTGGTAAAAAAGAATGTCCCGTTTGGTTTAAAAAAGAAAAAAAGGATGTCTGAGATTTGAATCCTAAATATCTTCAAAGTAACCCAATCATAAAATATGTGTCTTGGCCAGCTCTTAATCCAAATGTAATTTTTAGCTTGTAGAGCCACACAAGAGGATGTCAACAAGCAAAGAGTAAAACAGAATATAAAAAGTTATGTATTTTACATATTTATTCTAAGTCTAGACTTCATTATAGTGACAAATAGTTCATCCCTAATCTTTGAAAGGCATCAGTCTAATAAATCAAAAGGGTATGGTAAATGAAAGCGTGTGTATGTTGGCATAGCGTGTAAGCCTGTTGTGTTTTGTTTGCCAGGTGATTTCCCCTTAACGGTGCGCGCTAAGCCTGAGAATTCCTGGCTCGGGCTTCAAAGAGCAGCAGGGTCAACCCCTGACAGCAGCAAATACAGACATGTTCAAGGCTGGCAAGGCGCATGATACAGCCAACACCTTGACCACTGTCGTCATGCAACATATACCAGAAAGAAGTGGGGTAACTGCTTAAGAACCCCATTTAAATGTTTTTAAACTGAATCTGTTAGAGAGGCTACACTATACAACCACTATGTAAGTAAAAAGAGTCTCTCTACCTATATCTACATGTTTTGGCCTCAGTTCTTTTGGCCAACAGTAACTAGGATAGCCTTATACCGAAACCAACCACAAGTGAGCCATTGGTTTTTCTGGCTTCATTTTGTGAAAAGCCAGTTTATGTTACAAACACAACTATCAGTCTTCTCATGGTAGTCTCGGATGACCTCTCAGTGACATTTTTCTTGATTTCTTTTCAACATTACCATAGTCATGGATGGGGCCTGACCTTTTGACCCCGATCTAGCCTATTCCTCTGTTAGTATCTTCATAGTTTGTGTGGTTTTATATGTTGTGTAGTCCTCCTTGTAAACCAGATCATCTTTTGCCACAAGCATGCCGAACAAGTGCCGTCCACATTCCCTGAGCTTTGACAACACAGGTTCAAACTGCTTAAGTGCTCAAGGTGCTGTAAATCCTCTTTATTCAGCAGCATTGCGGTCTTAGAGTGAATCTGGGCCCATCTGAAATTCCCACAGAACAAAGAGGGAGGGGGCGAGAGGTTGAGGGCACTCAGCAGAAGAGGGGGTATTGTTTACATATCAAGACGCTTCCTCTAACTCCCAGGAAAAGCAGTAATTTGCCTTGCAAGGTTTTACTGTTTAATTTCTCCATTGTGCAGGGGGATAACCCCTTAATTATAAGGGAGGAAGTAGGCCTAAGCCCCGGACAGAGGGCCAGCGCTCACAGAGAGCCTCAGCAAGTTTAGGACCCCACTACACTGCTGCCAAGTTTCCAATTCAATTCGTTTATATGGTATTTCTACAACAACCATTGATTGTTTCAAAGGGAAATTTTTCATAGGCCAATAGACTCTACATACAAGCACGTTTTGTAAAGTATTGTTTTACAAGTGTTCTTTAAAAAAGCTCTATGGTTCTTGTTTTACTTTAGTTTAAAGTACCCCTCCAATCACACTAATTGCTATCAATTCTTGTATAGAATGGCCAGGGTAAACCTCTTAAGTAAAATATTAATTTGTTTAATGACATGTCTTGTTTGAAAGGGGTTTTAGGTCCTAACCCCTGCCTCAACCCATCTGGATCTAAAGCTTCAGAAGATCACTTATTCTCTTATTCTTTTCTTAAAACTTCATATAGAATAATATGTGTTGTTATGGAATATAACTCCATGTAACTAGGAAGCCAAAGACAGTGTTCCACAAAACGGCCTTGGGAGCTCTGATTTCACCCACACTCACTTACAACGACCATTTTAATTGTTCATTAGCACTTACAGGGTGTCTGGCCACTTGCCAATTAGTCCTCTGCAGCAGGTAATATTTCCTTCCTTAAAGCCAGACTATAGCTTCGCTGGTGGAGACTTATAGGCGTCTGGACTTGAAGCATTACGACAAAAGAGCTGGGGGTTGGCACAGTCTCCCTGAGCTACCTTTACAAATCGGCCATCATTTTGGAATCCCATCCAAAATGCCGAATGCCAATGGCATCATGCGAGCTTAGGTAATTAACAACCAGACTGGATACTCTTGCACAGTGAGCCAGGGCGACAGACATGAGCAAATATTGACCCAAGTTCTAAATGTTCCAAGCTGTATGTAGGCTCAAATATATGGATATGGCAAAACTATCTGTCAACAAGTCATTGGGTTGTGTATTCAAGCTAAAGCAACGTGTTGACGGATGGAGTTTTCATTTCTTTTAAAATACAGTGTAACCAAAGTGACAAGCAGCGTTACTGTAATGTTAGTTTATGTGTTTATTTCCAGAGAAAACAAGATGGCTGCTGTAGTTATCTCCCATAAACAAGGAATTATTCTGGCTGGCATTTTCTTTGAATTAGCCTGTTTGAAGCACAGGGCACTTTTGTCCAAGTCTGGCCACAGAGAACGGTTTGTGATAGACGTATGTGGTATTGTCAGAATATGCAGTAGGGCTGTTTTTGCAGGTGCACAACCCAACACTAGACTGCTTGTTTTGTGAAATGGCCCTTGTGTGTAGCAGCGTGCATGTGTCACGTGTGCTGTTTAGTTAGCTTCTACAGCTTGTCATAGACGCAGACGTTGTAATTGCCCCTGAACCGGGCTGAGAAAACGATGCGGGGCAGATGGAGTCATAATAATAGAACATTTCACTTTGCGACTTTGTCAAGCTATCACAGGCTTCATTCAAACCATGTATCATGAATATATGGAAGGCTTGCTGTATTTTCTCTTTATGGGTACACTGTTGCCATAAAGTTGTTGCACATCAGTAACTTAATACTTGTTTTACACTGGCACCCTTAAGACTTGGAAAGTGTATGGAGGCCTTTTTGAAGGGACGTCTGAGAAAAATGTTCCGTATTAAAAATTACTGCTGAAAGTCAAGGTCTATGTTTTACAGGGCTGACTAACTTACAGAAGGATTAATTATACAATTTGGCCCGGGGAAGCTACCCTGTATGTTTTTTTTTTATGATTTTTCTGAGTCAAATGCTCTCACACTCCGTTGGCCATTCAACTGCATAAGTATCCTGCTGTGGCAGCTTTTATTTACTCAAGCTTGATTTTAGTTGGGGCCTGCATTACACAGAAGGATGGTTTTAGTGGTTTACATAGCACTTGTAATTGCTTAGCTAACGGTTGCTAGCTTTACTCAGTGTTGCTACTAAAGAAGAGACAGCAAATGAGCTTTAAAATGGTCAAAAGCAAATGGCATATAAGCTACATCAATACTTATTTTTTGTTAGAATCTGCACTGTTCACAGAAATGTTTTTTGTTTATGATGTAGGCCGAAACATGGATGCAATATAAGATCTAGATAGGGACCACCCCCTTTCCCTTGCTATCAATTACTGGCCACTCTATGTATTGCAGTTAAAAATTTCTATGCGGCCTAAAGGGATTTTTCCCACAGAGTGGAACCTATAGGTGGGTGAAATACAATACCTCATGCCCGTGAGCTGAAAGCAGATATTGAAGATTGTTAACTTAAAATGAGAATGTGAGTTTTTGATGATTAGGCGAAGCATAAATATTAATATGCAAGTCAAAGTTATAAAGTTTGTGGATGATTTCTAACTGGTATTAGCTCCAAATGGACAAAAATATAAAAAACAAACATCAAACAACTATTTTGTGTAATAAGTATCTAGCAATGCACTTCAATTCACTAGGGATGCAACAATTCATAAAACAGTATTAAACTGTTCGGTACACCCTTCACGGTTCAATACGTGTTGGTAAATCTTGTTTTGTTTGTTATAGTCACCGTCTTTTTATGCAACGTATTTCTCCTCAGTTGGCTATGTGTGTGTGTGTGTGTGTGTGTGGCTTTAAATCCTTTGGGACTAGGGAACGCCCCTTTGAGAGAACAACCAATCACAACTCTCTGTTGAGCTGATAACGACAAACAATATGAACGCCAGTGTATTGCACACAGCATTTGATTTGATTCCGTTTAGAAAAATACAGTCTTTGTTTCTTTAAAATCCATCCACTAGGAATACACCTATTTAATTAATATCAAATGAAATAATTTATAATGGCAACATAAATTCTACCAAACCAAAAACCGTGAGTAAAAAAACGAGGTACGTAATGTAAAACCGTGGACTGGCTGTATTGTTGCATCCCCAGCATTCACCAATTCCAATGCCAATCTTTATACTGTATATGTGGTATGGGGTGCAGTGGCTCAGTGGTAAAGCAGTTGCCCTATAACCGGAAGGTTGGTGGTTTGATTCCCCTCTCCCGTTGTGTCCTTGGGCAAGACACTTCACCCACCTTGCCTGTATCAATGTGTGAGTATGTTCGGTGGTGGTCAGAGAGGTCGTATCCATTAATATTAAACATAAATATTTGGTGAAGTTTGGCAATATTTTAAATTGGAAATTGCCCGAAATTACCATCGGCTTTACTAGGGCCCTTAACAATATCTCCATTCTGCCAGGACTTTTCCTCATTCCGCTCAGTGGACATGGTGGATGTATGTATTTGTTAATTTAAGAACTGCAGTCAGTTCAAACTCAAAATGTACTCATTCACTTGTACTTCAACGACTACCACAACTAATTTCCTTTCAGGACATAAATCTACCTCTGTCTTTCCCTCCCTCTTCTTACTACCACACATTTACTAGCACCATTAGCCTGTCATAACACGGCACATATAACCCGAGGTGATCCCGGCTCGAGTGAAGCCACTGTCCCCGGGGTTTGCTGCCTCATGGTCTGGGGTGATGGGTACCACATGTAAGCAGAGGCAACCACTGGCTCTAATCGGAGGTGACAAGTGGCGGTCTGACGGGGCCGGATCAGATGGCCGGGGCTGGTCTATCACTATAGAAACAGGGCTCTGTTTCTATAGGACCTAATGCAGAGTAGTTTCCTTTAAATGGAGTCTTTGTACAGAAGAAACACTCAGTCACAGCTCCCATCCTGACTGGTGTCTCGGTGGTACGTACACATATGGCACTAGTCTTGACTAATCTGTGTATTGACATAGCAGTGGGTTGTTTTACAAGGGCCATGTATCTGGGAAATACAGGATGCGTAAATACAGGATGCTTAAAATAAAAAAACTGATGGAAGGCAGTGCCAGTTTTTGTAACAGTTCCCTACCCAGTTTCTATCCTGGATGATTTAAAAGGTTCTTATATATAGGCCTGTAGTCTTTCTTATTACAATCAAGAAATGTTTAGCTCAGAAATTATTAGTTGGTGAGCAACTGACCTTTTTCCCAACTTTGCCATTTATTTTTATTCAATTAAGAAACGTGGAGTAGCAAAACTCTGGTCAAGTCTTTCTCAAGCTTACTAACGTAAAAACTACATAAATGGTGCAGTAGGAACAACTCAAATGGCACCAACAAATTTTCATTTGAAGCTAGAACACAATAGTAAATTGTTTCAAACAAATTTGGTTAAAATGACCCTACATGCATGTAGAATGTGCTAAATTACAAATGTACTTTTTGCAATGTGTCATTCATTTCAGATGTTGTCCTTGTTGTATTCATTGCATTGTATTATGAGATACTTTTGATGCCTAATGAAGATTTGAAGAATATGTCTAAAGTGAAAACAAGTTAAAAGAAAAGTGTATCTGTTCTCAAGTATCAAGGTTTGGATTGAGTGTATCCCGTAACATACTCTCCAGAAACATGCCCGACTCTCCTGGGTGGGTCCCGGTAACACATTCTTGTCATGGAAGAGAAATCCAAAGTGGATTAAACTGCAACCGCCATAATCATAACTGCTTTTCCAGAGCCTTGATTGATTCTCCTTCTCCCAAAACCACAGTGACTCCACATGGCAACCTCTCATAGCGTGTCTCAAGTAAAGTCTGAACTGAACCAACACAGTGGCAGCATGTGGCACCCTTTCCCCCCAAAGAAGGAACAATGATTTGTTGATGAAGATCTCGACTCTGCCACATGTGGGTCATTATCAAGAGCCAGGCACGAATGGTTAAGCCTTCAGTGTGCTCTTAGATTATGGCTTTGAAGGGCTTTCTAATCAAGGCCTTAAAAAAACAACGCCTAAAGTCAAAGAATTTAAATCCAGATGTTGTTTGTAGGTTTGGTTCAAATCAAACTAAAAGAATGATCCTGTTTGTTTAGTATAAAATTGTCCTTTGGGGATTTTTTTGGAGACATTTTCGAGCTTTACTTAATGGAACAAACCGTAAAGTCAGTTTACTTTTTTTCTGTCAAGATAAACGTACAAAGACTTTAGCCTAGATTTGCTCTGGAGCCTGGAGTTTGGCCCGGCTCCACGTTGTAATTGCTTCACTATGTCGCAGCTTGACGGAGCCATCACAAAGACCGTGATAGCATATGGAATGCTCGCTCACTTTCAGATGTCTTATTTTAGCCTCCCAAAACATCAGGGTTCGATGAAATCCCACTCTTATCATCGCTGTTGTAGTCTGACTAACAAATACTTAACTGACAGTCTCTTCAATTTGTTCCCCAAATGTTTCATTTTGCGTGTTGATGGAAGCTCTCTGGCAGTCGTTCAGTCTAGACCGGGCTCGATGACAGGCTGCACCGACACAAGAAAGGCCTCTACTTCGGGGCTCTTTATCGTGGGTCAACAAACATGAAGCTTCTATGTACAGTGAGACTTCATAATGAGAATTCAGAAAGGAGGTAATTATATATACAATGATGCTACAAGCTCATAGTAGTCACTGTTTTGGAATCCAGCTGAGTTGGCTATCTCAGTAGTTTGTAAATTGGGCCAGAATATACTGTGTATTACTATTTGTTTTGTCTAAAGTATTAAAAAAATACTTGTATCATGATGTTAATGTGCTTTGATATAGTATATTTAGTTCAACGCAAGTATTGGTTCACTTTGAATCATATCCAGTTTGTTTACATGCACACGTAAGTTCAGCTATAGCTTGAGTGGACTGTGTGTTGGGGTGTATATGCACAGGAGTAAATGGAATTATTGAGTCTTTTATTTACAATAGTTGGAAAGGTTTATGTTTATGTTGAGAAACCAAAAAAAGCCAACATTGGTTGCAAAGTGGTAAGCTTTCTGTGCTCTGTGGGTTTTCTACAGATACTCCGGTTTCCCCCAACAACTTCAAAAAACATGCACTGTAGTCTCCAGTCAGTAACATGACCAATTACTGACGCAAGATCTCCCAGGAGCCCCCTGAGCAGCTGCCCACTGCTCCACTGGATGGAAAACAAAGGGTAGCTTAACATTCACAACACAAGTGAAAATAAGATAAATGCAAACAACCAACAATCTTTGAGTGCACACTTGTGACAAGGTGACAAGTGACAAGTGAACAAAGCGAGTAATTTGAAGTTGAGCAACATCTCCGAAGTGACAGCCAGTCACCAAACAGGAGTTGATAGTCTCCTACAAAAGAACATAGCAGCTTCTTGCCAGCAACTGTGTAAAACAAAGTCATGTTGTTTCTGGTGTTAAATGAGCAAATTAACAGGCGCAAAGTGTCAGGTCCTGCTCCAGTCTGACTAAAGTCATATACTGTAGCTTTAACTCTACCACAAACTGAATTATCTAGATGTGTTAGCTTTACTAGGACAAATCAGAATGAGTGCAATTACATTCAGTGCAATTACAACCGTTTTTAGACCTAAGTGATAGGATAAATGTTGAAGTATATATTGTTATCCCATTGACCACTGTTATTGTGGGTCCACTTAAACGGAATGAGACGTCTGCCAATCACATTGAAGCTGATACGTGATCTAAATCACATCCCCCAAATTCTTTCTTCCAACATTTTTGAACGGAGGCCCAGATCAGTACAATCAGCCGAGCTGTTTTAGGTTTCACGGACCAGGAGAGTTTAGTCATAATCACAACCTGCATTCTTCTGCGACATGTTCAACTACTCCATTGTGTCACTGTCATTCCTGTTTTCCCTCTCTGATGCACTCCTGATGCAGCCTTAAAACGTTTCATGTCTCAATGCCGTTTTGGATGGCTTTGACATTTGTGTGTTTTGACAAGATCATTGAAACGTAAAGAAAAATTGGTTGAGTTTAAAGCAAATGCAGAAACACAATGTGGTCATGATGCACAGGGGACCCAATATAAACGTTTTGTGCATGTCTTTGATAGCTCGCTTTACTTTCCAATGAACAAGAGCAAAGACTGTTCGACCTTCTGCGAAATGGAGATGTTTTAAGTTCATTGAAAGCAGTGAATTAGTCATTTATAGGTGACTATTTAATGTAATGAACATATGGATTGAAATATTGCATTGTGAGAAATTTGTTCTTTATGACCCTTGAATGAAAGAGAAAGCTAAAAAAGGTAAATGCTTTAAATAACCTCAAAGCTCAATGGGTTGAATAAGGACTAAAATAGTGGAAGAAAAACTCTACAGTAAGGCAAAGACAAAACCACATTCATAAAAAACCCTTCCATAGTTAATAAAAAGTAAGTGTTCCTCTGGACTTTTGGGTGCATTTAGGGTAAAACACTTACGACAATGGCTACTACTGTCAAGTGTGTGGAAAAGGCTGATGATTTTATAAGGAAGATTTCCTGCCACAAACGGTAGAAGAAGATTGTTTTTTTTAGTTTTATTTCTCTTTCAATTAAATAAGTTGCATCAGTTTCGGGGACTCGTGTTTGATGCAATAAAGAGTTTTGAAGTAACCTTTTCAACAATGGAAACACCTCTAAAAGTACGCTGTACTGTATTATACCGCTCCAGTGGAATCTATAATGATCACTAAAGCAAGACCCAAGTGGCCAAAAGTTTTCTTATCGAAGCGCTGAGTAACTTTCTAATGATTGAGCGCCTCTTCCTGCCGATATCCATAAAACTCCTGGTCAGATGGAGGAGATTTCCCATCAGGCTTCCCCCTGAGGTGACTCTTTTCTCGCGGTGTCACACAGGAGAAGCGGCATTGGCTAATTTTATCACACAATGTGTGCCGTTTGTCAGCAAGAGCTCAGTGACAAATGATTCCTTATCTTGAGGACTGTTGTTTGTTGTTGCTGAGTAATGTCCTGGCCGCTCTGCCTTGTCTCTGGAGCCCTCAGCCGCTCTGCTGTCAGCTGTCAGGGCCACGTCCACGTTACAGGAGCACAATGCAGACGCGCTGGAGGGACGGCTTGTGCACAAATACCTCAAAAAAGGTGTTGCTCTCCCTCAGAGGATTGTACTGATGACCTTGACTTTGCTATAAACTTAATGAAGACAGACAAGATAGTTCTCCAAGTTGCAACCAATAGCTTAGAAAAACATGATATAGACAATATGCACTTGTACAGACTTTAGTCTACCTTATTGCTTATTACATAATTTAATGCTTTAATTTGTTGGAATTTTAACATAACTAATAGTTTTTATAATATGGATTTTTCAGATATTCGTGAATAGATAGTATATAAAAAGAAATAACAATACACTTGCAATGTCCGTATGGTGCAGCCTTAATCACATTTGTGCGTAGCTGGGCAGACAAACATGTGGTTAAGGTTAGGAAAGAAATTAGGGTTTTGATTAACAGAGAAAAGTTGAGCAAAAACATTTTAATGGCTCATTTAGTTAATATTTAGACAATTAGCCAACAGAATGCATCCCCTAACATAATCCTACTCCGGCAGGACTTTTCTTAACTGGGCTACTGCTTTTGTACGTGCAACCTTTTTCTAAAAGTAACCAAAAAATACTCTACTTTTGATAAGTCAAAGTTAACTTAGAATTGACTGAGACAGGAAATTTCTTCTTTTGTTGCAAAGTCCTGGTTTTACTGTCCCATCCTTTGCCCCAACCTACCTCAGGCTTATTTGGAAAAAGCTTCTTAAGTAGATTGTACAAAACACACAAAAAAATATCTTTGAGCATATTTTCAAATTTAGATATTTACAATTTTTTTTCTTGACAGTTTAATTTCACTTGAATTACCTAGAGCTACGTCATCATTGGATCAAGGACTTTGTTTGACCAAATATGGATAAAGCCCCAGAGATTAAATATTTGGTATGATCTCTTTTTTTTTTATCTTGAACATTCTTCTTACTGCATTCTTCTAAAGTAATGTTCATAACTGAGGCTACCCCCTAATAATTGAGTGACCTCATGGCTGACCTTAAGTCCCCTCCTCATTTCCTGTTTCCTTTGCTCTTTGGTGCATCTTCACTATTTCCTTTTCAACAGCCAGAAGTCAAACAAAAGTCAATGCCTCCTTGCAATTCATTTATAATGGATCTCCCCAGTTGTCCAAAAAATTTCAAATATTCCACTTTAAACTTTACTCAACTTCAAAATAGTTGGTCTTGAGTAACGATAGTTTGGTAAAGCCGTTCTAAACAAGCAGCTTCTTTAGCCATCACATAAAATTGCCGCCATCAACTGCATCTTTTCCCTGAACGCAGACCTTAAATGAGGGTAATTTGACAAAAAGAGAAAAGGCAGGGTCTTTATCTGAAATTGGGGGGGAGGAATTCACCTGAGAACCATTCCAGTTGGTTGGGGGCCCTCTGACCTGTTTCACAGCTGTTTCTTGTTAGTGCTTTAAAATAAATTCCCTGAGTGAGATGGTTTCCACGCTGGATCCTGCCCCGGAGAAAAAGGCCAGACAGGACGGGGGGTTTATGAGAGCCCGCTGCGTTGTGTGTGAGTGTCTTTGTATGTGTATGTAAACAGCATGGCCTTAACGTTTTATCTTATCGGGTTAGGTGACCCCAGAGCAGGGCCGTACAGTTCAGACGCTCGGTGCCGTGTTAGGAACACCGGCCAGAGTCAGTGCGGCCAATGTTGAGTTCTCTTCGTTCTGTCTCGATGTGATGTGTCAACTGTTGGTTCAGCTGCCACCGAGAGTAAACATGTTGCTCTAAGCCCCGTTTCAGATGGTAGAGTGTGAACCATTAAAGACAATATGAAATCATCCCAGTATTTGTGTTACTGTTGAACTGTTGAAATGTGGTGCATTGAATGTTTGTAAAAGGGGGTCAATTAAGTACTAACAGAAGATCTTTACTGATGCTTTTTATTCTGTTTCTCATCTATACAACCCCAGAACTCAGCACGTTTTAGTAGAAGAACCCCAATATGGCCTGGCTATTATTCTATTGTTATATTGTGATATCAACCCAGAATATCTCAGAGTGTAATGCAAACATAAATTAAGGGTGTGAGTAAAGGGAAAAAAAAATTCAAAAACACTTGTGCCTTATAGTGTTTGTAAACTTTGGCGCTGTTACAGTCAAGATTTCAACTAATGGTTGTCATTGATTCATCTTTTAATGATATAGTAGTATATATAGTTGGTGGTTTTGAAATGCAGTGTCAAAAGTGCCTTTCCTTTTTGAAACTTCTGCAGATTTTGTGTGCATTGTTCAATCTGAACACAGATACCAGTCGTAATGACGGTTTGATGAAGACCAGGCCATGAGTCCGTTCTGATGATCCTCCCCAGCCTCCCACTCAAAGCCGGGATAGCTGTCTCCCCGGGGGGTGCCTCACCCCAGCGTAACCCCTGCTCATACCCTTTTAGATTGATGTGCACTGCTTCTTTCTCCTTCCATAAATTGTGCACTGTTTAGGGTATTTCCTCTGCCGTTCCCTTCTTCTTTTTCTTCTTCTTCTTTCCCTTAAAAAGGCGTTAATGACTTGTCGGAGGGGGCGCTAAGCTTGTCCTGAGCATGCCGTCATAGGGCCAATGAGGACGCTCTTTGTGTGAACTGGCAGCTTCTCCGTCAGCTGTGTCTGGGAGGTCAAAGGGCACGCGGGAAACAGAGGGACTTTATTGAGTTCCCGCCGTTTGGAGTGACTTGGCTCGATCGGTGTGTTTGCACTTAGAAATGCTGAACAGATTGATTAAGTCGTGGTAAAAAAGTGTATTTTTGAAGCGTATGAATGGCACGAGTAAAACGAGAAGAGTGACCACTTCAGAAAGCAGGTTTAGGGTTTCACCATTCTTCTCGCACATCCGGCTAAATTGGCCAGCGTTTTATTCTGACAACACCTCACCAATTTCAAACACAGTGTATTAATTACCTGATCAGGGCCTACACCTGTGCTCCAGTATGGCCCAGCGATAAATCAGAAGTGTGAGCGAGAGGCTGATTATCCTGACACCTCATCAGTCTTCAGAGAGGCCCACTTTAAGCTACAGCTCAAGCCAACAAACCACAAGCATCACGCGCACCCTTTAGGCTGGTCAAAACATTTACTGCCATACTGCCATACTTTTTAACTCTTAGTGTTAGATCTAACTGGAAAAAGTGGCATCCATACTTAGAAACATTGATGTAGCGTGCCAACACTGTCTGCGCTAGAGTATGAAGTTATCCCTAGACCATACAGTGGTATATTATGCCTTAGGAATGAGAAAGGCTTCCTCCGTCAAAAAAATCTCTCCACAAAATTGGTTTCATTACTTAAATCTTTGATTTAAACAGTTCATTAATTAATGTTGTAACTATTTTTGTTCATTGATACATTCCTGGCAGTTCAAAATGTTTAGGCTTAGGTTTAGATATTTGGAGACACAAAGACCATAATTCTTCAAACATCCCACTTCACGCCTCTCCCTGGACACCCATTTCACTCTGAACGGACCTAAGTACCAGCAGCTAATGGCGGTCCAGGTGAGGTAAGGTCTTTCTCACACTCGGCCCGTGTAACAATTAGCCAAGGCAGCGCGGCCCGGTGTATCCGCGGTGATGGATCGTCGCGACGGCGGTGGGTTTGTAAGTCCGAGGAGTGATTGGCTGAGGCGAGCTTGTGGATCTGACAGAGACTGATGGCAGTGAAGTGAAGCCAGCTGCGTCTGAGTAGGATCTGTAAACAGGCCGGGACAGGAACCGTAGCCTGCGAGATGATACAACACATCTGGGGGCGTGCAAGAACGGATGAGGGCGTCATGGCAACGAGATATATAAATACAGACTGAACGGCAGATTCTTACTCTATCACAGCATAACATTTAAAACATCTTCTAACAAAATCTGTCTGTACTAATCTGATACAACGTCTTCTACTTCTCATAATTTTAGCAACTTCTAGGTTTCACTTTTACAGCCAATTATTTGAGTCATTTGTTCGGCCTGTCTACTCTTATCAGCCTTAGCACAGAAAAGCTCCCATAAAGCAACTGGCTACTGCATTCCTGTGTAAAAATGCATACAGGAGTTACCCACAAGCTAAATATAGCATAATACATGTATCATTTTCATAGTGATTAATTGTAGGCTGCACAATATATTGGCATGTATCTTGTAAAATTCATTATTGCAAATCAATCTTAGGGTTTAAATCACAGTGTGTCATGATTAAATTAGTAAAAAGCACTTAATGAAAGCAGTGTCAGTGGAAGCCAGTGTTGTACCTTTTTCTTTCTTCATTAAATGAAATTTAAAGTGTATTCAAATATCGCGATTTGTATTGTTGACACACTTATCAACATAAATATCGCATATCGCCTGTTTCCTCATATTCAGCAGCCAGAGTTTGCTGACTAATTGGATTACAAACCAATAATTCTTCATTGACTCACTTTTTACTTCACATCTGCTTTTTAAAGTACTATTAAAACCCTTACTACCCCCTTTAGCGTTCATAGCTTTGCAAACCCATCTGTTTTCATTGTCTCCAGGAGCAACTGTTTTTGAAGTGTGCATCACAACACAAACAGACTTAGACCAAGTTCACAGGGCCTAATGAATTTCCGCCTCAGCCATCTTGTGTTATTCCATAGACCACTGGCCTAATCCACTTACCTGGTGCCCACAATCCCCCTATCAATAAAAAAGGTATCATTTTACCCTCCCCAGGGGCTGTCAAAAGCAGAGAGCCACTCTGTTAAGACTTCCTTTCAGACATGGCGGTGGTAGTGCGCTCTGCTGTAAGCCTCTAATCCCTCTGTCGCCAACTCTCAGCGATGCTCTAGCCTAAAGGAAGCAACATCTTCGCACTAAACCCGCAGGTTGTGTTGTGAGTGTAGCCCAGGATCCGTGGATTAGGCAAAACATACACTTTTTATTAACCTGGAGCGTGACGATAGGCTAGTGTGTTTAAAACAAACCTCAGAGTAACACATCGGAGTGTGTCTTGGGCCTCTGATGGCTCGGACTGAAGTGGATTGCAGAACAAATCAGTGTCTGTGAGAGAGAAAACGCATGCACATGAGCTTTTGTGTATAGCCGTTGGCACGCCGCTGTGTAGTTAGGACACCGGCCAACTTTTTCTGCTGGAATTTCCTGTCTGCCGTGACCCCTCCCTCTACCACTCTGCTCTTCACTTCTCTCTGCTTCCCCTTCTCTCAAAGCATGACAAAGACTTTTTTTCCCCAAATGTATTCCTGGCCCGGCCTGGCCTCTCAGGGCATTATTATTAAGGCTGAGTACTTCCTCTATGACATGAGCCCACTCCACTGTGTACTTGATCAGTGGCTTCATTTGGACGTACTGAGCAAATGCTTTTCCTTCTTTGTCTAAGTCACAAGACTCCGAGGGGGCTTTGTTAACATGGAACACCTGGCATTGTCTTTAGTTGAGAGATCAAACCAGTGCTTTCAGATGGTAAATAAAAGCAGGAGAAGATGCGGGGCTCTCCCTGTTGCTTGGTTTGTTTAGCAGCTCTGGAAGCTCATTATAGGGGCAAAGGGGCTTATTTACCTCCAGCCTTTATACAAACACTATGAGAGATCACAGGAGTGGTTCTTTACCCTAAAACATCAAACCTTCACTCATCATATAAAATTTCACTTAAACAAAAACCTTCTTACACCACAGTAGTTTTTTCACTAAGTTGCCAACAAACAATATGTGTTCTAGTCTTTAAATAAAGTACATTTTTGGAGCCTTATGTGTCAAGTCCAAAGAGGATTAACTCGTTGTCTACCTCTACGTAGCTGTCCCTGCAGCCCAGGAAACAATGCAGCTGTCTGGGTGATGGAAGGGCCTGCTCAGCCCTTATCGCCTCCACATCCACTGGCCCCAGGCCGCAAAAATCTTTGTACTGTTTACTTTAAGCTGGCAGTTGTTTTGCTAATGGACTCGGCTTTATTTCTCAATGGGACTCAACTGAAACTTTTTTTTTTTTCACACACTGTAATTGTTGATAATTTTTATGTATGTTAAGTGTAATAGTGCAAGTAAATGTGAACATACATCTTGTTCTTTTTTATGGCTTGCGTCCCAGAAAACCCTAAAACGTAGAGAATATGTACTTATTTTAAATCAGGCAGCGAGTTAACACGTGGTTGGACCCCTATCTCTAGTTACAGTTTTGTGTTATTGTTGTCCTATTCAAATATGTGTTGCCAGATATCAACCTCTAAAACTGGAAACAGCTGACACAAACACAATATTTTAAAATGCTAAATAAATTTGGAAACCATGACTCATGACCTTTGTTTTCATGAAGACACTATTGGCTTGACTTCAGTGTCTTCTCGTTCGCCTGGTGCATACCACCCCTCTGTAGAGGTGCCAGGTCGTCCAAACAGGGGGCACCTCTCAGACAAAAGCTGAACTTCTGGCTCCACTTGTGGAACAAAGCTCTGAGTCCTTTTCCCAGCTCTCAGTGGCCCTCTCTCATTTACTGGGCGCCTCTTTTGGCTTTGTAATTCACAAGTCGACTCAGAATCGGCCGCCTGTCTTGCACCTCAAAAGCGAAGGAGGGTCACTGGCGGGGATCCAGGCGGGCGGCATAGATCACCATCCACACACAGACGTTCTGGCCTCAAGAGCTCCAGGATGAGACAAGACAGGGACAGCAGACATAGTTTTATGACTCACTTGGACTCCTGGGATGTTTTTCCATTAAAATGTATGCAGTGGAACAGCTAGCCCCTTAGACTTATTTTACCTTGGGGCTGTGCAAGTATGAAGGTGTAATTTGTTAGCAATTTTTCTTGTAAAGATTCCTGTGGAAAACATATGCTGCTTGTCCCAAAAGAACCAAGTCTCAGGATTTGTGATAGTATTTAAACTGCTCATTCCAAATGACATTTAGCTGTAATTTTTAAATTAACATGTCCTTTATCGTAAAATGTAACTGTGTAAACATACGTTAACATACTTAATTATATAATAAAGAAGCATAATTTGCACTTTACCTAATAGCAATGTATACTGCAACCAACAGCAGCTTCATTTTTTCATCTAAACTAAGTCATTTTTGGTTCTCATAATACTTTTGTTGATGCTAGTCAGTCCTGACAAACTTTTCTTCAGTGCTCAGTCCCAAATACTACTTCCTCCTTGTCCTTGGCTCCTGGGGAATCCTATGTCCTGTGTTCCAGTATTATGTTGTTGAGCATCAAGTTCTGCAGACCATCTGTGCTGCCAACTTTTTTTCAAAGCTTGGTCACAGATGCAACTTAGACTATGTCCACACGAAGCCAGTGCATCCCCTATCCGATCTTGAGACGGCGTCGTCTCAAGAAAATATCTGCGTACACACGGCCGGCTGAAAACGATGTAGTATATATGCCCGACCAGTATGGGGCGCTGTAATTCTGCCACAGATATACACTATACACGGAGAAGAAGACTTTGAGCATGCGCATAACCTTGCGCGCTGCAGAAGAAGACGAAGACCTAAATATTTATTTTCTAATAAAAACAAGTTCTCAAATTGTTGCAGTCATATATTTAGAGTGTAGTAATTGGTGCCCTCATGTTTGTTGTTTGCTCTTCAATATACGGACTGAGTTCTGAGTGCTTTGGACATGCGGAAATTCTCTCTCCATTCATTTTCTCCTGGTTGCTCTCCTGGTTCTCTTTCGCGGTGGATCTAAGAGCATGTGGCGTATGGTGTTGTCCATTATCGCTTGTTGCTCACCACAACTGCATAGAAGCAATAGATTTTGCTGTAATAAAGCTAGTAGGCTTAGTAGCTTCTGCAGCACGAACTCAATCATGTAGTCCACCATTATTGTTGTTGCTGTTACGTGTGACGAGGCCGACACGTGATGCGATGACATCATCGTTTTCACAAAATATACGGATTGGCTGTACACACGACACCGCAAGGGTGTCGCAAAGGTGTTGTCGAAAGATTTATCCACTTTAGAACCCTGTTTCAAAAAATAGCGGATTCAGTCTCCCAAAACACCGGATCCGTGTGGACGAAAGGCCAATACGATACAAAATGTATATGGATACAGTGATTTTTGTCTCCGTGTGGACAGCCCCTTAGTCTCTTCCTTCTCTTTGGCTCCTGGGGAATGTCAGGTCGATCATCAAGGTCTGTTGATCTTGATTGTTATTTTTCTGAAGTGGTAATAAACTCAGCCAAGGGACAAGAAAAAAAAACTGGAGTTGTTGTAAAGGCAGCCACAGGCCCATCTTCATGGCAACATGCAATTAAAAATATTTAGCACTTTACTGGGACTTTTAGGAAATTAGAATGCTGATAAACATTAATTTTTCTTGTCTTTAAAGTCTAATACTAACATGAAAAGCTAGGAAATTCCTGACTCTTCTTCAGTAAACAGCTGCCTCCAGTCATCTCTAATCCCATCAGAATTAACCACAAAGAGCAAAATGGTACAGCGTCAACATGATGGCCCCAGTCCCCAGCACAAAAGGCTCAATCAGGGTTAAGTAGCTGTAATGTGTGCCTTTGTATCACCTCAAAACAACTCGCAACCTTCGGGGCATGGAGTCCTGTTAAGATACTGCCTGGAGGATACATCTACCAGGGCTAATCCTAACGATGTGATGATTGCTCTCATTACAATGACAACACCTGGGCTTCAAATACAAAGACATTGTAGTTTCCTGTGGAGTACTAATGCCCTACTGGTAGGAAACAAGCACAATCATATACCTAAAGAATACCCTATTACTTTACAGCAAAAGTTGACTGTAACTAGTTTTATTAGTTCCAGGTCAGTTTAGGTTAGCAGATTACATTCAGCCAGAGACTCTCGACCCAAGGGAACATTCATCTCCATAAACTCTCCAACATCTCACACCAAACCTTAACAGTAGGCATAACTCCAAACAATTTCCTTATTTATCAATGACCATCCCTATTTTCTTCTCTTTTAATACAGACGCTAACATCTCCTGCTGAGATTTTAAGACAGTGACAGTGTAAATGAAGCTTGGCTGTGTTTTCTAACAAGACTTCCCTCCAGACATCAGACCATTTACTGCAGGAAATAGTGCATTCACGCATTCTTTGTCTGACACATAAAACACTTTTATTATTGTGTAAAACCCTCTTCGGTCCTATTAGATACAGAGAGTCGTTAATGAACGTACAGTACTTGGGGCAAAAGCCACAGACAGTCTACAAGGGTACAATTAATGGGGCATTACGGGAACTGTAAAGTGGTAGTGTTGCATCTCATGCTGCGTCACAACAACTAGTCACGGAATCCTGAGTTGGATCTCTCTTATTTCACGTAATTTTAGATTTTTTTGGGGGGGCGGGAGATTATTAGTCCCGAGCCAGCCATGCATGGCAAGGGAGTATTGTAATTGCTGTGCAACACACTCATCAAAAAGTGCGTGATCGCAAGTTTGACCCCCTGAACGTATTCAAAAACTCACCAAAACAAATTGGTCATGGAAAGACAGACAAAAAATATTATTACGCCGACAATGCTCGACAAACAAGATGTCATCTTGAATAAAAAATATTAAAAGGCTGACTCAGCACTTTACGTCATATTTTTTCTATCTCCTTCTAGGGATTTTAACCGACTGCGATAAAAATTGCTTTACATAATCTAGAGGAGTGGGGGATCAACAGTTATACAAATTTATTGTAGATAAAACCCGGGTTTGCGAGTGGCGGTGTGTCAAAGTTAAATTGTTATAATTTACAAATGAAAATTCGGTAAAGCTTAAATTTATACCAATAATGTATTACCGAGACGAAAACACATTTGAATTGAAAAATCAACAATTGGCTTGATGGGGGTACACAAAAATCCCAAAGGAAGGCCGACAAATTTATCAAAAAATCTTTTGGACTCATGCCTAATGACAATCATTGCCGGGACAATCATTGCCGCTTGCGGCTTTAATTACGTTTATCATTATGCAAAACTCTCTTTATGTTGCCATTCTTGCTGTTTACCCTCTGTTTTCTTCTGTCCACAGGTGGTCACCCTCTCTTCCCCACCTTTCACACACCAATCCCCATCGACGTGAGACATCACGAGGGACGCTACCATTATGACCCACATCCTCTACATGCTATGCATGGGTAAGTAGCAGATATATTTTAAATCCTACTTTGAGTGACACTGATCCACTATGACAGTAAATATAAGACGGCAACCTCGGGACTAATAAAATGACAAAATCTCTGAAATAAAATAATATTTTTAAATAATAAGTATATTTTCTGCACAGCAAGATCAATATCAATGTCAGTGCTGCCAATTATATTTCAATAGTGGGTTCAAAATGCAGCATCATGGTCACCTCCTTCTCCTTGGCTCCCGGAGATATCCGTTTTATGTAGTATGTTCTATTGTTTTGCTCAGCACTAAGAGGGACAGATCATGATGGTGGTCAAATCCAAATTTTTGTTGCTAAACAACTGCAATATTCCTCAAAGCAATCCTAATGGGGTAAAAATACCCATTAATAGTTTATGGTAGAAATAATCATAATTTTCACATTCTATATTTCAGTAAGTTTAGAATTAATGTGATAGTTTGTAAAGCCATTTGAGAAAATGCTGAGGCTAGGATCTTAAATGGTAAAAAAGGTCCATACATTTAAATAAGGTAGAAATGACCCCTCCCAGTTCTAGAGAACATCGATATAAAACACAGAGAAAGCCCACTAAGATCCCAAAGTAAAGATTTTTGCAGATCATTCATTGCGTCACATCAGTAGCAAACAGTGTTTCACTGAGCTTAGTTCAAATACATCAAAGCCAGAGATGAAGGGAGACTTTGCACTGATACAGGGTTATGCTTCTGCTTCCTCTGTTATCACCTCTACCATTTCTTGGCGAGCTCTCTGGAGTTGGCAACAACCAGAGCTGCAAAACTCTGCCAAGGCATATTGTCTCAAAACGAGACTGTGTGTTTTGTGAATGGGACTACAAAAACTGTTCAAAAGTTTAGTATGGTTACATCATGGTATAAATTCACATCTGTAATATATTATCAAAGACTTTCTATGGGAAAAGTGCTAATGCAATTGAGACAAAGGAAAACATCAAGGACAACTACAAGAACTTGTTCTATTTTGCTTCTATTGTAAGGGATAAATAGGTTGTCTGTCTGGTTTCATGCCTAGTTTTGTAACTTTTATCCAAACCTGACCTACTTACTGTTTATTTTCTCGGGTTATTGAGGTACCATTACCATAAAAGTCTAGCTTCCCAACATGGCCATGCCTCCTCCTACCTTTTCCTTATCTAAAATATTTGAATCCAGCAAGGGAAGCCAGGAGTAAGATCAATAGAGGTTTTGTGAGAACTATGCTGTTACATTTAAATTCAGCAAGATCAGGTGATACACAGTGCAGTCAGGGCTATTCATCACCCGAAAAGCAGGAGAAGGAGAAGTGGGGGGGAGTGTTGCAGCGCGCCCAGTTTGTTTTGATTAATGTGATGCAACTCTGACAGAGTGCTCCCGCTAATTCATCAAGACCTTGATCTAGCTGTCTTTCCCCCGGCGCGCGGCAAATTCACCTAATTACGGCGCGTCGTTCCAGCGACACGGAGCGGCGCCACGTTTGTAGTGGCCGGCCGCTGATCGTCACTAGTGCACCTCGCTCTTCATCACTTTTACATGGGAACATAATGAGGGCTGTAGGTCGCTCCGTCATAGCTGTCACAAAACCGAGGCAGCGTTGATTTGTCTTCATTGAGCTTAGCGGACGTGCGGAGACGTGATGAGAGGTGGTGTCACTTGGGGAGCTAGTTTACATGCACAATATATGGAGGATGTATGTAAAGAGCAACTTGGATATACTAAGATTTACTGGTTATTTGGAGCAAAAAAGTAGTAGCCCCTTTTCTTTGACTTATTTTGTTACGGATATTGATCTCTCTCTCTCTCTCTCTCTCTCTCTCTCTCTCTCTCTCTCTCTCTCTGTCTATATTATTACATATATATATATATATATATATATATATATATATATATATATATATATAGACAGTTTTAGTATATTTCTTTATTGCTAAATGGCAAACAAGTTACCAGTAGGTGCAGTAGATTCTCAGAAAACAAACAAGACCCAGCATTCATGATATGCACGCTCTTAAGGCTGTGCAATTGGGCAATTAGTTGAAAGTGGTGTTGTGACTTTAGAATTTGGGTTTGGATGCTAAAGTCATGTTTGAAGAGAGTTTCATGAGTACTTGGTTTGCTGAAGATGGAAATGGAAAGACTTGGATTTTGATCATTGGTTCATTTTGAGGTAGACTGTGGTGGTATTGATTTACCCGTAACAAATTAAACTAATGAATGGTTGACGTAAATATGACTTTATGAAAAGTTAGGTCAGTTGATTATGAAGACATATTATTTGCATCATTTCCATTCCATGTAGATACCTTCCAAAGTGGGCTGAACAGTTCTCAATTTTATTTGGTTTGTCTATTATATTTTATAACTCCTTATTTTAGTAATGGTCTTTGGAGGGTTTAAAGGCTTTTTGAGATGCTTTTTTTTTGGATCTCCTGCACTTTCTTGTTCAACCCATTTCGAATGTATATAAATGCATTTTCAAATTTAAACTAAAAACATCTCTTACCGAGTTTACACTTCAGGGTGCAATCAATGTAAACTTCCCGTGAACACATTAGGAGTAGGACTATCTGGGCTGGCACAGGATGACAATGGAGTTTGTAGCGTTTGATGTTCTGTTTGCTACAAATTGAGCACGTTCTTAACCACCAGTTTGTGAAGCCACCAACCAGCTCAGCGAGGTATTAGGCTCTGAAATCCACCCTTTCCGTTCCCAGAAGCCTCAGCGGCATCATGAGGGATGAGAAAAACAGATCCCCCACTCATTCCACAGGCCATATTAATGCTTTTTGGGAAGGCAGTCAGGGGGCAAATTGCAGCACTGCAAAGTTGAAATATGCCCAAGGTTTTTTGTGTGGCACAGTTGTGGTTTACACCGCCCCTGTGCATAAACAAATGCGGCCCCACTCGCCTAACTCATTGGCTCGAGCCCCACTGCAACCAAGAATGTGTTGATTAAATACAGTTTACACATCAACTATCTCGGAATATGTCTTTATCCTCGCTTTGTGTCGGTTAGATTAACATGAAAAGCGGAAGGTTTATGGGGGGGGATTCCTCGAAGGTGCTGATTGGTCGTCAGTGGTTTTGACAGACATGTTGTTATCTTATGTAGCGTTCATACTGGCTCTAGCTCATCGTCACGGCTAAAGTGGATGCTCCCCTGAGTTACAGCCAGGAATGTGCTGCCACAGAGACAAGAGACCCATCAATCAAGACGTAGCCATGTCGCAAATCAATAGCCGGAGATTTTCACGCTTTATCGCACGGTCTCAAAGAAATTTCTTGCACTCCAAAAAGACTTGATGGTATGCGACAGCAACCGAGCCAAATAATAGATAATTACCCTGTGTATAATCCGCTCTCATTTGAGTTTATTATCCCATCGTCTGACATAGTTTTCCTGGGCCTCTCCTTTGTACACACAGTCCTGCTTCTCAAGGAGTACAGTATTCAGTTGTGTCAAAATCCTCGGCATCCTGATCAGGGCCCCAAAAACAACTAAGGCAGGATCTTAGCGCGTCCCCTGTGGGGTAGCGCGGTGATTTATCTTGATCGCCTTGGCTGCCCAGAAGTACAGAAGGGAGTGTGTCACATCATAATTCATCCTTGCTACCACCCCAGCCAGTAGGGAAAATGCCAGAGAGGCAAATACTAACTTGTTGGTCAGCGAGAAGGGCAGAGAGGCAGATGAGCTGGACGACACAGAAGGGAACTTGGAGTGTGGCTTAGCTCACCTTGAGTTAGACAGGCAAGATTTCCTCCGGTTGGGATTGGTTTAGTTTGGATGTTAGTCATCATTTCCCTTAGTCAGAGCTAAGAAACTTCACTTGATGACAGAAAAATTGTGAATGCAAATCATCGAAGTCTTAGGCGCTTGTCACACTGTACACATTTTGAAATCATACATGATTAGTAAATGTCACACAGTATGAGTTGAACTGGTCTTGATGCCTGTCAATGTACAATTACCGTACAATTGGAGAGGCTGAGTGGTCTCTACTATGGTCAAAAACAGGCAGCGTAAAAAAATGTCAACTTGAGTGCTGTTCAAAAGAGCAATACTGTTTGGAAAAAGAAGTTCAACTGGGTTTCAGTGTTGCAAATCACGCATGGAAGCGTCAGTAGAATATATTACATAGCCATCAAACCTACCACTACACTATCATTGTAGGAAGATTCACTATGATTGTGCTAAATTTCATCTGGCCCCTGTATGAAAAGAGCTCAAAAAGGTAAGTGTCTTATGAAATATTGCAGTAGATTTGACATCTTGGCCAGTTTATTGTAAATTATAAGCAACTTTGAGATGCTGACTCCTGATAGAGAAGAGAGCAGAAAATGGACATATACAACAACAGAAAGCCATTTTAAGTATGTCGATGAACTGCTCTGAATGAGGTAATTGCTATTTGCTTATGTGTCGAGTACGCTGTGATTACATGCTCTGTGCTGTTCCTTCTATTGTTAAAACTGTGCTTTGAGAAAAAGTGATAGGGACATGGCGCGGCTTGTTGAGCCGGTGAGTAACCCTGTGAGTAAGTGCATACCACAGTGCAATGTACATTAGATTTGTGGCGCGGGGGAAGATTGTGGTCTGATTAGTAGCGATTTAAAGAAAGACAGAAAGATGTGAGAGAAAAATGGAGCAAGGCCAAATTGTACTTTTTTTGAGTTTAGACGGCGCCAGGATACTCAAACATAAACGCAGAATAGTGGTCAAAAGTCACTGACAGAAATCAGATGGATGGGAAGAATAAGCACTTACTGTAGAAGTTCTGGTTATTAAGCATCTGTTACCACGTAAGTGAATAAAAGATCTTGTTCTTTGCAATTTCTCTTAGTTTCTTAAAGTGCCTTAAATGACATAGCCCTTCTCTGTCACAACAATGTATCTACTTTTTTATATTACAATAATGAATCTAGATTTATGTATTACAACACTGAATGTATTAGTCTGTGACACATAAACATTCCTATATTATTATATCACATTAATGTATTGAGATTTTTGTCTCGTTAATGATCACGTTTTCTGTATTGCAATAACTCATATATTAGGACTCCAAGATATTCGGAAAACATGTGATATACAATAGCTATTTTGACTTTTGCAATAAAAATTTTGTGATTTACAGTGCAGCCCTTTTACTAAAATTGGGGCAAAATATCTTATGTGTTTTTATTAGATTGATTTTGCTCGTGATACATTATTGTGACGCCAATATAGATATTGTGATATTTGTTAAAAAGCAATTTTTATTGGAAACAGGCTCTTGTGTATTTTTTGTCATGTTTTGTCAAACCAGGGCTATTTTTTCTCTATATTTTCACAGATATTATCATTAATTGTAACATAATGTCCATCTACAGAATCGCTAAATCGTGATATTATCTTTATCAGACATTTTTGTAAATTGCATCAAATAGTGTGGTACCATGTGATTCCCACCCTGACCTATTATATATTTTCATATCTGTATCACTATAACTGCTAGAAAGAAATATAATATTGTTCCATTCCCAATCTTTATACTGGAGTGGATATATTGGGTTACAATCCAAAATTTGTTTTCTAAGTGCCTTCTCTTGCATTGTCAGCCACCCAAAGTGTTCAGACATGATGGAAGTTCCTTTGAATGGCAGCTTCTGATTAAGAGACAGCTCAGAGGCCCTCTAAGAGCTCCCCGTTCAACCTCTCTGACTTGAAAACAGACAGTATTCATGTAACATCTTGTCAGAAAAAGGGTGGATCGACAAGGCTTCAATAATGGTACCTGCCAGACAGCACTATTATTTGCAGCCTCCTGACAGGCAGCGGCAGTAAATTTCACCTTATTATCAAGGCCTCGTATACACTCGCAGTCACCTGAGTGATTTAAGGCAGCTTGGAGCGCTGTGTGTCTACACATTGGTTTGTTGTCGCCCAGGAAACAAATAAGTATTGTTGATAGATATGGGGATTCAAGTTAAATGTTGCAAAACGGTTTGTGTGGGTTTCTCTGCTAATTACATTGGTCATGATTGCCATTTTTTTCTAAAAGAGACTCATTTGTAATCTGGAAGTTGTGACACACAATGATCTTAACTTAGTTTGACAATAAAAAATCAAAATGCCCTTTTCATCAATCTCTAGACATTTCCTTGCAATTTCCTCTTAACACATTTTCTAACATTAAAATCTTATGTTCCGGCATAGATCTACCAGAAAGAACCAAAGCACACTTTAGCCTTGAAACTAACTATGATGAACAGTACATATACTTAAACACAAGTGTTATAGCTTGATTCCAACCCAAATGTCACTTACGACCTTTTGGTACTCACTCCTTGCATTGTTCTGTAGTAATACAGTAGAAAATACTATTTTAGGTTCTGAGTTATGACAACTAGAAACTACAAAGCATATTTTTCCAATAAGGACCAGTGCTTAAAAGGAAGCGAGATATAATGGATTTATGTTAAAAACGATATGGGTTGAATTAGCCCTGAGCATTTGTACTCTTAATATAACACCATTAGAGGTACAGTAAAAACATAGAACAAACAGCTCAGACAGGTGTTTCCAATGTTCTTTCCATTCATTAAAAGTCTTGCTGAATGCATGTCATGTCACAGAAGCATCCATCAGTTCTGCACTAGAAACATTTCCCACTATGGCAGTAACCAACGAGCTCCGAGTGGCACAGCAGCAGGGCCAGTTTGTCCAGATATCCTCACAGCGAAAGCCCCTATAGTCCTAATCTGTCACCGCGCTGCCAGGCCGCCTGTGTGCTGCTTAGCGCCGGTCCGAGGGGAAGCGTGTTTTTGTGTATGGAGCGTCTGTTTCTTCTCACTTCTCCCCCCCCCCCGTCCAAGACAGAGGGCTCTTTATGGTTGTTTGTAGGGAAGAGTGGGCCTGACAGCAGAAAGTTGGCACACGGACAAGGCCGGCAGTCTGCAGGCGCTTACTGGAAATGGAGCAAGGGGTTGGTTGGCTTGGGCCTGAGCAGGGCAAGGAGGGGATGGTGCAGGTTGTTCGTGGCATTAACATTCAGAAGTACAACTAGTCCAGTCACATCATTACCAGCCCTGAATGGGTTTGAAAGATGCACGCATAACTTTGCACACAAAACAAATGCAAGTGCGGCTGCCAAGATTCAACCACACGCATAAACACCAGTTTGATGCTGAAGTGTTAGCACAAGCAGCTTTTGTTTTTAAGCACTTGTAAAGACTGTGTTACTGTAAAGTGGTTTCTGCTGAATTCATTCATAAACAGAGTGAAGACGTCATATCCCGACACCGGAGTTACATATAAGTCATCTGCAGAAATGTGTTTTTGGTTAGGGCCACAAAAGATAGACTTTTTTAGATTAAGATTAACATTTATAATGGGATCTGTTTTTGAGAGATATTTGCATTGGGCCATATAACATACGGTAGGGGAAATAAAAGTAATTGAAGATGATGAAGCCATGACACTTGACGGCATTGTGTATGTTTGTGTCTGCTATAAAATAGTACTGTATGAACCTTATATGCAGGTTTATACATAAAAGCAAGTTTATACAGTACATTTGTATAGCTATTAAGATATTGATTCTGATTAACAATTGTGACTACCCTCCAAATGTGATTGTCAAGTGGTTACGTTAAGAAAGTTATGCAATGATATAAAATTCATGCAATATAAGCATGTGGTAAAAAAATATATTGCCTGTACATTATAAAAATTAATTGATAATATCACAATAGAAAATGAAAGCTGTGACTTTTAACAGTTAAAAAATACATACCATACCATACATTTCATAGTAAACAACCGATGAAGAAAATAATACATACTTTAAATTTGATGTTACATCCCTTGTTTTTATAATTACATCAAACAGCTTATAATGTACTGTAAAATGATAAAATTATAAAAAATTATAAAAATAACATAACACTAAAGTATATTTTTTACAGTTATTACTGGTATATGAAATTATAGTTATTCTTTTTTTTAACAGTGTACATAACATCAAATGTATAAAGGTATTCTTCTCTGTATAAGGGTTTAAAAAATAATCCTTTAAGGAATTTTGTATTTGATGGATTTGTAAGTTATGTTTTTACAGTATGTCATTGCTTTAATAACCTGTTTTTTATAAACAAGGCTGAAAAATATCTATAACTGTTTTTTGGTCATTGCTGAGTGTTAAGTCATCGCTTCAGAGGCTTACTTCTGCAGGTGTTCTTACCTCACACCGAGGGCCCCTCAGGCCTCTTATCAGACGCAAATACAAGCTCCACATAAGTAGTGGTGCCCCTTTAAAGCCACTGCCAGAGGCCAGCAGACGTTTTTATCTAAAATTCATCCCCTCCGGGACCATCTAGGATTACAACACCCCTTGTCTGTGATCCTGCGAGCCGAGCCGCCAATTACCTGCCAGAGCTGACAAATTTACAGTATGGCCTGGTCTGACCGGTGGGATTTCAGATGAGACACTATACTTGAAGCATCCGGTTGCGCTCTTTTATTGTTTGTATTACCTCAGGTGGAAGACCCTGTATTTTGCCCACCCAAACAGGGAAGAGGCTTTTTCACAACCTTTACAGTCAAAAGTCCTCGGTCTTGACTTGTCTGTAGCTCCGAGGCTTAATAGGAGATGGCGTTATAAAGGGGATTATTATGTATTATGCACAGGGAGGGGAAAAATGATGACTTTGGTCATTGGTTGGTGCAATAATAAAGAGTTTTGACTTGTCTAAGAACACACTGGTGAAGATTACCTTACTAAACTTAATTTCCTGGTTCATAAATTTTTGGTTGGTCTCTCCCCAGACCTCCAGGCTTGACGGGCAGCCCGGTCATCTCAGACATCTCCCTGATCCGCCTCTCACCTCACGCAGCAGCCGGCACCGGAGAGTCACCGTTCAGCCCCCCACACCCGTACGTCAGCCCCCACATGGAGCACTACCTGCGCTCGGTCCACGGCAGCCCCACGCTCTCCATGATCTCAGCGGCTCGAGGACTGAGCCCTGCTGAAGGTAAAATATCCTAGTCTCACAGTTCAAATCTACTATTTAAAGGGGCTGTGTGTAGTTTTGACATCCAAAAGTTGAACAAAGATCTTTATAGTTTTGCAACTACCGACGTCTGTGAAATAGTAATAATGTTTCTGATAAAAATATTGGGTGGTTCAGGGGGCGCCCTTAGCTCAGTTGGTAGAGTACATGTCAAATACGCGGAAGTTACCCAGGTTTGAATCTTGCTTGGGTCATTTGCTCATTGTTCAACTCCTAGAATACTGCTTACAAGCCCGAAACTCATTCCAGTCTGAGATTTTTTCTCAAAAGAGCACGTGACATACTTTACTGTACATGAAAATGATAAAAGTAGGATAATGTTTAAGTCAGGAGGCAAAACAAGTCACTGACAAAACAACATGACTCTGAAATCTGTGTATGCTTCATTCATAAATATTTATTACACATATCTGGACTTGGTATTGAACAAGACTCACTTATAATTCCCCTAACTTGTTTGTCAAAAAGCAGTATCATTGTGAAAACATATACATATATTAAAATACATTGCATTTAATCACTTTTTACAAATTAAGAAACAAGGGTAGGTTGAGGTGGGGGATGGGACACGAAAGCGAGGACTTTGCTGTCAGAATTAGGATGTGGTTGATATTAATTCCCAAAAATGTAAAGGTAGTTTTGTCATGTTTGTTATATAATATGGGTTTTATTATTAATTTATGCTCTAGCTAATTACAACTGTCTGATTGGCTAACAACAAATTGTATATGCTGCACTACATTCAACATTACCATGGCATCCGTAAATAATGTAGCTGAAACTTTTGCTGATTATTCACAAGACACAAGATGGCCCTTACTACAATTATTAGCTGCACAGTGGTATCCTAAAATTATCTAAAAATGTTAAAATGCACGTGCACGGTTGCACGTGGCAGAGTGGTTAGCACTCCTGCCTCACAGCAAGAAGGTCGTGAGTTCCCTAGTGAATGAATGTGCGAGTGAATGGTTGTTTGTCTATGTCTAAATGTCAACCCTACAACTAACTGGCCACTGTCCAGGGTGTACCCCGCCTCTGGCCCAAAGCTGCGACCCCTAACTGGACAAAGCGGTAGAAAATGAATGAATGAATGAATGAATGTTAAAATGCATTTATTTAACATTGTCGGTATATGAGCATGCTATAAGGAGCTAATCCTAACTTATATAGTGCAGACTTTTGGTGCAACACAATGTTCTATTTTTTTTTCTACCTTAAAAGTGTTGCATGTCAGTGTAAATTATACAAATCATAAACATATGGCACTGCAGGTAGTTGCTTAATTTGACCTGTTTGACTGAAGTCCAAAATAAATATTGCTATTTTAAGTTTACTCCTTCATTGCTACTTCAAACAAAGAACAGATATCACTTAGTGTAATACACAAACAGAAGAAGCCTAATGTGTAAATAGCCTCCAAAGAATTTGCAGTGCCATAAACACTCTGCTACCTGTCCGGCCCCCAGTCTCCATCCTGCAGCTGCCAAATGGAAATATTTAGTCTCCCCATGATGTATGCAGTGCACACGGGCTGAGGAACGAGCTGCCTGGCGATGTGGAAAATGTCTCAAATGGCCGCTTTTCTGTTATTCGACCAGTTAACATTAAAGAGGTGAGATTAGAGTTGAGCGGGTTTAGAATTTATGTATCCTGCTTGCTGTACACCGGCTCTGTCTGCAAGCACACAGTCTGTTTCGGTTTACACAGACTTGACCAATAGTGATAATTACTCTTGCACCTCATACATTTCCATGTATAAAACGCTGAACGCTCCTTTCATCGGGCAGGCTACAGTGTTTTTGTATGTGATTTGAGTTTGCTTTAGGCTTTGGTCAAGTGCACTCTCCAAAAATGTGCCCGGGCAGCAGAAACTATGGAAATTACCAGCGCAGTAGCCAAAATCTCCCCTCAAATGAAAGTACAGTTGCAGTTAAATAGCAATAACTCAAGCAGGAGTCAAAATTGTCATTTAAAATGTTGTCTTTAATGAACAGATTGCTGAAGTGCTGAGTTAGATCCAATTTGTTATACATTAAGTAGCAAAATAACCCTTTAGTCTTATCCCCTTAAGCTCTGACTCATTTGTTACACTCAGCCAAGTCAGAAATATGATTGCAAACCCCACTCATAGAGCCAGGGCTATAGACCCAGACATGCTATAACTTAAAGTGGAAGGAGCATTGTGTAAAATCATATAGCATTTAGTAAATGGAACACATCAGTCAGTGTTATATTTTTAGTTGTGTATACTCTTTGCATTATAAAACTGACATTTAAAGCTCCCTAGAACCCATTGGAAGATCCATAATGTCTTGTTTCTGTTTGTACAATAGCCCTAAATGAGTACTACTTAAGGAAAAGTGCATCCATGTTTTTTTTTTTGAGCAGCCAGGACATTATTAACAAAGTCAGATCATATTTCTAAGTTTCTAAAACTCTTCGATATGAGGTTTATTCATAGACAATAGAGTGTCTACGAGGGGCTTCCGTAGATGTTCACAGGATCTAGAAAAAGGGGTGTGAGATGTGGAATCTACAATTTTGTCAATAATGCACATTGTTCCTTTAACTGCTTGTTTTTATGTCAACAACACCTTGGTAACTTTCTTGCCACCATGACATTAAAGGAATCTAAAAAAAAATTTGAATGGATTTTTTTCCAACTTTGCATCTCTTTCCTTTTTTTTCCTGCATTTGATTGATGAAAGGTCACCTGACAACCACAACATTAATCTATAGGTAGGTGAAAACATTTAGAAATGTTTCACAAATTTACAAGTTTGTAAAAGTAAAAATTTTACATTTTCTCAAAGGTCAATGTAACTAGTTCCACCTCTAAATCCCCACATTGTATTCTCACTCACTGACGGTCTTGTCCTCATCTAAACAGCAGGTCACAAAAAAGAGGAGCCTCGGGCCTGCACACTAAAAACACCAATGTGCATGCTTTTGGAAAAGAAATGCTTCACTACCTTTTCACGAGAGGTTATGCAGAAGAGATGGTTTCACTGATAAAGCGGAGGGAAATATGGCACCAAGCATAATGCAGCTTTGCAGAACATAAATAAAGTCTGGAACCACAGAAGTCAGCCGAGCATGTATAAACCTTTGATAGGGATACATGGGTGCCAGGCATGTGTTGAAGGCTGCTTGTGAAATCTTAACTGCCTAACATACACTATATAAGTTTAATTTGTGGTTTAAGTGAAGTGTTTAAACAGGTATAGGCCATTTTCACAGCCAGTCTTAAGCAAACCGGAACATAAAGATTTTTTTTATATACGTGTGAAATTTCCATTTAGAAGGTAGTAATAGAGTAAGGTTACATCAAGACTGTATTAAAAAGGCCCACATTTGAAATTATTGCTCTAAAATCACTCTTGTTTTTATGAAATCTACACCATGCATTTATAAAGACATAATTTAAACCAGTTGAGAATGTAGCTGCTACTTCTCGTGCTTCTGTGTTCAATAGTGAGGTCATACAAACACAAAATGGAGCTCTGTAGAAATGGTAACATGATCTGGCAAAGGAATATGCCCGGGACGCTAGGCTTGCACACCTTTACCACAGCCACAGCCTAATCGGTTCTGATGGGTCCAGTTTGCTCTGTGCTCATGGTTATGTGTGGAAGGTGGGAGTTTGTGGTTAAGCCTTCCCAGAATCTCAGTGATCTTTTACCCAAACCTCAGAATAACTTTTTTGTAAAACAAGTCTTTTGCACCTTGTGTTTACTTACTTGCTTACTCAAAAGAAACGAGATTAAAAATGTTGTGTTGTATATGCAACATTAGCAATTTTAGAAATTTCTTACTTCATAGTCTATTTAAGGCTATACAATACATTTTGTTACAATACTGCAAGTTCAAATTGGTGAAAGTCAATTGAAGTGTTTGGGGCCAAACAATAGAGCTAAAAGGCCAGGCTTGATTAGCTATTTTTTTATCGCTAGCTTGAAAACCTACTTTCAAAACTTTTTTTTAAAGAATAACAATGAGCTAAATGAGTTTCAAGACTGTTATCCACCAGTTATTCTTTGCAGTTTGTGAATTTCAGCTCTACTGGAAATTAGCATTACCATTAGCATTGCTGGCGACATAGGTTTTAGTTTTGGCTAGCACTGAAATTGCCATTGAAGTCATCAAACAGTGATAACATCTCACTTTATTTGCGTCTGAAGACTTTCGTAGCTGCTCATTTAATGTATGTCTAGTCACTGTCTGGGGTAGGATTTGACTTTAAAGATCCAGCAGAAATCAGAGAGAAATACAGTCACAAGAAAAGTCAATTCATCTCTCACTCTTATAAATCCTGACACTTTCAAATGTACTTTAGAGCTCGCAGATGCTAACACATTTTGGTCAATAATACTTTTTGCACATTTAAGGGATTCCTGAGCACTATGGCGATGTGTGCACCTGCACTGTGCATAAGACTCTGTCCTGTCAAACTTAATGCACTCACCACAGAAGTACAGGAATGCTATCTTCCTTGCCGCCGTACCCCTCCCCTCCCTCCTCCAACCCTGTGTCTGCTCCTCCTCGGCTTCCTTTTACTCCCCAGAGATATTTTCCCACAAGCCAGCAAGCCTCAAAGACATCAGACATCTTTTATCAAAAGCCTCACGCCCCGGGGCATGCACGCAAGCACAAATCTTCAAATCTGTAAAGCAGGGCACTTGTCTGCTCAGTTGAGACCTCCTTTCAACTTTTCTTTTCTTGGCTTTGTTTTGTCATCCTGTCAAATGGTATGTACAGAGATGTTTGTGAATGTGTTACTTCGTTTTTATGATGGATTTGAGCTCCTGTGACTTGCAATCAAAATGTTTCAGTTAGCGGATGTAGGTCGATTTATAGGAGTCTCAAATAGTCTGTGGCTCAATTTGACTTACACTTACTTTGATAAAACCATTAAAGAGCCTGCAACCAAAATGTTCTTGGGATGCTTGTAAGACTGAACTTTAAAAAATAGATGACCAAGAAGTTTTTTCTGAAGAACAGATTGAGAATGTCAAGAATGGTGTATTTGTGGTGTATTGTGGTTACATGCTATATAAACCTAATCAAAACCCATCCTCCTCTTTCTGATGCAGTAACCCATGAACACTTGAAAGAACGAGCCCTGTTCAGTCTCCCTCCTCCGCCACCGGGAGCCAACCCCAGTGAGTACTACCACCTGATGACCAGTGCCAGTCAGCGCAGCCCGTACGGAGACCTGTTGATGCAGAGTGGAGCAGCGGCTGCGGCAGTAGCAGCGGCGGCTCATCTACCCGACTACATCAGCCCTGTTGATGGTAAGCACAGAGTTAGTTTATTCATTTTTTATTTTATTGTATTTAATTTTTACTAAATTTAGATACATTACTTATACATCAACGCAGCGTAATCCATCAAACATCAGTTGGTCAACACATAACTTTTCATTGGTCTATTGACATCACAAGGCAATATGGTAACCAAACCTCAATGTATTTGGGGGCATTGTTGGGGCCATTGTGTGTCCAGTCTTCTACCACCTTCTACTACAATAGATCAAATCAAACTCACCAAGTTTAAAGCAAACATCAAAAATAGTAAATCCACACTACATTATGAACTGAAAATGCCATACTTGATGTTTTAAGTATAAGCATTCAAGGTGTCTTTAAACCCTCTTGTTTTTCATCCCCGCTACAAGTATAACAGCAAACTTTACTGCCTCCCCTGCCTTTGTTCCCAGCACCAGGCATGTTGATACCATCCTCTTGTTCTTCCTCTTTTTTTCATGGAAGAGTTTACCACATCAAAGCCTGTGGAGCTGTTTAAGACTTAGATGTAACATGACGGGCTGAGGATGGTGGTTGTGGCTGTATAAACACTAAAAGCCCCGAGGTATGAGCCCATAAAATGTCTCTTAGTCTGATGGTCCAAAACAACTCTGGCAACTCTATAGAAGAGCTAACTTTGTAAATCAGCAGTGATGTAGCTGGTTAGCACTAGCTTAGCACTGGCACTAAGTTCTAACAACTGGGCTAATAGGCCAGAAAAGGCTGCACACAGACTCACAGAGACCAGCCTGTTTCTTTGGTCGGCTTTCTATCAAAATGACGGTCAGGTCCCGGGACAGAGCTTTGATTTCAGAGGCAAAATGCATCCAAGAAACCTTCAGCCCTTATGAATGGAGGATAGAAAGCGCACAAAGTGGAAAACTGTCCGTGAAAGTCGGCTCTTTCGATGTCTAATAATCAAGTACTCCCTCTTTGGCACTGACTGCCGCTTCGTTTCAGGAGCACTTTTTCTTTCATCCTGTCCAACTCGCCCACCCACAAAATAAAACTGCTTTTACCATTGCTGTGTCACGCTCTTTGTAGCCTCTGCATGACACTAAAGTCTGCATACTCGCACACAGGTAGCAAGACACACAAGATCTGATAGGAGGGCTCTTTTTAAATGACCTCAGTCACTCAAGCCGAAACTGAAGGGGTTTGCAGGGACTGTTAGTCGACCACCTCTTTACCCTCTCTCCCTCCAACCACCCCAGTGACCGCCGCTGTGTAGCCTTGCCCGCACATGTTTGGGGAAGCTGTTTACTCAAATAGCCCCACCGCCAGCCCCAAAGCCACACTTATTACCCCCATCCCAGCAGCTTTTATGTAGCATTCAACCCAGCTATAGGAGTGATGTGGTCAGTTGGGACGCATCGCCATGCCAGTTCAGTCTGGACACTCTTTCATTGCAGCGTCCAGACACACGGTTCATACTGACCGAGGCGGGGGGCTAATGGTCATCGCGGGCAGCCTCGTCTTGAATCAAAGGCGTTATTCACTACCACAGCGCAGAAGGAGGAGTCGCAAATACTGCATGTTTTCACTAGTTAGTTTTGGAAGGCAATCTTGATCTAGACACTCATTTTAAAAATCAATTTATGCATTAATATTGAGCAGACCCACCGCAAAAAAAAAAAAAAATGTTGTACTCGGTGAACCCATAACATCAACACCATCTATGCCCCCAGTTTTTCCTCTGGATGAGTAAATTTCACAGTGGAACCTTGAAATGCCCCAAATGCTATGGAAGAAAAGTTGTAAATGCATGCACCAGTTAAGGGACTTAAAGTCTTATGGTCCATGCTTAAGTATGTACAAATGCTGGCTATTAGTAGCGGTTTAAGCCCCCTGAATTTGCTATTCATTTACCAATGTGTTCTACAGCTCAATGCTGACTACAGAATTTTGCACCTGCAGAACTTTGTTTCATATACTGCCTTCAATCAATAACAATAATTCAAAATTTTCAGAACAATCAATAAAGCCATTTCAGAAAAAAGTCAAAAGATGTCAGTGTTTTGTACAAACAACATACTATATACATCCATTCAATTAAATTACATAAATGCAAAAATTCCTAGAGGGTTCAAAACTACCCTCTGGGGGCTCTAGTGCTAAGTGCAATTTTTATTGCAGTTGTGGAACTGTCAACACTGCCATGGTCTTGTAATATTTTGATTGTGGGTATATAAATATTAAAACAGGTCTTTAAGAGAAGACTTTCATGTCATAATGCTATGTAGTGTTGCTCAAAACATACACCCTTTTCAGTCACAAACCTTCCAAGCTTCCATAATCTTCGTGTAGGGTTAGTAAGATGATCCCAGTCTCTGAACTGCTGCAGATGCAACACTGGTTCCAAGCCCGATGAAAAGCCATTTAACGTTGATTAGCATGAGCACCACTGCTGTACTGTAAATATGGTTTCTCACATTGGGAGGCATTCAGAAGCCTGTTTATATATGAGCGAGCAGGTATGTTAGGGCTGGGTGGGCAGAGGAATATCAGAGCGGCTTGCGGGAAAAGGCTGAAGCTCCCATGACAAAAGCAGCGGCCAAAATAAATGTCTACCATCCTAAGGAAAAAAAGGATTTCAGTGTTGATGAAGCAAAGCGAGAGCGGCAGATAGATTTGTGTACATATGTGGCGGTGGAGAGTGAGTGGGCAGGGGGGCTGTACCCTCAGACTGCATACACAAACACTTAACTATATGTTGGTTCATCAGCACATGGGTAGAAGTGTGTGCATAAACACAACGGTGGCTTTGGGCTGGACACTGGGGGCTCATAGAGGATTCAGCATAAGCCCCTCTCTAATAAATTCACTGTTAGCATTAGCGAGATTTAGCAGGGAAAATAAACATTGGTCCACTCCACCAAGCCCAGGGGGTGGGTGGTTAAAGATGTAGAGGCCTAAGGCTAGACTGGCACAAGCCCAAAGTGTGATGTGGTGGGTGGGGGCTACCAGTCATTAAAGAGAAAGACCTGTTGCCTGCTTTACCCCAGACAAGGTCAAACTGAATAAGACTCCATCCAATTCTACAACAAATTTTCTCTTTTTAAAGCTATGCAGTGATGCCCAAAAATAAGCAATTTCTCTCACAAAATTACAAACCTGCAGTCATTAAAATTATTGGACTAATAAACCATGTTGTCACCCAAATAAACGTACAATGGCCCATTAATGGCAAAGAGTCAGAATTTACAACATTTTGGAAAATCTCTAATAACATCTGCCAATTATTTTATAGGTTAGGTATTGTGACCATTTAGAGCAGACCTGGGCATTTTAAGCCCTCTGGAGGCTTATAAAAGGAGTCTATACCATGCTCATTGTACAGTACAGTACATATTTAAGGCACTCAAAGTCTCATTGCACATTAGTGGCAACCATATTATCACTAATAACACTCTATTCATAATGTGTTCTGTCAGGTGTGGTGAGGGACAGCTGTAATAGCCTGACAAAGGTTTATAATGTCTCCTGATTCATTGGTCAAAGCTCCAAAGGGAATGTGTGTTTCTGCTCTTCTCCTTGCTGTTTCTGTAGGGTTTTTTTGCCTCACAGAAAGTGTAATCATGTGACTAGACTTATCTTTGGTGTTGATGAGAGTTGAGTGATGTGCTCATATGTTGAGCCAGGCCTGGTTTTAGAACAAAATGGAAAAGGTTTATCTAAAACGGAGGAGGTGACTGTCAGTCTTGTCTGTGTTGAATATACAGTACATATTTCGCATATTGTTTTGCCTGTAGTTAAACTTTTATTGAGCATGAGTGAGTTAAAAAAGAATTCAGGAAAAAACTGCCCATCCCCGATTTAGAGGCTCGTTTTGCATTGGAATATATTTGATTTTTCAAATAAAAAGGTGTTTAATTATTCATTCTAACCTAAACTGACAGAACATTGGAGCCTCAGTCTCAAGTAACATTGTATTAAAATTACCCTTGTTGTTAAAATAGCCATGTGTTTACAAAATGTAGCTTGTGTCAAATGTTGCAGAAAGATCTGGTAGGTCTTGCTGAGATTTTATTAATTGCACAACATGAAATTCCTGATTATTTTGTTGGTCCAAACATTCCTCTACTTCATCTGCCGTCCTGAGAGCCACCAACTTTCTGTGTATTCAAACAAAAGAAGAACAGAGTTGCACTCGGAGGAAAACAAACCTCTTAAACGAGGGGTAATTACTTCTAACAACATATTCTTAAGAGCGATTTTAACATTACAAAGGTTAAATACTTCACAGAGCATTACTGCCGTGCATGTGCTACAGGCCTGGGTCACACTTAGCTTTGGAGATTAGCACTACCCTTCAATTAAAGTGTTTTGATTTTCCACAAAGCCATTTCATTTAAAACAGCACAGCACAGGCAAATACTTAAAATAATCACAAACACACATACTACCATCCTTTTTAATATATTTCTTTACTGTATCAATGTGCGCCCGACTGCCTGTAATTAGGACTCTATATAAATCCAGATCCCACAATTACAACCAGCCAACGGTGCAGCCCCGCAGAGCAACGGCGGCCAACAAAGACGCACATTTATACGCTGTGCTCACAAAGCATGCCCTGCCGTATTACCACACACTGCTGCGCCGCCTTGGCCTGCACAACATCTGTTTTCTCACTCCGTGCCGGAACCTGCTCGCCCTTTCAATTAGGAGCGCCACCAATAAAACACTCGGTTGCCAAGCGGTGAGTGTGCTCCTGCATGTGTGAAACGTATCCCAGGTAAATAGACTACAGAGTTGGCATCCTCCAGGTAAACAAAAGCCTAATGAAAGAGCACTGTAACTTTGTACAAGTTCATTGCTGCAGGCATTAAGAATTCCTCTGTGCTAAGGTGTACACCGAGGGGGCGGTTTAAAGAAGGCAGAGGGCGGCTTTTTGGGCACCGTGCCGAGAGGGGTGAGGCAGGCGCCAGGCTTCCATGCCACCAGCCTGTGAGGCCTGTTTCCTGCTTCATGAAGGGGAATATTAATGCACCTATCTCCTATTAAAATCTGCTGGCATGGTAGCATACTCTCCATTCTGCAAAAATAGCAACCCTAGGCAGCTGCGTGACCTATTTGTAGTGACAAGCTAGTACTAGATTATCAGAAGAAAACTGCTCATTGATGCACTCTATGGACACTTTTGTGCAGAGATTTCAGCTTTTGGTCCAATAATTTGTCGGTCCCAGCCTTGTTCTGTCCCTATTGAATAAATAAGCAGGCAAAAAGACAATCAAGTGGACTGGTGTCTTTTTTAACACACTAAAACCTTTCACAGCAAGCTTTAAATACTGGGACAAAAGATTTAACATGAAAATTTTAATATTCTGTGGTACTAGTGTATAGTTTTACTGTCACATTAAAGACATTATTAGTTGCGCTGTGGTTGCCTTGGCCAGAAATATGGCCAAAATCCATACCTTTATACAGATATGGAGGAGGAAATATTCTCCATCAACAGCGTAAAAGGTACCATCCGTCCAACCCCCTTTTTTGTTAACCAAACAATGTACATTCCTTATGGCCGTTTGTTGTGTTTGCCAACTCTTTCATATCACTGTCATCTGTTTAGGCCTTCAACTCCTTCTGTCTGCCATCTGAGGGGGCCCTCTAACTAAATGCATATGCCTCTGCTTTACTACTCGCCACCTCTGAACATAATCGTTTTGAAAGCAAGACCCCGGTTTATGGCTGAGGGTCTGGCGCGGTGATTACGGCGGTGCCTGCATCTATTTGGCTCTAGGGCCTTGCGAGTCCTCAGATTGGGTGCACACTGACAGCGGTGGAGCTGACATGCTGTAAACTTGTGTGTCAGGTCACGGTGCATGCGCCTAGGTGAGCCGTGATGGGACCATTACGGGTTTCCGGCCACTCGCGCCTCCGATAATGTCTGGTATAAGAGCTCATTATGAACAAAGTGGACCTGTTGCCTGTCCGCTCACACTGGGGTATGGCACCTGTTTGTCCGGGTTTGGCCATCACTTTATAAGTTTTGCTTTAGAAATCAGTTTTTATAGATTTGCATTTGCCCAAAACAATAAAGTTACAGCAGTAGTAAGGGCCATTTCCATTGGAGCAGGGCAGTACAGGTCAGCACAGTACAAGTTTCCATTGCCAAAAGGGGACCAAAGCATTATCAGTGAAATCTAAAAATGAAGCCTGAAATGAAGGAATACAGGTTGATATTATGGCTAACATACAGTATGTTACATTTTCTAAAAAAAAAATCCTTTTTGGACTACTACTGTGGAAAAATAAATAGTCTACAAGTTCACGGGAAAATACTTTCTGTTGTTCTCTTGTGCTCCTTCCTACAAGCAAACATATTAAATGCACCCAGCAGGTCTAGCAAAGGCTGTGAACCCTACCTTTTTAAGTCAGCCTTGTTCTCTTTTTAATGGTATTCTGAAATCAATTTGTTTAAATTGCCTCCATTTAACTTGCCCGAGTACAGCGGTCTGAATGAGATTGCTATCAGGGTAATTACTGAGAATGATTGGGGCGATTCATTATGCATAAGAGGATGTGAATGTTAAATAGGAGAGCTGTGTGTGAGAGAGATGTAGGAGATAACTGAGCTCACCGTGGCTGCGACCTCCAAAGGGAACGCTGCTGGATGAATGTTTCTTCAGACATGCTTTCGGATAACTGCATTTAGATGATTTAGACTTGCTGACTTGTACAGCAATGTATGAGTGTCAATGCAGTTGTAGTAGTGTGTTACAACTATGGCAACTTTAACTATGTAACATTAATTCTGGCTGCACATGTGCTATTGTCTTTTTTGGGGCATTTCTTTCTTTCATTTCCAGAGTTCAAATTGTGTTTTAATTGTGTTCAAATTAATTTGCCATCAACTGCTAAACAAAGCACAATCAAACATAATAATAATAATAATAATAAACTTTATTTTATAAAGCGCCTTTAAAGGCAACTTCTCAAAGCGCTGTACAAAAAACAAGCAATACAAAAACAAGCAATACAAAAACAAGCAATACAAAAACAAGCAATACAAAATTCAAACAATTAAAAGTAACATCAACTATCAAATGCTAATTTAAAAAAATAGGTCTTAAGTCTACCTTTAAAAATGTCATAGCCCTGTGCTTCTCTAAGATCAGGCGGCAGAGAATTCCAAAGGACAGGAGCATAGGAAGAAAAAGCCCTGTCACCCATAGATCGTAGGCGTGTTTGAGGAACAGCCAACAAGTTGGATTGAGATGAACGCAGTCTCCGAGTTGGGGTATAGGGAGTTAACAACTCCGACAGATAATAAGGGGCCAAGCCATGCAACGCTTTATATGTCAGCATCATAATTTTGAAATCTACTCTGAATCGGACTGGGAGCCAGTGTAAAGACTCCAAAACTGGAGTGATGTGATTACAAACCCTGGTCCCAGTCAGTATCCTGGCGGCCGAATTTTGAACATATTGTAGTTTTTTTAGTGTGGATTTAGAGACTCCGGCTAGAAGGGCGTTACAGTAATCTATCCTACATCTGGGTTGTATGTTGTATGTTGATGATATATTTGGCAAAGGTTCCTTGTGAAATGGTGTTACCTCTGGACCTACAAACTTAGTAAACCAATACATTTCTGTATGACCGCAACACACCAAAATGGCTGACTCAATATTTATCTCTTTTTCTGTTTGTAGTTTCCCGTTTCTCAAGCCCACGGCTGACCCCCAGACTCAGCCGGAAGAGGGCCCTGTCCATCTCGCCACTGTCAGACGTCAGCATCGATCTGCAGACCATGATACGAACCTCACCCAATTCTCTAGTGGCTTACATCAACAACCCCCGCTCCAGCTCGGCATCCAGCAGCTCTTACGGGCACCTTTCAGTCGGAGGTCTCAGGTATGTCGCCCCTTATTCATAAAATCTGATAATATTAAGGAGTAAAATGGTGTTTAAAGAGACACATTTTAATCCTACTGTACCATCTTGTGTATTTTCTCTTCCTCCACGCAACAGCCCATCATTCAGCTTCCCTCATCCCATCAACCCAGTGGCGTACCAGCAGCTCCTGTCCCAGCAGAGAGGTCTCAACGCCTTTGGTCACACCCCTCCTCTAACCCAACCGTCGTCTTCCTATTTTTCTGCGCGCCAACATCCACTAAGCGCTCCCATGTCCACGTCGCACAACAGCTCCAACTCTGAGGTCAACCAGGTACATTTCAGTCAAGTTTAATTCGTGGAAACAAGGTCCATAAGATGACCACTATGTAACTATGAGTGGAAACAACTCAAAATTTCTGTCAATGGACATAAACCATAGCTTATGCATAACACATAAGTACATTCAGAACTTTTTTTTCCTGAAAGAAAAGAGCTCGGATGTGTTGGTGGATGAGTAGACTAAACCTTGCATTTGCTTCTGCTTTCCTTCCTTCTTTTTGTCCTTTATCGCAGCACTGTTTACACCACAGCCGCTCCAAGTGTAAACATCTCACGCCAGGAATGGGCCCATCTCGCATATCTCCTATCAGCGGCCTCCTGCACTGTTTCAATCCTAAAAAACATGTGGTAAAGCTGACAGATAATACATAAAGACGTAGTCACAAACATTTTGACATGGTTAAATAGTGCTGTGCTGGATTTCACTGGTGATCAGAACCACATTTTGCCTCTTGGTTGGCAGCCAGATGAATGAATCACAGAGGCCTACGGTATTGTCTGGGTGGGATTATAGGACCCCCTCCATCGTCAGAGCCTCGCTAATAAATCTTAATACACACACACTCACACCAATTTATCAGCTGCGACATATTTTTTCTATTCTTCTCCATCTGAGCACTAAGTGGCCTCTATGGCTTTGTCTCCCTGTTGCTGCGAAACTGCCGGCAGATCAAAGCTTGCCTTCAACCCGCCAGCGCTCCCCCTACTCGATACCAAGTGTAATAACTCCCCGTCTTTCATATTTCCTTGTGGCTTTGGCGATCATAAAGAAGTCTAAACTGTTTAGTCTTGGCGGCGGGTCCCAGTCTGACTTATGGGCCTTGGTGCCTGGTGCAACCAAGACTCCTCACATCTCTCTGCAGTGAGTAAAAACTTGAAGCCAAAAACGACCGCACGATATCTCTCCCGTTCTGTTATCTGATTCCATCCTTGCTGCTTCCTGTGGTGACTGTGGGGAGAAGCAGAAGTGGCGGCGCAGTGGTTTCTGGTGGTTTTATAAACCGACTGGATGGTTATATGAAAGTAAAAGGAGTGGGAGGACTAATAGAGGGGGGTTGTGTGTTAAAGAAATCATTGACTGAGGTTTGGAAATGGGTCAATAGGGAATAGTATACTGTACTCACACATCATTCATAAAAGTCAAGAGCAGAACAATAATCAGACTTGGCTTATTTTCTTCAGATATTGAAAAAGTAACTGGATTTGTTTTCATCTTTTCTTCAGAATGCTGGTGGAGACCCTGCAGTGAGTAGCACAGTCAACCCTCTGAACACTAAGAGATCAAAGGTCAAGACAGAAGCAGAAGGTCCCCTGCCCATTTCACCATCCACTCAGGTACACAGTCATGCTAACAGACACCATTTGAATTACTATGCAATATGTACAAATCTGTTTCATGACAAAGATTATTTAACTCCAGAACTGCCATGGGGTCATTTATGCCCCAATTGCATGTAACTTTATTCCTATTAAACCCTCACATCCTCCATATTTCAAAAATGGCTTTATTGATGACCCAGTCAACTCTTTAAAGATTTTGGTAAAAATGACCCTTGACGGTTTTACTGAACCGTCAAGGGTCATTTTTACCACCAGAACAAAAGCTAACAAATGCTGAAAACAGAACAGCATACCATGAAAATTGAACAATTAATGTGTGTATATTTAAATGCTTATATTCTTTTACAGACAACCTTTGTTTGATTTGAAAACCCAATTTTGTTATGACATGAACCCAACTGGCATTAATAGGGGGTAATGCATTGGCCAACTTTTGAAATGTCACATAAAAAGTGTTTTGATTAACCAATGAGTTCTTGCAAAGTAGTGTCAAATATAGAATATTATACTGTTTAATTGTAACAAAAATACTAAAGCATTTTTTGAATTTTGGACAACTGACATTTTTGTAAGTTGGGGTTAACCCTAAAGCCAGCTCTAATCTTAGTCCCCAACTACGTTGGATCCAAGTCCCGAGAAACTGCTGATTAAGGCAAAGAAATTGCATTGGTTTAAAAAAGAAAACAAAATGTCAGTTAGTAATGCTATGGGTGCAGCCGCAGCTCTCTTTTTCTGCAGCTCCTATTGTTGTTCTCAGATTGATTGGTGGGTAATGAATAAAAATGCTGCTTTAATCAATGTGTTGCTGCAGCTTTGATATCTAGAAACAACTCATTAGGATTACAAGAAAGATAAGATAAGAAAGATGCAAAATAGTAGCGAATGTTTGTCCAATGTATTGACTATAGATTTGGCTTAAAGATGCCATTTAATGGGCACATTTGTCATTTATAGACCGCGGTGGGGATATGCATAAATCTCTTTTTTTTTCTTCTGTAGGACCATGGTGGGGGAATCTTGGATTTGAGTGAAGATCTGGATAAAGATGAGTGTAAACAGGAACCGGAGGCCATATATGAGACTAACTGTCACTGGGAGGGCTGCAGCAAAGAGTACGACACCCAGGACCAGCTTGTCCATGTAAGTCATTGGGTTATGGCTCATTGGTAGAAATTTGACTCAACTTTTTCATTGTGCCTCTGTTCTATGTACATTGAAGTGTATAGCGTATCAAACAGCATAGCAAGACTTGTTCTTGGTTGCTCGATCAGAACAAGCAGGGAGCAGATGTACTCAACGCTGTCCTGGCTTAATTTAAATCAAATAATACAAGTCACATTGGGCAACTTGTTATATAATACACTAACCCTAAAAAAGCCTGCTTTTATATTATATCAAAATGTTTTCTGTGATTCTGTGCATAAGCACAACACCAGAATGGCAACAAATGGTCATCTCATGCTGCCACATCCTAAATTCAACTTTATGAAGAAAACAGTTTTGTACAGAGCTATATCCATTTGGAACCATGTTCCTATTGAAATTCGTCAACTAAAAAGTATGCAATCATTTAACAACAATCTAAAGCGTCATGTGTTAGATGGTGTTGGTCTGTAAATGTGCGATTGTATCAAATATGGACTGATATTCTTATTTTCAATGAAGTGTGAAATTGTCCATGTAATGATTGATAATGATTATATAATATTTTATCATATGTGTATGGTTGAAATGTACAGTGTCTTTTAACGACAATGGACCCAGGAAGACTAGCTGATTGCATTGCTTTCAGCTAATGGGATCCATTTAAATAAACAAATAAATAAAAAAAAAAAAAAAAAATGTTTTAATGGTGTAGCTGGCACAATGTTGAATACACTAGAAATTGTGGAGAATAATTAAGGCATGTTGTGATTAATATGAAAATGCATAAATGTATATGAATCAGTAATATCAATAGTGAGGTCTACTATCATACATTTTTGGCTTTGGTTAGTTTTAAAACATAATACAATGCTATTATCATTGTCAACATTATCATTAAGTGAGGCCTACAGCATTTTGCAAACTTATTGACAATGCACATTATCATTCAGCCCTAATATATCACGTTTCTACTGTAGTCAAGTTTTTTATTTATCATGAAAAATATTTGTACATCAATCACATTTGGATATTTTTTAAAGGAGCATTATGGAAGATCCAGAGTTTTTGTACTAGTGTGCCACCTCTGGCGTTAACGGTACTGCATCCAGTGTTGTCTCCGTGCACACAAACGAACAACAACCTAAGACCTAAGTCTCTTTCCTGTGTTCACAGGATTCATTTTCATCTTTGCGGCTAGCGTTGCTTAGTTTACTTATGGTGGCAAATCAGGAAGTGAGAACCAGGTAAACGAGCACATACATGCATTACGTCACGTCTGCAGAAACAGCGCAGGAGTTTTGATCCTGAAACCTTCTCCTTTAATTAACTGGACAGGCTTACAGAGGCAGCCGCGGCTCATTCTGCACATCAGGCTGTTGCTGATGTATGGTTTAGAAAAATTTAATTCGAACCATTGAAACTTCCTTAATGCACTTTTTAAGTGTTATGATATTCAGCAGTGGCCATAATTATTAGAACACTTTGTCTATTTGAAAAGTTTCAGTTGTCCATTAATTTACCTGTTAAAAGAATAAAATATCAAAAAAGTCATCATTATGCTATAAGAAAATCTAGCATCTCATCATAAAGAGATTTAGATCATTTTTCTTAAAAAACAGCTAGGCCTATTTCACTGTCACACAATCATGTTCCTTTACAGAAGAAGCCCTGGGATAACATTATTGTTGAAGTTCTCAGGAAATATATTGACATGATGCCAGAGAGATGTGCTGCTGTAACTGCTGCAAAAAGGGAAAATACCAAATATTAAAGTTAAAAGTGGATAAAAACTGTAGGACTCACTTTATCTGATATTTTGTCATACACATTATGAAATGTAACAGTTTTTTGGGAGGCAAAAAATTCAGATTTGTTAGACGTTCTAATCATTTTGGTCACCACTGTAATGTGTTGATATTATATCATTAGATCACTCTCCTCTCAGAAGCTCAGCTCTTCTGGTGCTCATTAAACCTGATTGATCCAAAGGTGTTCGGAAAGGGATTTTTCCTGTCTACCTGACACGAGAGCTGTTAATGAGCCAGCGGGCCCTCAAAAAATTCAACTCCAAGCCCTGCAGCTGCGCCCCCAACCCTTCAACTCCCGTGACCTCTAACCCTTAACCTCACTCTGAAGCCCAAGGGCTGGCCGTAAATCCATTGTCATGCCAGCAGTTCTGGAGTTAGGGACCCTCGCGCTCGCCCTTTTCCACTTCCTTTGTGAGTTTAGCTCTGTGGCCGGCTGTCATTTGAAAATCAGGAGGGGAATGTGTCAGGCCCAAAGACCCTCAGAGGGATGGGAGCGCTCACTACAGGCTGCTACAAGTCACATCCAGAGTTTTCTAGACTTTAACTTTTGCCCTAAAATTATTTCCTTTGGCGCAAAGTCAGTTAAAGGTTCTCTGTTTGTTCACAAAGGGAGGCACAGTCAGGTCAATACATTTTTAAACTGTCAATATACCATAAGGTTTAGAAACCAGGGTTGAACCAGAGCCCATTCTAACATTATATTTCTGAGTTTTGGGGGATACAACAAAGACCTTATTGTTCCATGTGACGTGTGTCCTGCTTTTGTAATTTTATGACATTTTAGTGGTTAGAAGTACAGATTTCTGATTGGATATTACAATTTCAAGACTCCTAAAACTGGTGGGTTCTGGCCTATGCTATCTATCAAAACTCAAACAAAATTATGGAAAGGTTGTATTTGTATTTGGGTTTATACAGTTACACACACTTCCTTTTGTAATTTATTGGCTGATTTCTTTGGCAGTCATGCTGTCTTCATGCAGAAACAGTAGAACATTGGGCAAGTTTTTTTTAATTTTATTTTGTTTAACCTGTAAACCAATAAAAAATCACTGAATACTTTGAATGTCCTGAAAGAGTTTGTGGAAGCTCTGAGGTTCTGCTTGAATCTGAACTCAGAATTAGTATATGAACCTTGTTTAAGGTCTGTGCATTGTATCAAACTATTTTAGTTTTGAGTCCTGACAGCACCTCCCTGAGCACTTTTTTGATTTCACACAAGCTTCTCACAATATCAGCAAAAACACACACCTGTGGCTTCTCTTCTGGATTCGGCTTTACCCTTTACCAGACTAGTGCTGTCAGAGGAACACCCCAAAAGAATTTGTTCCCAGCCATGAAACCTGAAAATAGCGCCCACACACTCTTTTCCATTCCTCTTTCTCTTGCGCCACCCAAAATAGATCTCTGCAGAATCACCAGAGCCAATGAGCTTTTGGCTGGTAGAGAAGTGACCGCATAAGTGGAGCGTTGTGGGTCGGGATGTCCTCAGGAAATGGAGTGGTTCTTCTGGGTGTGTGGGTATTTGTATGTGGTGCAGGGATGAGAGTATTTAAGTGAGGGACCAGAGTGTTCAGTCTAAGCTGGTGTTTAAGTGATAGATTTTAAAATCTCTTTTGCAAGAGATTGTGTCCTGGACAGCAGCATAGTCAGAAAATTACATAATAACACAGTTCAACAAGCACACCAACCATACATTCATAAATAAATAAATATGATTGTTAGAATAAACTAAAACCAATGGCTAAAAACAACAACAAATAAAATAATCTGCTTTAATGTTACTTACAATTGTTTAAAAACTTTCAGTTTTAAATCTTTCTGCAGTTCCTTCCAAGAATGCGGTGCTGCAAACTTAAAAGCTTTCTTTACCAGTTCAGTGCAAACTTTAGGCACCGAGAGTAAAAAGCAAGTCTTGTGAGCGCAGGCTGTATCTGCTCGTGCTCCTTTGCTCGGTAAACTGCTGCAGATAAGGCCCGAGTATCCATTTATAAATGAAGACATACCAATCTTCTGAAAGTCAGCGCTGTCCACCCAACATGAGAATATAGAACACAGTGGTGAGTAAGGGATTTGCAGCTTGTAATGAAATGTAATGCACCGTGATAGACAGTGTCCAAAGCATTTTATTTTATTCTAAAAAAAAATCCTAATTTAAGTCTAAAATTTTTAGTCTTTGAACCAGTTTCTGAATGTGGGGTTTAAAAGAAAGACTATCATCAATTAAAATTCCCAAATATTTATATTTCTGTACAAATTCAATGCTATGTCCTTGGGCTGAGATCAAAGGTGACAGGTGCTGAGAGTTGCACTTGGTTTTAGAGAACAGCATGCACTTGGTCTTTTCAGAGTTTAAAACAAGTTTTAGATTGTAGAGATTAGTTTGAATTTTATTAAAAGTAATTTGGAGCTGAGAAATGGCAAGCTCTCGTGAAGGTGCTGAAGTATACGGTATAGAACAGTATCATCCGCATAAAAATCTAAGTTAGTCATTAATATAAATAAAAAGTGTATGTGTACTTGAGGATTGTTCAGTTGTATACATTACACAGTATGTATAGCATTTACTCAGCATCAGGCAACCATTCATCAATATGTCATCAAATTATACAACAATGTAATATTAGAGCTTTGTTTCTCAACTGATGGGTCCTGGCCCAAAAGTTGGTCCAGAGCTTGTTCTTAGTGGGTTGCAATGTGTGTTGTCAAAAATAATTGGTGAAAATGAATGACTATTATATGCTCTTATTATGTGACAATGGATTTGTGAGTTAAGGCCAATACATACTCTGCAAGAACAAGAAATTAGTTAGTTCTGACCAACTTTTACATACTTTACAAAAAACTCAAGCGCAGAACTCCTCACTTTTCTGCATTTACAGTGACGACTTCAGATTTCTGACAAATCATACAATAGTTCTTGGACACCCGCTAAAAAGAAAGTTCTGCTCAGACAATGTGTCAAGCTGTAAGAACTCCCAAACCAGGGCCAAGAACAAAATGAGGTCATTTTGTTCTTGCCAGCTTAAGAACTAATTTCATGTTCATGTGGAGTATGTATTGGCCTTTATAGTTTTTTAAAGATGGCTTTCTGTCCCACAAAGAAAAAAAAATGACTATTAGGTGTTCTATTAATTATTATTTAAAGATATAGCTATATCCTGTGGTATGTCTATTCTACATATGAATTATGCTGTTAATTAAAAACCCATTATTAAATCTAGATAGAGTAAATCTAATTTTCAAAACATAAGCAGAATAATACCAAAAGGAAATTATGTTGTATGTAGCTATGCAGTTGCAATTGTATTTGTATACTAATAAACATATATATATTTTAAATAGATCATATCATTCACCACCATTTGCTGTTTTCAATTTGGTTTCTCCTGATAAATAGACCTGTTTTGTTTTAGTTTGTAAGTTGTTAGCGTTTACGCATCTCACAGGAACTTAGTCACCAACTTCCTGTGCCGACAAAAGTTAGGAGAATGGGCAATAAATAAGACAGTTAGTTTTCCTGTTCCTGCTCCTTTTCTTCGTTCATTGAGGAAGTTCCACGCTTGCGCCGCCTGAACAAACACACACTGCCTTTAAACTCATATTCTGCTGTTGACTTGTGCATAATAACCGTCAGGCATAATTGATAGCCTCATCCGTCACCAGCGTTGATGTAAAAGGGGGGAATGTTTTGGTGGGAAAAAAGACAGGAATGTGCTGACTTGTCCTCTGAGTAAACACAATCAAACGGATTGCGTCTTGCTATTTTTGCATCATGTGTTTTTTATTTGCAAAGCCTGATGTGAATTGATTTCTTCCTCCCCTCAGCACATCAACAACGACCACATCCACGGCGAGAAGAAGGAGTTTGTGTGCCGCTGGGAGGAGTGTTCCCGTGAGCAGAAGCCCTTCAAGGCCCAGTACATGCTGGTGGTCCACATGAGGAGGCACACGGGGGAGAAGCCACACAAGTGCACGGTAAGAACCAAGACAATTCCAGCTAATTTATGTAGTGTCTTTATAGCTTTGGGCCAGTTCAAAAATAGTTGCGCTGCATACATTTGCCATAATATTGCCATAACTCTGAACAGGTGTGATGTGTTTGTTATGGTATTTATAGTTTTTGCACATGTGGGTCAGCTCAGGACAGTCAGCAGTCCACACTGGAAGGCTGCTCTAAAGGGATTTTCCAGACTTTTTAATTAATTTAATTTAATTTAATTTTATTTATCCAGGAAGTCCAACTGAGATGACAAATCTCTTTTGCTTGTGCTGCAAATTAGGGTTATATGAGGTACTTGAGTTTAGACTAAAACCTGAAGGCCCAATCAGAGAGTCAGTATGCTTATGTTTGTGACGCAGGTCTATATAAACATTTTAAACAGCAAAGGTGAACCTAAGAAATCAATAAGTGCCCCCATGTACAGCAGCTGGATTTCTCAAATTTACTGAAATCCTTCTTGTCCTGCTTAAGGCGATAGAAGTTCTCTAGAACTGCTCATGTCCGGACTGGTGGTGTGGAAGCATTACAAAATGGCGATCCTTTGATGGGATATAAACATAACCTTGTAAGTCGCTTTGGATAAAAGCGTCTGCTAAATGACTAAATGTAAATGTAAATGTTATGGACAATCACTGACAGGTGGTTCATTCAATCACTGACCAAGTTCATCTGAAGTATCGGCCATGTGCAAACTCTTTCTACAGAAGCTCTCCAAGATGGTTAGGTATTTTGTGCCTTGGTCATCCTGATGTTTTTGATACAGTATGACCCAGCATTATCAACACAGGCTGCATACAGGCTGCATGAACCTTGGTCAGGCTTCCTTCCTGTTTCCCAAACTGACGCTGCACTGACCAGAATCTAACACTGGGTATGCTGTATCTGTTACATTACTGTTCACAACCACTTGTGTTCACAAACACAAAAATCTTGAATTTCAGAATAGGGCTCTTACAGCTGGCAAAATGCTCATAGTCAGTGACTCATGGCTGATTTGCCATCTTCCAGCTGACGCAGGTGTGGACGGGCCGCCATGCACCGCTGTGGGCGTTCTGAGGCGTACTGAGGCCTGATAACAGATTCGTAATGTATTTTAAGGCATCAAAGCAGCGCGTTATTGGGATTTATAAACAAAACAAATATACAGTATACTTTATGTACAATAATATAGATACATTAATAATGTATCTAAAATGTGTTAATAATTCACTAGTCTAAATAAAAATAAAAAATAGACATACATACAGAATATTTAAAACATAATTTGATTATACTTTAAATGTTGATTGTATTATACGTTGATAAAATTATAAATTAATAAATAACTTTAAAATTTGTAAGGACATTTTACAAAAATAGTGTGTTTATGAGCTGATGAGACACATGAGAGCAGGCCTGGATAATTGTGAAGACATTTTCTAATGTGACCCCAAGCATTTCCAAACAATAATATAAATAAGTCCTGTCCAAAAGCCTCTTATAAAAAGGTTTCTTTCTTATCAGTCATTATTATGATTAGATGGAATGTTTTTATCTATGGGTACAACCAAGAATGACGCTCATCGGTCAGTTTGACTTTAATAAAATCTTTCACTAATAATCTTCCTCACCCTGAGTTTGTTATAGATAGTAAAATTGTTGTGCTTGAGTTTAAAATTGTACTCTCTAAAAACGTATTAATGCTACACAGTAACACCAAACATTCTTTTTACCAACTCAAACTTCTCTAGTACAGTACTCATCTATATTTGTAAAGTTATGCAAGACTTTTCAAGCTGGTTGCAGGTTAGATGTGTCTAAGCCAGCCTTTAGCTTTTGCCGTTGTTAAAAACAATCAAATTTCTTGTGATTCTTCTTTGTGGTGCCCACCAGTGATATTTTCTGTGTTGATATATCAAGGGGGGGGCTTTTATTGAAGCCTTCTCTCGCTGTGTGAAGATCAAATCAAGGGCCTGTTTTTACGGCTTCAAAGCCTGTGCTGGCGCTCTTATGAATGCATTAAACAGATGACTTGTGAAGGCAATGTAAAGGGCTGATTGACAGTGTGGGTGTGTAATTAAAATCTGCAGATAAGCAAGGGGGCCATGGGTCCTTATTAAGGCCGGCTGTACATTCTCTGCCTAAATCCCGTGTGCATCTACTCATAACATTCTCATAAGTCTCCATTACTCTTGTCTTTTGAGGTGAAATCTTCTGACTTTACAAACAATCTTCTGAGCGACTTTAATTCGATTCCCTTTTAATTTCAAAGCCAATTACATTCACAATGGCTGCTCTGAAGGAATACCAAATTATAGCTTGTACAGTACAAGTGAACACAAAGGCAAAACACAGACTTCTCTTTGTTTCAACAAAGCGCCTCAGACAAAGAGCCATACTACACCTCACACTTAGTTTAGTTATTCCACATAATAGGCCTTTTACCCATGTGTAGCAGGGCTTTGCTTTTGTGTGGCACTCACACAGTAGGTGGGCACCAGGCCAAGGGTAGATTCCATTTAAAAACTGCTGTGAACTCATAGAGCCCGTCTCTCTGTCTGTCTGCAGTTTGAGGGTTGTGCGAAAGCGTACTCTCGCCTGGAGAACCTCAAGACCCACCTCAGGTCCCACACCGGGGAAAAGCCCTACGTGTGTGAGCATGAGGGCTGCAACAAGGCCTTCTCCAACGCCTCGGACCGAGCCAAGCACCAGAACCGCACGCACTCCAATGAGGTACTTTGTGATGACAATCCCTTATGTAAAATAATAAATTTTGAAAATTGAAAGTATCTTCATTCAGCACTACATGGTCAGTGCCTTTTTTCAAGTTTGGAATATAAAGGAAAAAAAAGATAAAAAAAAAATACAAATGCAAACATAAAATAAAGATAAAAATAATAAAGAAATAGAAATGACAAAATACATTATTAAAAATAGATTTTTGAGAATAATTAATATAAACAGTGTGGTAAACTGTATTAATACATTTAACTGGAGCAGCATCTTTTGGAAGTTTTTAAATTGATAGAAAGTTAGCTTGCTATTATTTTTGACATCTGGATTCTTAACTGTTTGTTGTTGTTTTTTGGCAGAAACCCTATGTGTGTAAGATTCCGGGTTGCACCAAGCGCTACACAGACCCCAGCTCTCTCAGGAAGCACGTCAAAACAGTCCACGGACCCGAAGCCCACGTCACTAAGAAACAACGTAGCGACATTCCTCCGAGGCAACAGCCGCCTAAAGGTAACGGCGAGAATGAAGCCAACTCCAAACACGGACAGAGAGGTGGAGATGGGAAGACAGACAGCAACATCACCTCTAGAGGAGTGGAGGACTGTTTTCAAGTCAAGTCCATCAAGACGGAGAATAACGTGGTGAGTGTTAGATTTATGTTTAATTTAATTTTTTTACACATTTACCAATCTGTGTCACTTGTTAACAGAGAGTTGAAATAGTGGACTGTTACATCTCCTGTTTAATAATAGAAACACAAAAAAATTGGAAAATGTGAAAAGAAAATGTCTTGCCATGAAGATATTGCAATGGCAAACTTAGTTATTACTATATGGGGAAAAAGTAGTTTGAAAAATATAAAACATGACAGTTGAAAAACTAGCCATAGCTTTGTAGCCATGTAGCTAGTGATGCTAATGACCATTGGAGCAGCAGTGAACTACATTCAGCATCTGGCAACATTCAAATATCATGAAGCATGTTGTCACAAAGCTCTTAGCCACGTAGCTTGTAATGTTAACGTACAGTGAGCATATTTTCAAAACTGTTTTACAAATAGTCTACAAACCGCAGCATATTCATTACCATGTAGACTACTTTCTCAGACTGTTGTATTGTTCCTTAAGCTCGTTAGTAAATGGTGACTTTCTTTTTGATGACAGACCTAAACGGTGAAAGCTGGAGGAGGGACACTTAGCAATAGCCTCATGCTTAAGCACGTAAATAAACCAGTGTTGAGTTACAGACATGTGGAACGCTGGGTAATATTTTGCAATTGGTTAATATTGCGTAACTATGGCAACTCTGGCTTTATGATTGGCATTGATGATAAAAAAAAATGGGACAATTGGGAAAGGAAGAGGGAAAAAACTGGGACATTTTAGTGTTTTTGCAGATATCCCAGGGACATGGGGCAGGAGGTTTAAAAACGGGACTGTCCTGGCTAAAACGGGATGTATGGTCACCATATGTTAATGGTCAGTTAAAGTAGTTATCCAGACTAAAGAACGTAACATAATACTTTGTGATGTTTTTTGAAATGGAGTAAAAAGAAGCCAGGAACCAAACCTCATTTTAGCTTTCGTCCAATGTTTTCACTGGCTATGGTTAATATAGGCCTACTGTTCGTCAGGATAAGAACTTTCATGGGTTAGATTTTGTTGTGAAAGAAAAGTGACACTCCCATTACTAACATTACTTTGAACTGCATTTCCTAACTACATCATTCTAACTCAGCTTCTTGACCATGCTGCTCTTTTATTCCATTTAACTTTCAATGGACAGACTTCACTCAGGTGAGCCTCTCAAAGTCTGATTTCTGTAACTGCATGGAAACTCTTCAGTTGTGTCCTCATGCTGGCCTTTTTGCATGATAAACATTCTTCTTTGTATACAGACTTCACAAAAAAATAGAGACCCTCGATCCTAGACTAGATTTTTCCATCCACAAGATCACTGGCACTAGTCTAGGCGTTCGGCCAATGATAAAAGTCATTGTCACATTAATATTTAAAGCCTGAGACTGTTCTAACTTGTGTGCTGATTCTGCTGAACAAATAGTGCCAACATCAAGCTGTGATCAAGACTTTAGTTTAGCCAGTTTGAATTAGTGTTGCAGCTGGATTGTTGCTCATATATTATCCACTTGTTTTCTTGTTGGAGTCAAACCCATCTATAATGTATGTGATTATGGAATCATCGGCCTACATTTGCTATTACAAAACACCATTGCAGTCAGAATATTTAAACTGTGGTAATTATTTAATCTTAAAGCAACATAAAAGATGTTTCTGCACACATTTTTTCATATTTAGCTTTTTACTTGATAACAATCATTGTTTTTCCTCAATCTTCTTTCCCTTGCACTCTTCTAATAAAATCTATTTTTCCCTCTAAAGACGTATCAATCCAGTCCTGGCGGCCACTCGTCATGTAGCAGTGAGCCATCGCCTCTCAGCAGCACCAACAACAACAATGACAGTGGAGTAGAGATGGCCATGCACAGCGGGGGCAGTTTCGGAGACCTGAGTGCACAAGATGAATGCCCCATGATTGACTCTACCATTCATGTTGGGGGGCAGCATGCTGGGGTGGGGCTCCAGTTGAGAAAAGCAATGGCCCATGGCTCAGTCACTATTAAGATGGAGAATATCAAAAAGGAAAGGTTGAAAACAGTGAGGGACTCCTGCCCCTGGAGCAACTCTGCACCACAGCCCCCGCAGGGCCAACACAACAGCCACAAGTTACCTCCTATACCTGCAACTGGTACGTAAAACCTTATTATGAAACAATTAATGACCTGCAGATTAATTATTTTAGTACTTTTACTCTTCTTATAAGATCATGGAACATTAAACTGAATGCTTCTTGTTGATGTTAACCTGTAAATCTAACAAGACTCTCAACTTCTCATTACATTTCTTCCAGGTTCCCTGCTGGAGAACTCCAACATCTCGACTAACTTCAGCGGCCAGTACCCTGGCCAGCGCCTCTATGACCCATCGACTTGTGAGGTGACACTTTTGAACCAGTTGAATGAAAGGAGGGATAGCACCACCAGTACCATGAGCTCCGTCTATACCCTGAGTCGCCGCTCTTCTGGCATCTCGCCATGCTACTCCAGCCGTCGTTCAAGTGAGGCATCCCAGTTTGGAGTGAACCGCCACAACAATATCAGTTCAGCTGATTCCTATGACCCCATTTCAACAGATATGTCCAGGCGGTCTAGTGAGTCCAGTCACTGTGGTGGTGCTGGTGGCGGGAATCTTCCAAGTCTGTTAAGTCTGACACCTGCACAACATTACCGTCTCAAAGCCAAGTATGCTGCTGCCATTGGTGGAGCTCCACCGACTCCTCTTCCCAACATGGACCGAATGAGTTTAAGAACCCGTATGGCAATGTACACAGACTCCCAGGAAGGCCAATCCCATTTTTTCTATCAGCCTCCTCCAGGATCTGTTCAACGGCGGTGCAGTGACATTGGATATGGCAACCAGAGCATGATGCCCCACGAAGTACCAAACAATCTTCCACGGCGAGCCAGTGATCCTGTTCGCCGTCTAGCAGTAGATCCTCAGTCTTTCCCAAGAGTCCAGCGCTATAACAGCATGAACAGCATGAACCCCACGAGTGGCTCAGAACGCCACCATGGACTGAACCTGCAGGGCTATACTCGCTCTGATGGCAGCCTTCAAAGATACCCGTTTGCCCCACGACCACCCAGCATTTCGGAGAACGTGGCCATGGAGAACATGGCAGTAGACGGTGCTATGGCTGGGATGGAGCCGAGTGGGGAAGATGACATAGTGCTTCCAGATGATATGGTGCAGTACCTCAGGTCCCAGAACTCGCGTCCATCAGGCCAAAACTCTAACTACCACCCAAACAACCAGTCTCAGGGCTACCAGCTAGGCATGGCCCCTCCTGCTTCTCATTACTCCCAGAGGAGAATGGCTATGGTGGACTCTGACATGCAGTCCTGCCAGCTTGGAGGTTCCCAGCAGCCCCTTGCTCACAATATGAACAAAAACAATATGCCGGTGCAGTGGAATGAGGTTAGCTCTGGGACTGTGGACACGCCAGACAAGCTAACCAAGCAGCAGCATCCTCTCAGGGGGAACCTCGCTGTTGTCCAACAAAGGCACAACTTAAGCTCCTTCCAGGCAGTACATGGCCTGGGCAACAACCAGCAAGTGATACCCATGAGCCAGAATATGTCAGTGCAGGGATATACAAACCAGAACGGTCAACGCCAGATGAGCCAACAGCAACAGAGGCAGTGCAGCAATGTGAACATTGGCGAGCAAATGAGTCCTCAGCAAGGCTTTGGCCAGGAATCCATACCAATATCTAGCAGCACTAGCATAAAAGCTAACAGAAATGGTGTGGCACTGTCAGAACTGCCAAATTTTAGGGCAAGGACTGATGGGTATCCTCATCTGAACCAAGGGGATGGTTATAACACTGTACCACAGCAGCCAAATATTGCTAATGGGGGACGAGGTTTGTTACAACCGAGGCCACCCACAGAGCCCAAAAATAGAAACACAGGATCTATGGTGCAACTAAATCGGATACCTAAAATTGAACTGAGCCCCTGTCGAGCCAATGACACCTCAGAGGCAAGCCCAAAGAGGCCTAGTGGCTCTGCAATCCATATCTCTGAGAATGCCAACTCTGCAGTCTTCTACACAGGCCAGATCCACATGTTTGAGCCTGCGAGCTTCGATGCCCCAATGTCCCCTTGCGCCAATCAAGCTCCCGCCAATAACACAAGCATAGTGGCTAACATGGCTTCCCCGGGAGTCAACCAGGTCTCGAGCAGCACTGTGGACTCTTCCACCGGTGGATCTGGAGCAGCAGAGCATGCCCAGATCGACTTCGACACAATGCTGGATGATGGGGACCACTCCAGTCTAATGTCGGGTACTCTCAGCCCCGGCCTTTTGCAGAGTCTTTCCCAGAATTCCTCACGTCTTACAACCCCCCGCAACTCGGTGACCCTGGCATCTGTACCAGCGGGAATCGGCAACATGGCCATTGGCGATATGAACTCCATGCTCACAGCACTGGCTGAGGAAAGCAAGTTTCTCAACATGATTAGCTGAGAGCAAACAAAAACCTCATCATCCATCCAGTCTTAACATTTTCTACATCAGGATTACATGAATTACACATTAAAGCACTGATTAAACTTTGATGAAATATTTTTTCATTGTCCATAGAAATATGCTTATCTTGTAATATGTGCTTCATTTACTATGTTACAGTAAAATGTTATAGTGAACATAGCTAGTTAAGAACCATTTTTTATCAACATCATCAATGTCATTTGTTAAAAGCCATACTTTATAGCTCTAAATATATGATAGCCAGGGGTATATAACTGCATTTACAAAATATTCCCATTCAGTATTTGCCGATATGGCAGACATTTACAAAGTGGTGCACTGAAAGCAGTTCACATTGTGCCTTGCTGCAGACGTCAAGGTTGAACAACATAAAACACACAAAATATGGACATATGTAGATAACAGATATTTTCTCATGAAGACATTTAAGTTTATAGATTTTTACTGTACTGTATGTTACTGTGTTTAAATTATATTTGACTTACAGTGATGTTTAAACTAGGGCTGTTTATGCTACACTTTATGGCTTAAGGTCAATCTCTTGTATATTGTATCAAATCAAAAAGGTTTAAGTAAAAGCATCTGGACTCAGTTTTCAGTCATATACTGAGTCCAGATGCTTTTACTTAAACCTTTTTGTCAAGATGTCCTGGATGACTGAGAACCTTCACAGACATATTGTATTAAATGTCCAAATCTGAACCTTTATACTGTATGGTATTTGACGCGATGATAAGCCATAACAATATGAACGCCTTAAGTTTACAATTGTGAAACACCAGCATCTGTATTTTATGAGAAAAAAACTATCAACTGTTATTTTTTTGCAGTTTGTGTGCACTTAAGTAGTTTTGTTGCAATGCTGTCATGTTACAATCGTCAACTGTAAAGTATTGGTGACACAAATTTTAAACAGTAAAATTGAATCAAACCAGATATTGCAGTGTAAACTTAGCACTGACCGCCCTAGTTTAAACATGCGATTGTACAGTGTTATGCTCCACAGATATTAAGTGCTTTTTGATCATGGTCTGAGCTCTTGGGGATGACAGCGTTGGATCAGATCTCCTGCTTTGCCCTCTGGATCAGAGGCATCAACCCTCGGCGGTCTCATCTCACAAGGGTAAATGATTGAAAAGGACAAGGATGTGCTGCTGTGTTAGTCTATCAAGGCACATTAACCTTGTGTCTGATGAACAGCATTCTCTAAAAGAATATACAAGTACCTCTGTGTGTTCTCAGCTGAGATCAGGCTCTAATTACCACATCCACAGCCCCCCACCCCCATGCTCCAGCCCATGCCTCCCCTGGGCTTGTGATGAGTCCAACAGGAAGTGACTTTGATTTTGGACAGGATCTGCCAACAAGCCCTGCAAACTCCTCAGATTTCTTATGTTTGATGAATTTCTAAGTAGCCTAAAAGTGTTTTTATGTATGCTACCATCCACTTTTACTGTGTGGGTTTGTGTGACTGTGTACATAGCTTTTGTACATTTAAAATAAACTATGCTTTTTTTTCTTTAAATCCTAGGCCTGTGTTGTGTCTTTTTGAAACTACAAGGTATGAGTTCTCTGGAGTGTATATTAAATAAGACCACTGTTTGAACAAGTGGGAAAGGATGTTGCTAAAATACAGTTACGTAGATAACTCCTTTGACCAGAGATTACTGCACAGCCAAAGAATGCTTGTAGCTTACAAGGGGCAGCTATTTCTCATTTGACACTGGTCAGGCGTTGAATAGGATGGAACCTTCACACTAAAAATAACTGGGTTCTGAACGTCACCAATTGTGGTTCTCTTTTGGGAACCATGACACTTTCCAACCACTAATTGTATGCAAAGTTCAAAAGTAAATTAAATTGCAGGGGTTAGTCAGAACGTTTTGGATTTTAGAGATACAAAAAAACATTTATTCATTTTCTTCTGCTTAATCCCGTTAGTTGCAGGTCTCCAAATCTAAAAATCTTCTTGAATCTAATCCCAGAAATGTCACTGTTCTGACTTTCTCAACAACATACACAAGTACATAAACTGGTTTAACATTTAAACCTTGTTGGTGCATTTTATTTGTATTTTTAAATATTTATTTATACTCTAAATAAATAACTACTACTGTATATACTAAACCTTCTATTGATACCCGGGGCCTTAGGCCGTATATAATTGAACCTAAATCTTAAATATAATATATGATCAGATATTTTTGGGGGGCCCTTTCCAGCACGGGCGCTAGACAATTGACACAACATTCATTCACTAATCATGTCCTCCCTGTGTTCCTCTGAGTTCTCTCTGAGCACTCTTGAATTTTTTCACCATTTAAAAATAATGTCTGTGTAAGGGAGTTGGTAAGTTAAGAATGCTTATTGTGAATGAATGGGGTGTGAATAATTGTTTAGTGTGTATCTTAAAGTTGCCATATTTCTTCTCTAGCTGTGCTCAGTTTGTCCACTCTGGGCACCTGTAGCAACAGGAACAGGAAGTAATGCTACTTCCACTGGGTTCTATAGAACTTGACGTGTTTATTTTCCTGACATAGACAATTGCAAAATGCATTATTTTGATGTCATTCGAGATTTGACTGAAGTGTTCCATTTTGTTCAACTGTACAGCACAACATTTTACACACTGCACCTTTAAAGTCCAAAGAAAGTACTGCTATAAGAAAAAGATGCTTGTTTGTATCAAAATAAGTAAAGGCCTGAATGAATATATGTTTATTCCTTTGGGTCTTTCTAGATGTAGTTCTAATGATCTGCACATTCACCCTGCACAACTTCACTCTTGTTCAAAAAACAGGTGAAACAGGAAAGTCTTCAGACAAAATGCCCACGGAGCACTTTGTAAAGTTGGATGGCATGTTGTCCAATATCGACACTGACAGGCCAGTCCTGAGAAAACGGGTGTGAAGGCAACATAAAACGGCCGAGAAGAGAAAATCACCAAAGCAAAGCTGAGTAAAAAGGCAGAAGAGAAGACAGACTGGAGATCAGGGAAAGAGACCGGGTTATGAGCAAAGATGCAAAGTGGCGAAAGAAAAAGAACAAATCATTTTTAATTTGACAGCATATTCAGCAGGGGACTGGTTGGAAACTGAGTCCACTGATTGCTTTTGCCAGCGGAATTCCTTATTCTCTTAGAGAGAGGATTGGAGCAAAACAGCCCCAGGGTAAGGAGTCTCAGCAGAGAGGAGAACAAGAGGTTAGTCACGCAGAAAGGGCTGATTAGACAAAGCACACAGGCTCCTTCTGAAGAGCGCTGTGGTAGAGGGTGAATACTCAAATCAACCTGTTTGCCCCAGAATAGCTCCAGTTTGTATGTGGACTATATGATGTACTGTGTACATTAGATACATAGATAGAAATAGTTAGCCGGGCCAGCCACTGTAATTCTTTTTCTGGTCTCTGTGGGATTTGAGTTGGATTCCGAGGGGGCAGTACCAACAGATGCAGAATAAACTGCCTCTGGCTGCTTTTGGATAGACATACAGTATATCCAGAGATTATCATTTGAGATTGAAAGCTGTGGCCTGTGTAAAATCTAGTGCCATGTTTTCCCCCGGGCCAGAATTTGGACGTGCTTAATGTATACTATAAATATCTGCCGTCAGGTCCATTAATATTGGGACATCGACACAATTCTAATACTTTTGGCTCTATACACCATCATTACTTTTGGTCCCTTAAAAAGTGGGAGGTACATATACAAACTGTTGTAATTCCTACACAGTTCACCTGATTTGGATGTAAATACCCTCAAATTAAAGCTAAAAGTCTTCAGTTAAAGCACATCTTGTTTGTTTCATTTCAAATCAATTGTGGTGCTGTATAGAGCCAAAAAGATTAGAATTGTGTTGATGTCCCAATATTCCTGATTATAACTGTATACTGGACCTAGAGTTTCTGTTGATTCTGGGGGAGGGGCTCAACACACAGTGGACTTGGGGCACAGGAACATATAATTATACCAATTACAGGGCCCCTTCCAGGTCCACGCTCTAGGCAGTTGCCTACTTTGCCTACCCCATTCACACTCTTATTCATTCACTGTGTACTGTATATGTCTTCCCTGTGCCTCTGTGGGTTTTTTTCTGGGCACTCTAACCATGCATGTAATGGGTAATTAGCTACTCTTTAAAATTGCCCAAATTGAAGACACAAAAATGTGTCTGTAAGTGTGAAGATCAATTTTTTTTCAAAAAATACCTCAAATCTTAACCTTTTTTCAAAATTATCATTTGAGATTGATTCATGATTGGCTTGAGAGTAGAAAATTGCAAAATGAATGGCTATGGCTGTCCAGGCTTAGCTGTTGTCACCTTGACTCCCATTCAGAAAATACCATGCAATACCAAGTCAATGACACAGAGGCCGGTAAATTTATTGATATGCAGAGTCTTTTAGTGCATTTTAAACACTTAGAGGAGCATTATGTAAAATTTTATAGTATTCACTTGAACAAAAGGAAAAATCTCTGTATTCAATTGTGTAGTAGTGGTCACCTTGAAATAACATTCTATGCATTTATTTCTCTTTATTTAACGTTAGAACACACTATTCTATTACTGCCTGTTCCTGTTGCTACAGGTGCAAAGAGCAGATAAACTTGCAGAGTCATCCAGCAAGGCTTTGCACTTGTTCTGGTTCAGTTCTGGGGACTAGGTACCTCGAATGTCTCTATTGGGCCATGTTCACACCAAAGTTCCACAGCCATGCGTCACCAATGGAAGGCACCGATCAATGCACAGCAGAAGTAAAACAACCTAGGATGCCAAAAACGTTTATGTAGCAGGTCAATGGTCTGTAAAATGTGTAGTTAGTGGTATAAAAACCTGTGGTCAATACACTGGTTTAATTTATAATAGAAAGTTATTTCTGCAGAGAAGACGTACAAATGGGATTATATTCTATGAATTGCTACATAGACTCATGTTTCACAATTCAGACTTATTTTAGCCATGCAGACCTTTAAGGGTCTAACAGTTGTAAAGAAGAGCATAGTGTAAGGCTCAGCTGTTGTTCACCTTTAACTCTCGCAGCACTTTTCCCACTAAACAGAAGATATTTGGAGGAACTCAGCTGTTCATTGGTTTTCTCCCTGCAACGTGACCTCCAGCGGTCAAAAAAAACTGCATCAGCAGGCAAAGGGTCAAGTGGAAGAGAAACAGGGTATCCAACAGTGAACGCTAATGCACCAGTCGGAGCCAAGTCTAGAGACTAGGAAATGGGAGACCTCAAAACATAATGCATTCTAAAACAAAAACACATTTTAGACAAAGGCTTAAAATCTGACAGAAGATATTTTGATCACCCCTGTGAAGGTTTCCGAATGTTTTATTAAAAAGTGGTAAAAAAAGTGTGTAAGTCATTAATAACTCCATGAAGAGACATTCCTTGCCAAATTGTGAACCCGCACCAGAACATTGTCACATGTACGTAAAATGAGTTTATAAATACATTGTTCTTAGGAGGCTACATAACAACAATGTTAAATCATTGAGCTGCCCTCGTGCTTAGACACTGAGAGCTTAAGACTAAAGACTCCCATCACGTATGCAGTTAGATCCATCCATTACAAATGATGTTATTGTCTCAGCCTTTATACTTCCAAAAAGAAAAAGGCGGGAACGGCATTGGTCTGAGCGGTCTTTGAATGCATCATGTCTTGAAGATGGGGAATTAATTTTTCTTAATCTGACGGTGCAAGAAATTGACAACAAACTTTCAAAACTTTTGAAAGTCTGCATGGGCTTTTAAAAACTTTCTGCCAGTGAAGTCCCATCGTACACTTCTGACCAAGTTGCTCATCATAAAGTTCCTCCATTTTCTCTCTTAATCTTTTAAGGTTGAGCTCATCACTGCCCCCTAAGGCAGGTAGTGCTTTAATTGTCCGTATTTGTAAGCTTTGGGAAAACAAACCAGTACAGACCAAATGAACGCAGAGTACAGATCAAGCCTCTCTCGTGGAAACTCTCAAATGGTCCTCGAGTAAGGGCGCCGCCATACGGCGATATACAGCGAACGTCCACCAGAGGGCAGGCTACAAAAGCAGAAATATCGGGAGAAACCCAATGGCAACTTTACAAGTATAAAACTCATGTTTACAGCCTGGTACAAAAGATGGCTCTGGTCTCTAGAGCTATTGTTTTACTATGCAGTAAAATCCGAAAAGCCCAGATGAAACCGCCATTTTATTGCCCATAGGGGACCAATGAGCGGATTACATCCATTTTATTTACAATCTATGGTACAGATAGAGGCTGTATCTAACATAGATAGATTATAAATGAACCTTAATGCTAGGAAACATATTAGTTTAGAGCTACCTTATGCATAATGGTACTTTACAAAACTCTAAGAATCGAATAAATGGAACTAAACGATAACATCCATCATATGTGCTGGTTTTCTGTTTTTATCTTCTTTAAGTCGTCACCCGTCTCGAATATCTCGCTTGAGCAGAATAGGGTTACTCAGCAGTTCACCAGCTCCCAGTGGAGTCGGAACAATGGCTCATTGTTGGATCAGGCTGCCACTGGGTTAGCATGTGAAAATAGAATTATTGTGTAAAATATAGAATCAAATCTGCAGTGTCATTTGTTCGCACATAATAATTCCAGCTGAGTCAGTGTATGGCTCACTATCAACAGCCAAAACTTCTTCTAAAAGGACTTTCAACTTTTTGCAGTTCAAAGACAAACCCAAGTAGTATTGTGGACTATGCAAGCATTTTGGGGACAAAAATGGATCTATAGTTTTGATTGTAGTAGCTGTTTGGTAGCATGTTTCCCGAGACGTACAATAAAACTGAAAACAACATGTAAGCCCCTTTCACACATGTACTATCTTCCACCTTACTTTGCTGGGAGGGGTTACAAGCGTAAACACAATCTGGAGCCCGGTACAATCTTAGGGTTTACACGAACGCTGTTTGGGACAACGCAACAGTCATGTTGTTGGCGCTTTGATTTGTTCAGTCACCCAAAACCGCCAAAATTATGTAGTACATATGCCAGACCAGTAGGGGTGGGTTTTCTTTTTTGCTCCTTTTGCTACCCTCGCTTCTGTAGAAACAGCCTCTGAGACTTTGGTTGTGCGTGACAACGTGCACACATTGTTTCCAATAAATCTGCTCGTACTAAAGTTTTATAAAATGTTTTACAATTAGACTTTTCATGACTTAATAGGAGGTAAACAGGAGAGCCCCACCCCCACAAGGAATGGGATACATGCTATACAGGCCCGTTCCATGTGTGGCCTCAGAGCTGATCTCTTATGAGGGCACATTAGAGCATTAGGGATTTACACTTTACATTAACACTGACCCCATTTTCTCTTATGTCCACATATTCATACCAAGTTTGGGTTCAGTTCAGGTTGGTGGTTCAATTCCCACTCTCCCCACAGTTCATATTGTCATTGTGTCCTTGGGCAAGACACTTAACTCCAGTGTCTGTGGCACTGGTGTATGAATGTGTGAGAATATTTTGTGATGCCATGTCTCTGTCAGTCTGCCCCTGGGCAGCTGTGTTACATATATAGCTAACCACCACCAGTGTGTGACTGTGGAGTGATTGAAAAATGGGCTATCTAAAGTGTCTTTTGGGTAGCTTGAAAAGTAGTTATTTTTACATGTTATCAGTACAGATGTTTTAAAACCTTTTAATAACGGAATTATATCACGTAATAATTTATATTATTAATCCGGGTCCTTATTGCAGCCATATGAGTATTATATAAGTCTTCACAGTGGTATTGACTCGTCATTCATTCATTCTGACATAAAGTTAATCAGGTGTTGTTCTTGCCTTAACATAACCACAACATTTTTTGTTTTTGTTACAATCAAATTTTACCTTGCAAAATGCTACGTAAAAAAACATAAAATATGAACATATCAGTAAAATATAAGTTTTCTGATATAGCTTACACTTTAAATTACAATCAATTTCTAATAGTAAGTTTTTCCGTTGTGCAGATTAAACTGATTTTTGACACAGGTTTGAATGAAACAGCGATGTTGCAGATGCACTTGGCGTCTTTTTGTGGAAGTGTGTCCCATTTTGCCCTTTGACCGTTGAGGGCAGGTCATCATAATAAACCCATTCACTGACTACTTTCTCCTCAGGCTTGACTCGAGTTTTTCATCAAAGGCTTCCTGCGCCATGCTTTGTGCCCACTCTCCACAGACGAACATGACCCGTGTCCCGGTCGGGGGGTTACCTACTGCCCCTCCACAGCTCTGGCCCGTCCTGCCACTCGCCCGGGGACAGAGTGAGCCCTGCTCAACTCTGGAAGTGTAGAGTTATGATGCAGACTGTGATGAAGGCCAGCATTGTGGCCTTCCTCGGGGGTGTAAGAGTCCCGGGTCAGCCCCTGACCCTAATGGTGACCTCTCTTAGGTTATCCTCTTTTGCCAAATGAGACGAGGTCAGATCATGAGTAGGCCGTTGAGGAATGCTGGCGTTTGATTGAAGTCTTCTGATTAAAGGCTTATGTGAGAAAAATCCAGAGTTGGGAGAGAGTGACCTCGGCTCAGCGCTTGGTCAGAGGAGTTTAGTGCTCCTCTTTTATGGCTTTTAGATTTTTCCTTTTCCTGTTGGCACTAAGAATGCACACCCACGGCACTTTAAAATGAATGCTTTATCAGGCTGGCTGATTGTGAAAGCATTCACTTTTATTTGAGTTGACCTTGGTTATCTTTTATTAGTTTCCCCTGATGTTTGAGAATGATGGAAAAAACAAATTAGAATTGCATAAATCAAATGTCTTAAAAAGTACTGTAGTTCAATGTACTGAGTAAAATGTTGCTGTATGCAGTTGAACATGTCAATACTATGTTTTCAGTTGTGTTTTATCATGTCTGTATATTATAGAAAAATCGACATTTAAAGCGCCATAGAACCTATAGTGTAAGGAACCATTTTAGCTCCATTGCTTAATGTCCTGAGCACACATTTTTTTGTATGGAGTTTTGGGACACTTTGAACTAATCTGGTTTTGTTTACTTTTTTTTTTTTTTCACCATCAGGACTTTTGTTTGTTGATAGACAAAGGCATGTCCCTACAGGGCTACCATAACAGTTCACATGACCTAAAAGTGTGGAATTTGGAATTGCAAACTGCACTTTCGGCACCAGATGCCGTCAAACACATCCCACCCCAGCTTTACTAATGCAAATGAAAATAGTCATTTATGTCTGCAAAAGGATTTTTACATAAGCATCTGGCAAAATTGCTTGGTTCTATTACAGCATTACTACAGTATCTGGCACAGAAATGTTTGATACAATTTGATTTACAATTTGTCAGCATATTTTTGCCTTTCTCACTTACTAGAAGTTCTTAAGAATATATTTATATGTTTTTCAACACAAATCAAATTTATAATTCATTTTATTAATTCATTCATTTACTTCCGCTGAATTTTATTAGGGGTCACAGGTGACTGGTAGCCTGGTTCTACCAGACTCTCGTACATTTCATTTGTACAGAGATTCTGGCCTCGCTCCATTGACAAGCGTTTACTTCCTTGTATGCGGGAACTCTGTTGAAGTTTAAAACTATTGGATCTGCCCAGAGTCACTCAGGATCTGCCATAGCCAATCGCTAACGTCGATCCAACGCAAACTGACTCACTACATCAACGTCATCGTTCTCAGCCACTCCCTCTGTTCGCTGATTGGTCCTACAAAAAATTGATTTCTGGAAACCTAAGTATATACAGCAATCCCAGACGTAGTACTGAAGCGAAATGAAATTGAGCGGAAGTACGTAGGAGGGCGGAGCCAGGCTAGGTGACTGGAGCCTATCCCAGCAACTTTGGACCTTAAGTGAGACAATGGCCAGTTAGTTGCAAGGCTGACAATTAGACATAGACAGTAACAGACAACAATTCACTCTCAAGTTCATGCACTAAGGATACTTTAGAGACCTATACATGCATGTCTTTGAACGGTGGGAGGAAGCCAGAGTACCCGGAGAGAACCCACAGTAACACATGGAGAACATACAGACTCCTCACAGAAAGTGCATCCCCAAATTAAATGAAATCAATTAAACTAAATATAGGCCAATAATAAATTTGTAGTCCTTATTGTGTATATACTGTACACATGTACTGATCTACCTACTGTTTTTGCACCCAAGCTTTTTATTTTTGCTCTATTTTGAGGCGCAGTGGCTAAGTGGTAGAGCAGTCGTCCTATAACCAGAAGGTTGGCGGTTCGATTCCCGCTCTACCGTGTTCATACTGTTGTAATGTCCGTAGCACTGGTGTATGAATGTGTGTGACTATAGAGGTGTGTTTGGTGGTGGTCGGAGAAGGCTGTGAGTAATGTGTGTATGGCAGCCCTCCTCTCTGTCTGCCCCAGGTGTGAATGTGTGTGAATAGGGTAAGTGGAAGCACAATGTAAAGCGCTTTGGGTGCCTGAGTAAGGTGCAAAAAAGCACTATATAAATGCATAACATTTACCATTTACCAAGACACTCTTGTGTTGCGTTAATATCCAGCAGTCTGGCCAGTTGTGTTCAAAAAAACACCTTCACCCCAGCTCATTGTTTGCCCTTATCTGGCTTTGCCTGCTTCCAACAAGGATAAAGCTAAAAACATTTAAGCATGGTTAAGACAACAACTTTGAAAATAATGGGCTCAAGGATGAAGAGCATATGTAGATGATAATAAACTTAACAAAAGGCATGTTACTGGAAATGACAAGCAAAATCCCACTGGGTAAATAGAACCACATTGAGTCAGGGCTGGTCTGTTTTTGCTAAAGCTCTTTCATTCAGGCTTCCTCACATTCTCTCAAGGCCGCAGTGACCAAAGCACCTCCTGACGCTGTAAAAAATCCTCTCATCTAAGCTTAAGGACTTCTCCCGCAGCTAACACGCTAATAAGCCAGTGGAGGTTTCCCACCCTCCATCTAAACTCCTGACCTTCTTCCGAGGTTGGGGAGACCAGGCTCATAGCTGTTGTTGCTACATAGATGCTCACGGGTTGGTATTTTTCACATCCCCAACGTTGTAATTACTGCTGGGAACGCCAACTCCAACTGCATTTTAAAAACCAAGACTAAGAGGAACCTGGAGCTTTAAGATGCACTTTGTAGTGGAAAAACAAAGCTACACCTACAAGCTCCATACCTCAATAAAATCAGTTGTTGCCATTTACCATTTTGGAGAAAAATAACCAAAGTATGACATGGTTCTAGGTCAGTTTTTGTGGAAGCAGTTAGTTCAATGTAAGGCGTCTCACAGGGATCACATATTCACCTTTCATTTCCCCAGGGAGCCGTGCAGGAAAAGGGGCTCTCATGCAGAAAAAAACTCAAGCCCAGACAAAACGCAGATTGTTTCCTTCCATTCAATACACAATGACCAAAGTAAAGTGGTTCTTTTGCGCACACAGCAGCTCAGAATAGAACGGTAAACCACTGTGACACTGGAGGGACTAAATATTGGAGGTGCATTTTTATTTTCCCTTAAAGACATACCATGCGGATTTTGTTTAAAAATCAGATTTGTTCTCCCATAAAGGAAATCACTCTTATTCCACAGCTATGGACCTCTTAAACAACATGAAGGGAATGTATCTGTAAACCAGTTGTTTGTACTGAGGCTAAACATTTCTCTCCATTGTTTACTAGACAGATGTGTTTTGTAGTGTGTAGCTCTCAGCCAATCAGAAGCTCAAAGGAAAAAAAAAAAACCTCTGCAAAACTATTTGACAGCGTTTTACAATACTAGCCAAAACTCATTACTAGCCATGTTAATAAAATAAAGCTAGATATAGTAAGGCCAGTGAACTTTGTTGTAATAGGTCATCATAAATAAATAAAAAAAATAGTGCAAGCAGTTGCAAGGCGGCCTGCCTGTGGTCAGTAGATGGTCATCCACTAAATAACTATCAGTAATGAAGAAAAGGTTAATGCAACGGCATCTGGATTAGGTTTTCAAGGTGAAAACGTTTTGTCTCTAATTCCAAGAGATTTTTTCAATTCTGAGATCAACTGGTAAGAGAGATGAGCTTATATCTCTAGAGGGAGGGGTTTGACCTGAAACTAACTCTGATTGGACCAGACTGTTCTGGTCTCATAGTTGTTAGCTCTGAAAGGACAGTGTGACTCCTGATGTAAGAGTCGTTAAAGCACAGGTGAGTCGTTAGTGTCACTGTTCCATTCAGGTGTTGTTGTTGTTCTAGAGTGAAACTGTTTTGATTTAGGTTTCAGAACCCTGTTGTAAATACTATGCATCATGAATCTGAGGCCACCTCCTCTGTTCAGAGAGAGCATTTCCATTTTACTTTTTACAACCATGTTTTGAAACCTAAACCTAAACAGTTTTACTCCAGAACAGTGGTGGACAGTAACGAAGTAAATGTAATTCGTTACTGTACTTAAGTAGTTTTTTCCAGTATCTGTACTTTACTAAGTATTTCCATTAAGGGATACTTTTTACTTTAACTTCACTACATTTCAACATCAAATATCTTACTTTTTACTCAAGTACATTTTGCAAAATTAGTCGTTCCTTGTGTTTCCGTTAAATATTTTTGTAGAAGAAGACCTCAAAGACGCGTCTCAGTGGGAGTGTCAGGACCGGCTCAATAGAAGCCTCATTCTCTACACGCGAGCTGATAAACATGAAAATAACAAATAAAAAATACACCTGTGATGAAGCTTTGGTATTAGTAATGGCTGACTCTGATTCTGAGGGAGAACATCTACCTTTAGAGTCTTTTCAGCCGAGTGAAAGTGAGAATGAACGAGAGTGAGTGCGTCTGTGACTTGGACAGCGGCGCCGCTGCTCGTGCCTTTCTCAGCGTCTCTCATAAAGCACACGCTGTTTTTCCCACATTTTACCAAACATCAGTGAAAGAAACGGGAGGAAACTAAAGCCGGGAAGCCGTGTGCGCGTAGCACCTGCAGCTTTACCTTTACCCGGTGATAGAAGCCGGGGCGGGTGTACTTGCCGTGGCCGCGGGAGTGACAGGGAGTTTGGGAATAATGCGGCTTCTATTGACAGCTGTTTGGGACAAATACGTGTTGTTCATCCTGACACTTTACCCAGTCGAGGAGGGAGAGGCAGGGGTAAACAGTCAGCGAGAATGCACTAATCAAAGCAGCGATCGTAATAAAAGTGATGGCTGTGTGCTGTGCTTTATGAGAGGTCCCACACTCTAAAAAACTACTAACTATGCCACATGGATGGATAAGAAAAGATAAAGCAACTGCAACCACACACATACAGTACATGTGTATATTTCTCAGAACTATTTGCTTACGTTTTACTAGTTATGGTATAATAGAAGTTGTAGTTATTCTTTATTTCAGAAAAGAAAAAACTATTATAATATGTTCATTAGGTTGTATGTACTGAAAAAAACATAACCGCCAATATATAATGTCATGGTATGCAAATTATATGCAAATTAGATGCTTAAAATTTATTTACTTAAATACTTTGGGTCATACCTGACATTTTTCTAGTTTAGAGTAGGACTCTATCTCTTATCATTTTCAAACCACAGCCTTTTGAAATTTGGATCTCAAAAATCTGTATTTTTTAAATAATTCCTGGCACCTAAAGGGGGCAAGAGACTGACAAAAATTATAAGGGCATTATAGCCTAGTACTTGGATACTTAAGTACATTTGAAGGCAAATACTTTTGTACTTTTACTCAAGTGAAAGTTAAAAGGGAGTACTTTTACTTTTACTGAAGTAATATTTTACCTAGTGTATCTGTACTTTAACTCAAGTACTTGGTTTGTGTACTTCGTCCACCACTGCTCCAGAAGGACAACAACATCAACGGATTTACCTGGTTAAGCTGACGACAGTGCCCCTAATGGCACACAAACACAGAACTGTAGTTACAGTATAGTCTGGTCTTGGGTTTGTTTATGAAACTACAGCTTGTGATGTCTCTATCAATGTACACATCAAAGTTACACCCTTGCATTTTACTTTGATGTAAATACCTTATCTAAAATTACTAGGCAGGTTCATGTATTAGATCATATATGTAGCGGTTAATGTAAATTAGCCTTGTGTTTTTAGTGTAGACATTTGCAGTCTGAAGCCTGATTACAAATTAACACAACTTGGGCTTATCATAATATATGGTACATTTGAGCCAATATTGTGTAGAAAGTGCATTGTGCACGGCAGAGCAAAGCTATCAAAGCACTAAATCGCATAGTCAAATCTAAAATTATATACTTCCATCCATCCATCCATCTTCTACCGCTTATCCGGGGCCGGGTCGCGGGGGCAGCAGTCTAAGCGGAGACGCCCAGACTCCCCTCTCCCCAGACACTTCCTCCAGCTCTTCCGAGGGGATACCGAGGCGTTCCCAGGCCAGCCGAGAGACATAGTCCCTCCAGCGTGTCTTAGGTCTTCCCCGAGGTCTCCTCGGCGTCCAGGAGGCATCCGAAACAGATGCCCGAGCCACCTCAGCTGGCTCCTCTCGATGTGGAGGAGCAGCGGCTCCTCGAGCTTCTCCCGAGTGACCGAGCTCCTCACCTTATCTCTAAGGGAGCGCCCCACCACCCTGCGGGGAAAGCTCATTTCGGCCGCTTGTATCCGGGATCTTGTTCTTTCGGACATGACCCAAAGCTCATGACCATAGGTGAGAGTAGGAACGTAGATTGACCGGTAAATCGAGAGCTTTGCCTTACAGCTCAGCTCCTTCTTCACCACGACAGACCGGTACATCGACCGCATCACTGCAGAAGCTGCACCGATCCGTCTGTCAATCTCACGTTCCCTCCTTCCCTCACTCGTGAACAAGATCCCAAGATACTTGAACTCCTCCACTTGAGGCAGGATCTCTCCACTAACCTGAAGGGGACAAGCCACCCTTTTCCGACTGAGAACCATGGTCTCAGACTTGGAGGTGCTGATCCTCATCCCAGCCGCTTCACACTCGGCTGCAAACCGTCCCAGTGCACACTGAATGTCCTGGCTTGATGGAGCCAACAGGACAACATCATCTGCAAAAAGCAGAGACGAAATCCTGTGGTCCCCAAACCAGACACCCTCTGGCCCCTGGCTGCGCCTAGAAATCCTGTCCATAAAGATAATGAACAGGACCGGTGACAAAGGGCAGCCCTGCCGGAGTCCAACATGCACTGGGAACAGGTCTGACTTACTGCCGGCAATGCAAACCAAGCTCCTGCTCCGGTCGTACAGGGACCGGACAGCCCTTAGCGAAGGGCCCCGGACCCCGTACTCCCAGAGCACCCCCCACAGGGCGCCACGAGGGACACAGTCGAATGCCTTCTCCAGATCCCCAAAACACATGTGGACTGGTTGGGCAAACTCCCATAAACCCTCCAGCACCGTGGAGAGGGTATAGAGCTGGTCCAGTGTTCCACGACCGGGACGAAAACCGCATTGTTCCTCCTGAATCCGAGGTTTAACTATCGGCCGCATTCTCCTCTCCAGTACCCTGGCATAGACTTTCCCGGGGAGGCTGAGGAGTGTGATCCCTCTGTAGTTGGAACACACCCTCCGGTCCCCTTCTTGAAAAGAGGGACCACCACCGGTCTGCCAGTCCAGAGGTACTGTCCCCGACCGCCACGCGATGTTGTAGAGGCGTGTCAACCAAGACAGCCCTACAACATCCAGAGACTTGAGGTACTCAGGGCGTATCTCATCCACCCCCGGCGCCTTGCCACCGAGGAGCTTCCCAACTACCTCAGTGACTTCGGCCTGGGTGATGGACGAGTCCACCTCCGAGCCCTCGGCCCCTGCTTCCTTAGCTGAAGACGTGTCGGTGGGGTTGAGGAGATCCTCGAAGTATTCCTTTCACCGTCCAACAATATCCCCAGTTGAAGTCAGCAGGTTCCCACCTCCACTGTAAACAGTGTTGGCAGGGCACTGCTTCCTCCTCCTGAGGCGCCGGACGGTTTGCCAGAATTTCTTCGAGGCCGACCGATAGTCTTTCACCATAGTCTCACCGAACTCCTCCCAGACCCGAGTTTTAGCCTCCATGACCACCCGGGCTGCAGTCTGCTTGGCCTGCCAGTACCTATCAGCTGCCTCAGGAGTCCCACGGGCCAACCAGGCTCAGTAGGTCTCCTTCTTCAGCTTGACGGCATCCCTTACTTCCGGTGTCCACCACCGGGTTCGGGGGTTGTCGCCACGACAGGCACCGGAGACTTTACGGCCACAGCTTCGAGTGGTCGCATCGACAATAGAGGTGGAGAACATGGTCCACTCGGACTCAATGTCCGGAGGTGGGAGTTAAAGGTCTTTCTGACAGGGGGCTCTGCCAAACGTTCCCAACAGACCCTCACAGTATGTTTGGGCCTGCCGAGTCTGTCCAGCTTTCTCCCCCGCCATCGGGGCAGTTCCTCCCAATCACGCCCCTCCAGGTGTCACTGTCGCTGCCCACGTGAGCGTTGAAGTCCCCCAGTAGAACGACGGAGTCCCCGGTCGGAGCACTTTCCAGCACCCTCCGAGCGACTCCAAGAAGGCCGGGTACTCTGCACTGCCATTTGGCCCGTAAACACAAACAACAGTGAGAGACCTATCCCTGACTCGAAGGCGCAGGGAAGCGACCCTCTCGTTCACCGGGGTGAACTCCAACACATGGCGGCTAAGCTGGGGGGCTATGAGCAAGCCCACACCAGCCCGCCGCCTCTCACCGCAGGCAACTCCAGAGTAGTGGAGAGTCCAGCCTCTCTCGAGGATTTGGGTTCCAGAGCCCAAGCTGTGCGTGAGGGTGAGCCCGACTATCTCTAGTCGGTATCTCTCAACCTCCCGCACAAGCTCAGGCTCCTTCCCCGCCAGCGAGGTGACATTCCATGTCCCTAGCGCCAGATTCCGTGTCCGGGGATTGGGTTGTCGAGGCCTCCGCCTTCGACTGCCACCCAATTCACTTTGCACCGGCCCCTTACGGTTCCTCCCGCAGGTGGTGGGCCCACGGGAGGTCGGCCCCACGTCTCTCCTTCGGGCTAAGCCCGGCCGGGCCCCATGGGGAAAGACCCGGCCACCAATAGCTCGCATGCGAGCCCCAACCCCAGGCCTGGCTCCAGGGTGGGGCCCTGGTTGCGCCATGCCGGGCGACGTCACGCACCTTGAATTTTTCCTAACCATAAAGGGTTCTGAAATTATTATTATATACTTTTTAGCCATCATTTATTTGGACGTTGGACGGTTTAGTATTGCACCATTGACTAATCAAAAACACTGCTTGGTTTTGAATGTAGTGCAGGTGCTGTGCTAAAGTCCTGACTGACTGATATTCTGGCTTTTAGCACTCTAAAGTGTCAAAACGTCCCATTTTAAGTGACAACGCATTATCACACGTCTCGTCTGCAGCGACATGGGTGGGGGTGACTAAGAGCAGCATTTTGACAGACGACGAGAAAGGCCTCTGTGACGCCGGACTGTAATGGGACAGACATCACCCTCGACAGACGTGAACGTCAGCCACATTGAACTAAATATCATTCACTCACTTAGACACCCTCACCTTAAAAATAGGTTCAGTATAGCCTGGCCAGCCGCAACTAACTCTTTTCCTAATCTATACCGAGAAGGTAGTCGGTTTTCCTCGAGCACACAGGGAGATATGAGAAGCTGTGAAGCCACTAGGCACTCAAAGCACGTAATGTTAACCAATCAGAGAAACCCCGGACGTGACGCGCAAAAAGATGACACCACGCAGCCGTTTGTCAACAAAGAAGGCACTAGCCACTAGTTAACATGGCCAGCAGTAGAGCTGGTGAATGACTTGTGTCGTTTTTTACTCAAAATCTGACAATATGAGGCGTCATTTGCCATTTTGTGCAGATCTTCAACTGTAGCAAGAGTGACATGTCTGTTTTAGAAATAATTGCTTTGGACTAACCGCGCAAGCTGAGTTACTTGTTGTGCTGTGAGGAAGGGACTAGACTGGTACACCAGGCTAGTTTCTGTATATTCTTTTCTCATCAATGAATATAGGAAGAGGCCTTCTGAGGTTTTCACTTGTGGATTACTACACTTATACTTGTTTCCAAATGACAAGGATGGAGGTCGATGGAAGGGTCATTGTAGAGGTCATAAGGGTGAACTTAAATCTGATAATTCAATTGTTTGCTGAATCAAGAGGCATGTATAATAATAATATTAACAACATGGGAAAAACAGAATACATGACACTAACAGGAAGAATGTGTAAAAACGCTTGGTTGGTACCAGCATAGTTTTGGAACGCTTTAATTAATAAAGATATACAATTTTTTTGTTCCAATTTAAAAAATACGGGGAGTTAAAGACCTGACTCCCCGGCTTTTCTAAAAAAGGGGCTGATGTACACTCCAGCAACCAAGCAACCAACCAAATAACCAAACAACCACCCAAACAATCAAATAACCAACCAAGCAAAAATGTTTCTGTCAAATTATATTAATATATTATAATAAATTTTATATTGCAGATAGGTCTGTGTTGTTTAACAAAATAATAGGGATGTAACAATTGACTCCACTCACGATTTGATTTACAATTCTGATCTCACAATCAATCAAAGTTACAATTTTCTTTCATGAAAGCAGTTGAGAGAAATTAGAAGTGAACAAGTGCCCTTTTATTATTTCTGTTTACATCACCGTCCCAAAAGCCAGTTCCAACAGTCCTTAAGTTTAATATCAAATGTTCCCATATTAATTTATAATATAGACTAATGTTTGTCCAAGTTTATAAAAAAACATAAATGTGTTTTTTAATTTAATTTTAATTAAAATTGAATTTGCTTATAAGGCTAGGTACTTTGAATAAGTGGATATTAACAAAGTTTACTTTAAATCCCCAATAAATCTGCCTCTGATGGATTTAGATCTGGTTAATTACTTTGTGTTTAATAATTAGTTCTTATTAACTTTAGCTGAGACCTAAAACTACTTTAGATCAAACCCAATAATAAACATTGGTCTCAGTCTTTCCCTAAAACAGTAGAACTAACTGTTACTTTTTATGCATTTTCACCTATTATTTATTGATAATAGATGATATTTATTATTATTATTAATAGTAATAATAATGTGAGGACCAGAAGAAACATCACATATGTAAATCCATTTTCAACCGGCTCACGGTACATCCTTACATCCCAACTGAATAATATAAAATAAACCAAAACATTTCAATTCTGGAGCTAATTTAAAAGTCAACAGAAAGAGTAGTGCAAGTGTTGTACAACAGCAACTATTTGATGATTAATAGAGCAAAGCAAGGGAGTTTGGCAAAATTTATAAAAATAAATAATGCAATTGATAAGTGCTTGATTCCCGATTACCCATAACGCCATGCTGTGAGCAGGAGATGAAAGCTGAGTGCACTATCGATGGAGATGTCATGTGAGCTGGCAGCCATACAGGGCTGCTGTGTAAAAGCCTGTGTTGTCAGTGAAATACTCTGCTTTGTGCCGAATCAAAAAGCCCTTGCTGCTTTTCTCATTCTGCTTTTGGAACCACACTGCCCAAATCCAAAAAACCTCCCACCACACTCTCATTTCTACCCATTACCCATCCGGAGGGGGGAGGTCGGTCCGAAAACAAACAACAACAAACAAAAGACCAAAGCGGGGCGGCGAGAGCAGAGGGGCTGCAGCCGGGCAACTTCTGTGCAAAATAATTGCGGAGGAACAATTTCGAACAGATGTGTGTTTGGACTTGGCCCTGAGCTCATGTCCCCCGTTAAATATAGTGATTTGATTGGAAAACAAGCAGTGTGCGATGGGCCGCCGGCCAGTCGGACCATTCGGGGGCTCTCTAATGACCCTCAGGGGTCGAGGGGTCGTCGGAGTAAAAGCAGATCAGAGAGGATGTGGGGCCCGGAGCCAGGACAGGGGCCATAAATCTCTGCTGTTCTCAGAGGAAGCCATCTTTTATTTTTTTCACCCAGGCCATTGGAATTAAAATACAATCACAATCGTCGCATTGTGCTCCCTTCGGCGAGCAAAGGTTATTATTCAAAGTGAGAGGTTTTGGCTGTGGACTTTTTGGATAAAGGTTAAGAAGGTTGTCGAGTTTAGGGTTTAGAACAAACGCTCAAAAGCTTGTGGGAATGAGTTCTATAGATCTACTAAAGGAGATACAGTAGTACAGTGCTGAAAAGGGTGGCAGTTTACATTTTTAAAGTAGGCTTCAATGGAGTACTTACAGGTACTTACAGTTTACAAAATACTCATTATATTGACAGAGGTGTTGCAGGAGACACTGGGGCCCCATGCAGTAAAGACCCATTACTGCACTTAAACACATAACACACTAACAGTGATGATACTGATATTAAAGATGTTTTTTTTATAGAGAAAGTTATTAAACTTTGTACAAACGTTCCCATAAATCATTCCATTTTATTTATTAATATTTGTTTCCATACACAAGTTGATCATACTTGGGAACTCTGGTTATTGATGGAATTATTTTTTTTTTTCTTATTTGTTGAGTTGTTAATGAATTATTTTTTTCAACCCCTGCAACCCAGAAAGATACTTAAACCAGTTTTAAATGGATTTGACTTTGGTTAAAAATGAATATAGATCGGGTTTAGGTGGTTCAACGTGGACCTCTTCTGGTTTTGAATGGAATTAGACTAGGTGTGCATGATTGATGGATGAATGGTTATCACCTGTAATAAGGAATGTTTCTGTCTAAGGCCCCCTTCAGACCTGACACTAAAATCTGGCCCGAGTCAAGAGTTTGATATGCTAAAGACATTCTGAATGTGTCCTGAGAGATCTGGTCTGAGGACGCATGTATTAGGATGTATCCAGATGTCTGTCAAAGAGTGAATGGGCATGTGTCCTGGCTTACATTAAGAGCCACACAATTTTTTTTGTCTGTTTTGTTAATTCAACATTTTGATTGATTATTTTTAGCACACTGTCTTCTTTTTAATGCTCCTGAGATTTTATGTTGTTAATGTTAGTAACACTTTGTACCAACTTAGCTATTTACATTAAATCCCTTACCATTCATTTGACCTTTGACCTCCTAAAATTGGAGATAAATCAAATAAAACAGATGAAATAAAATGCCCAACAGTATATATTTTGTCTTTGTGGGGCAATTAGAGTCTGTCAATGATCATTCTTTTTCTTTACAGTGAGCACAATGCTTCCGCCCTGCAGCTGACTGTTGATTGGTCAGTGGTTAGTTACAGGCAACCTGACCTTGATCAGCCTGTTATTTGCTTAAAAATATCTGCCCCTTAATCTCCCACTGTTATTCTTTACTAAACTAATCACCCCAAACATCAAACTAAACCAAAACCTTTCAAGTAACTAGTTTCATCTTTTCCTCACTTTGTTTACCATTTGTCTTAATCCAGATCACACTTGCTTCAAGAGAAAACCCTCTCATGGCAGTTGCCGACCGCAAGTTTTTCTTCCAATTTTCAGCTGGCTCAGCCTCTCACACTTGTTGTTGGGACAGCTGCGTTTTATGGCGGACAAGATGACCAGGATCGTTTTCAGTTAGTGCAAAAAAAGCAAACTTTTTTTGGACACAACACTAGAACCGATAAGGATTTTTTTCCTCATTTATTTCTCACCACAAAAGGATTTATTGGACTTGGCTCCAGGCAGACATCCATGTTTTACAAACATGAGACGCTCTCTAGTGGAGAAAGTGTTGTATTGCAGCTATGTTAATAAATCCCAGAAGAGTCCTGTAACTTGCTGAGAAATGATTACACCTTCTGTTAAAGGCCTTCACAACATACTTACAATAATCTTAAAGAAATAAGAGGCCACAGTTGACTGTTTCATCTTTATTTTGCATTACAATTTACAATAAATATTAAACCATGATCTTCTTTTTCATAGACAACAACAAACTAACATTTTGCAGTAATAACATAGTAGTAAAATATAGATAGTAAAGCTGTATCTACATTTGACAGGGCAGAGCAGCTATAAAAAGTATCTTATTTGACCTCGATGACCCTCTGTGTCAAAGGTGGTGTTATATTTTTAAAAATTCAAGCAAATCTTTCAGACACAACAACAAAAAAAAAGCATCCAAAGATTGACTTGGACCTGGTTTGTGTTTTGATTTTGTTTGTTTGTTGTTTTACAATTTTGGAACCATCAGCTGCTAAAAAGACACACTTATGGCCAGGATGACCTTTTGACCCCAGAGCATGACCTCTAGCATGTGCTGCAACATCTGACCCAGTCCATTTGGAGGAGTTAGTAACACCGTTACAAAGCACTGCATAGTTCCTCTGCAGCTGATCCAGAATGCAGCGGCAAGAGTGGTCTTTAATGAACCAAAGATAGCGCACGTAACTCCTCTCTTCATTAGGTTACACTGGCTCCCGGTTGACGCCCGCATCAAGTTCAAAGCTATGCTCTTGGCCTACAAGACCACCACTGGTTCTGCACCCTCATATCTTCACTCACTAATACAGACCTATGTTCCTACCAGATCCCTGCGCTCTGCAAATGAACAACGTCTGGTGGTACCGTCCCAAAAAGGTACAAAATCACTCTCACGTACCTTCTCTGGATCTGTTCCACATTGGTGGAATGATCTACTGCTGCTACAAGATCAGCAGATTCTGTAGCCATCTTTAAAAAACGCCTGAAAACACATCTCTTCCGTCAACACCAGACTGACAAACACTGAGTTCTACTTCCTTTCTATCGATTCCTTTCTTTAAAAAAAAAAAAAAAAATTCATCCTTAGCATTGTATACTGCGCTGGGTTTAAACTGACTAGTTTTTTTGTGCACTTATGCTTTTTGTACCCTGTGTTGTTAAATTTGCTTCCATTGTTTTTCCTCACTTGTAAGTCGCTTTGGATAAAAGCGTCTGCTAAATGACTGAATGTAAATGTTCCTGAATATGAAGATGAAAACCCTGCACATCTATTTCCTGGGGCAGGCGCGTAAGAGTGGAGGGAGCAGCCAAACATATATCAAAAAATCAAAGACTCCCGCACACTGTCCGACTCAAACAAACACTATTTGGCACTAGGCCTTCATCTTGCAAATGGTTCAACCTAACCCTAGGGTTCATCCATTTGCCTGATGAAGGCCTAGTGTCAAAATGTTGCTTGTTTGAGTCTGAAAAAATCTCACTTTTGCAAGTTGGACAGTGTACGAGAGTCTTTGATAGTCTCAGTCCTGGAAATATAAGTTACTGTTGTCTGCAATAAACCACTTACAACCTGTTCAAATCGGGTTCTAAACAGTTCAAACCTGTTAAAGTCCAGGTTAAACCACTTATAACAAATCTAAATCCAGTTATAACCAATTTAAATCTATTTATAACTGTTGAAGGTCCTAGTTAAACCATGTTAAACCTGTCTAAATCCATTTACAGTGTTTAAATCAGTCCTAAAGTTGTTAAAGTTCAAGTTAAACCATCCATCTCAACCAGTAGTAACCAGTTTGAAGTTGTTCAAAAGCTATAAGTCCAAGCTGCAAAATGGACAGAATCCAACTAAAGGCAAAGGCCATATTTGTAAAACGAAGATCAAGCAAGCACAATGGTCACATGTAAAATGTTTGTATCCACTAGTAAAATATTAATATTTTATAGTTTTGTCGTGCACCAGTTTGATTTACCCACAGACATGCATACACAGAGCTAAATAGGAAGGAAATGTACATTGTAATTAATTTTTTATCAAAAGCGAGTGTTGGGGTCTCTCAGTGGATAAGGCATAAGCTGTTTTAAAGAAAGTGAGAGAATGTGTCCTTCTGTTTTAGAATTTAAACATGGCTGGCATTGTGGCGCTCTCTGGTGTTGGCTGCAGGTAATGAAAGTGTAACTGGATAAGCCAAAGGAAACCGGAAATCACAATACTGCATTTGAATGTTGTATTTTTCTAGGATGGAGGACACTCATGTTTGTTTTGATGATGAACAACTTATAGGTTTATTTGCATTAATATCAGGTTTGTAGAGGTTAGATCTAGCGTCTACTGCTTTGATATATATATTATTTCATATATTATTTACTGTTAGGCTGGAGATACAGTATACTTGCTGAGTATGCGGGACCACCAAAAATGCGACGCATGCTTGAGGTGCAATAGGTATATCACCACTAGGATCACGGTTGTCTTTATGGGTTTATGCGAGTAAACATGACAACAATGGACATATTCATGGTTAAAGATTAAATAAAAGACTAGTAGAGCAGGTTAATGCCTCTGCATTATCTAGCATTGCACAGGGACAGTCACAAAACACAGCCAGCCTTATTTAGAAAGACCAACTAACGCCAGGAAATGACAACAAGACCCTACATAGTGTGGTTACATCTGCAGCCTCTCTTCCCTGCAGGACAGTTACATCAGCCGGTGCAGAAGCAGTGCCACCTATATCATGAATGATCCATCCCACCCGGCACATCAACTGTTCACACTCCTCCTCTCAGGCAGAAGGTTGCACAGCCTGAAAACCAGAATAATGAAGCTAAAACACAGCTTTTTCTCAGAGGCTGTGAAACTCCAGAACATCTGATTATGTTTGACTTGGCCTACTGATGATTGAGGCCCTGGAATGTGGTACTTTGTAGAATGTTTTATAAGCAATGGATTTCTGACCATACAATATTAAAAAACAATAATTACTTTTCAATAATTCATAACAATAATACTTTTCAGTGAAGATGGTTAAATGGTTTCTAATTAGAAATAAATAGAAAAACATCTCTGTATCTAAATGCACATTGTAATATTTGTTCCTATTGTTGCATAAGCAGCTGTACTCTTGTGTAAAAGAGTTTTCACATCTATCTGCCGGACGTCCTAACTGCAGCAGTGAGAGTGTCACTTCTCAATAAGGTGCCTGTCCAATTGTTTGTTGTGGCTTCTCTGTGGGAATCCATCATTTGCAAGATTCTCAAAGCGACCGTCACAAAAGAATGTTCATTTCTCTCCGGACGTACAGCAGCAACAACTACAAAACAGCACTATAAACCCCTATACAAGTGTCTCTCAGGCCATTTCCTTGCCTGGGGGCGGTAAATCACAGCGTTTGTCCAACCAAGGGAAGGTTTATGTTGTTTGTTTCTACAACCTGCCACCACTTCAAAGCCTGTGGGAGGGGCACAGGGGTGAGGAGGGTGTTGTCCCCACTCTGTGTCATCTGCTGCAGACAGTTTGTGGGAAATATGTTGACAGACACAAAAAGTGTTAAAAATAGTAAATTTAAGTAAGTGATGTCAATAAAATTATGACTTAGAAAAGAAAGAGTTTGTGTAAAGACAACTTTAATGCTGAGTTACTTTTAAAATATGTGAAAAATAAGTTAGAGCAAAACTATTACTGTATTATGAGTCAAGTAGGTGATACCTAGAATGTCAGAATGTCAGAATTTACAACCAAGACCATGTTGCTCTAAGGGCAACAGTGCCACCCATCAACAATGTCTAAAAAATACTTGCATGCAATTATAATGTCTGTCCATATGCGATTTAGAAATTTGAATTTAGATGACACAGATAGTGGCTTGTATCAGAGACAAGCCGGAAAAGGAATACGGGAACCTTATTTTTACCCACTACATTTCTAAAATCTACTAACCACAACTCACTGATATAGTCAATAATTCCTTACAGTCTGGGACATTTCCAAGGGCCTTAAAAACTGCTGTCATTAAGGCTCTCCTAAAGAAGAGCAGTCTTGATGCTACAGTGCTCAACAACTATCGGCCCATATCAAACCTGCCATTTTTAGGGAAAGTCATCGAAAGAGTTGTATATCGACAACTTAATTACTTTCTATTACTTAACAACTGCTTTGATCCTTTTCAGTCAGGATTCAGGCCCCATCACAGCACTGAGACTGCACTTATCAAAGTCACAAATGACATCCGTCTGAACACTGACGCAGGCAAAGTCTCTGTCTTAGTTCTGTTGGACTTGAGTGCTGCGTTTGATACAGTGGACCATGGAATCCTGACACAAAGATTAGAGGAATGGATAGGTATCACTGGAGCTGCCCTTAAATGGTTTCAGTCCTATCTTGAAGACAGAAAGTACTTTGTTTCAGTTGGTAACTGTGTATCAGACCAAATGGCCCTGACATGTGGGGTTCCACAGGGGTCTATCTTGGGACCTCTATTATTCAATCTCTACATGCTTCCTTTAGGCCAGTTAATACGCAGCTGTGACGTATCATACCATAATTATGCAGATGACACTCAGATTTACATTTCACTCACAGCAGGTGAAAATGGTCCAATCCATTCACTGTGTCACTGCATCGAACAGATTGATGTGTGGATGCAAAATAATTTTCTCCAACTGAACAGAAACAAGACTGAACTAATTATCCTTGGGCCACAGAAACAAAGAGAAAGTTTAAGCAGTCACCTCGAGTCTTTTTCTCTAAAATGGAAAAATCAAGTTAGAAATCTAGGGGTCATCATGGACTCAGACTTGAATTCCACAGTCACATTAAGTCAATTACATCATCTGCATTTTATCACCTTAAAAACATTTCCAGAGTCAAAGGGATGATGTCTCAACCAGACTTAGATAAACTTATCCATGCTTTTATCTCCAGCAGGTTAGATTACTGTAACGCCCTGCTCACTGGTCTCTCAAAACGAGGGTTAAGACAGCTGCAGCTTATTCAGAACGCGGCTGCTCGGGTTCTAACCAAAATCAGGAAGTACAACCACATTACGCCAGTTTTAAAATCTCTGCACTGGCTTCCTGTGGCTCAGAGAATAGACTTTAAAACAGCACTGCTGGTTTACAAGTCTCTAAATGGTTTAGCACCAGAATATATCTCTGACATGCTAGTTGCTTATGAACCTCCTCGGACTCTGAGAACATCTGGGACAGGCCTTCTGCTCGTGCCCAGAGTTAGAACTAAACAGGGTGAAGCAGCGTTTAAGTTTCATGCAGCAAAAATCTGGAACAGCCTCCCAGATGAAGTAAAACAAGCCTCAACTTTAACAATGTTCAAGGGGAGGTTAAAAACCTTCCTCTTTAGCTCCGCCTACACCACAACCTAAAGTGTTTTTTCTTTTATTAAAGTTTTTTTTCTTTTATCTGCACTCTTCTTTTTAAAATGTTTTTAATTAGGCCCGAGCCGGTGATGACCGGGAGGGCCTATTATTTTTGCTCGGATTTTTTTTTGAAAAATGATCCTAAATTTGACCCAGTGAACATGCACGAAAAGTCATTTTTATTGGTCCCAGACTTCAAGCTCGGCGAAAAATTTATGTATTTGAAGTCACCGAAAAAAAAATATGAAAAATGACTCAGTGGCGACCCCTACAAAACTCAAAATACATTGGGCCTATGGAAAGTGAAAGTAACTTTTTTCCAATGTAGAAAAATGAAACTTGGGTCATCCATAGGACATCTCAGGGCAAACAGAAAAGTCAATGACAGCAACACCCTAAACTTAACAGGAAGTCCGCCATGTGGGGTGAAACGCGCGGCCACTAAAATCGCGACCCTTTGCGAAAAAGATGCAAATCATTGTGTTTTAATCTAAATGGCCCCAAATTTGGTGAGTATCATCTAGACACGTGTGCCAACCAAAGTTGTGACTTTGTTTATGATATCTTATCGGGTATGGGTGTGGCAAGCCTGTAACGAGGTGGCCATTTTTGTGAAAATTAAATGTCTCTTCACTCTCAAACGCGTCTTCTCGGATCGAGTTGGACCCAAAAAGGCGTTTGTGCACATTCATGACCTAAACACAAAGATATGTAAATAAAAGGGTTATCTTTAGAAATGGCCCTCCAGCGCCCCCTACAAACTTATAATGGGACCCAAGAATTTAGTTTGTCATAGAGACATGAAATTTGGTACACACATCTCTTATGTCATGACGAGCATAAAAGCCAATGACAACCACCCCCTATCTATAAATGTGTTGCCATAGCAACGTCCCAAATATTTGGAAAAAGTCAATGGGAAGTGAAAATTTTAGTTTGTCGTAGGCAAATGAAACTTGGTACACACATCCAGCATGGGCTTATGAACAAAAAAGCCAATGGGGACCACACCCTATCACACACGGGAAGGCGGCCATTTTGAATTGAAAATGTGAACCGACTTAAAATACACCTCATTTTTTAAAAAAACACAGAAAATAGCTGCTTCATTCCACAGACACCAAACTTGGGCAAAATGAGCTAAACACATGTATGTAAAAGAGACAAGCGTTTTTCTAGACTTTTTTACTCGAGTTATATATTTTTTTATTATAATTTGGTATATTTTTTTTAATTATAATTTTTCTGCAAAATGATCCTCAATTTGACCCAGTAAACGTGCAACTAAAAGTCATTTTAATTGACATTACCGTGACGTTTACGCTTTAAAGCCTGACAATCACGATCCTCCGAGTGCATGTGTCCCCGCGGTCTCAAGGGAGGCGAGGGCCTTTATCGCCGCTTGCGGCTTTAATTTTTTTTATGTTTCTTAATCTTGTAAATTGTCTTTTATTCCTGTAAAGCACTTTGAGTTACCCAGTGTATGAATTGTGCTATATAAATAAAATTGCCTTGCCTTGCCTTGCCTTATAGAGAGCTATTATAGATGGTGCCAGGAGAAGTGTCTCATTATAAACAGCTCTAAAACTAAAGAGATGGTCTTTGACTTTAGGCATGATATACAAACTGTGACCGTCAGTGGAGAGGATACTGAAGTAGTGTCCACCTATAAATACTAAAGACTGGGCCAATAGTACAGATGCATTTTATAGAAAAGAAAGTCTATATTCTACTAATTACACCAGAGTCAGAAGCCATCAACCAATGATTTGTTGATGGCTTCTGACTCTGGTGTAATTTCCATTCTCATCCTTCTTGAACAAGATTTTGGTGTGTCGGGGACAGCTTTGAAGTGGTTTAAATCCTATTTTACTGACCGTTCTCAGTTCGTTTCTATGGGCGGTTTCAGGTCTGAGATTAGCTCTGTTTTCACTGGGGTTCCTCAGGGCTCAGTCTTGGGCCCTCTGCTTTTTAATATTTATCTGGCACCACTTGGACAGTTGTTGCGATCGCTTGGCCTCCATTATCACTTTTATGCTGATGATACGCAGATTTATATACACTCAAAGTCTGGTGAACATCTTGATGTTGATTTTCTGTCCGGCTGTGTTTCTGAGATAAAGGAATGGATGAGTACAAATTTTTTGTGTCTGAATAGTGGTAAAACTGAAGTTATGCTTATTGGTTCCCGTCATCAAATTTCAAAAGCTGGTTCCTTTTCTTTGACTATTGATGGCTCTGTCTTGGCTACTCAAGCTAAAGTGAGGAATCTTGGAGTTATTTTTGATACCAGGCTTTCATTTGATTCTTTTGTCCAGAGTACAGTTAAATCCTCCTTTTTTCACCTCAGAAATATAGCTAGATTACGTCCTATGCTAAATTTCTCAGTAGCTGAAAAGCTGATGAATTCCTTTGTCATCTCTAGGATAGATTACTGTAACGCCCTTCTAGCCGGAGTCTCTAAATCCACACTTAACAAACTACAATATGTACAAAACTCGGCCGCCAGGATACTGACTGGGTCCAGGGCATGCAATCACGTCACTCCAGTTTTGGAGTCTTTACACTGGCTCCCAGTCCGATTCAGAGTAGATTTTAAAATTATGATGCTGACATATTAAGCATTGCATGGCTCGGCCCCTTATTATTTATCTGAGTTGTTAATTTCCTATACCCCAACTCGGAGACTGCGTTCTTCACAATCTAATTTGTTGGCTGTTCCTCAAACACGCTTACGATCTATGGGTGACAGGGCCTTTTCTTCCTATGCTCCTATGCTGTCCTTTGGAATTCTCTGCCTCCTGATCTTAGGGAAGCACATGGCTACAACATTTTTAAAGGTAGACTTAAAACTTATTTTTTTAAATTAGCATTTGATTGTTGATGTTACTTTTATTGTTTGAACTTTGTATTGCTTGTTTTTGTACAGCGCTTTGAGAAATTGCCTTTAAAGGCGCTTTATAAAATAAAGTTTATTATTATTATTATTATTACTAGAATGCGGTGCTCTACTGAACCACATAGACCATCCCCTGCATTGGGCTTTTGAACAACAGAGAGCAGCCAGTGGATGTCTAAGATCAGTGAGTTGCAGGACAGAACGCTACAAGAACTCCTTATTCCTGACTACAAAATGAAGTAAGACTTGAAGATGAAGTCTGAAGCAAATGGCATGGCATTTTCCACCAAGTAGGCACTCAAAGCGCTTTACATTAAGGTTCCAATCACCCACCAGTGTTACAGCTGGAACCCCACTGGAGGTGGTCATCAATGACTTGAGTAAATTTACCTCCCACTTCTGTAAGTCACACTCAGTCACAGTTTAAATAGCAAGGTGGGTAAAGTGTCTTGCCCAAGGACACAACAACAGTATGACAGTACGACTGTGGGGAGAGCGGGAATTGAACCACCAACCTTCCGGTTATTTGACGACCGCTCTACCACTAAGTCCCACTCAGTTTAAATGCACAAACACTAATCCACCTCTTATTACCAGTCTGCTCCCCTCGGATGTGACTTTCTCTGGGACTTTCCTCCTTCTCCAGACTGAGCTATGTCATCACGCAGCTCTGGTCACTTTGAAGGTCTGGACCGTTGACCGCAAACTGCTGTAGCCCCAGTAGCAGCCAGACCGGTGCTCTCTCTGACTCACAGCCAGGCTTCCTCACGGCCAACCACTAATCACACATTATCGCTGCCTCTATTTGGGCAGGAACCGGTGACACAGCTCTGTGATGTCTCCAAATGAACCAGTAAAACATTCCCCGCTGTTACGGTAAAAGAGGAATAACACAATCACACATTAGAGACAGGTTTACAGCTGGAGCCTGGCCTTTTTATAGAAGCCATAAAGGCAGACTGTTTTTAGACTTACATTTCATGTTCCCAAGGCGTCTTACCTTCAACGGCCACTAGGAGGAAGTGCTGGCTTGTTTTTATCGACACTCGCTGGCGATGCCCTTCATGTTGCTTCAGGGCTTCTTAAACCACAATAGTATGCACTTTATCCCTACAATAATACACAATCTGACATGTTTTGTCTTTGTTCTGGGTCTTGTTACGTGTTTGGAGTGATATTTTACAAACTTTGTGCATAGATCTTTTACAAAAAAATCTATTGAGGAGATTCTGGGAAAATGTTCAAAAGAAATTCAACATTGTACAACCATTTAGAGAAGCCTTCAGAAGTGTCCTAGTTTTTGTGGAACGATGCATTGGTATCAGGCTGCACAGAAAGGAATAAGAAATAAATATGATACTATTTGTTTTTATAGACCATCGCAATCATCCAGTTGTTTTATTTAGATAAATGAGTTCATGGGCCATTTTTGTAAAACTAACAAAAATAAGTTAGTAAAAAACAATAATCGTCTGGGAGCTTCTTTGAAAAGGGAAAAAGCTCCATAGATGAGACAAAACAGTGGAAGACCAGACTGTGAACAAAAAGAAATATGCGTTTTATAGAAAATACCAAGAGTCCGACCTTTTTAGCTTCTGGTTTAAAGTCAAGATGAAATATCCTGAGATCAATACAAAAGCACTAAACTAACCTTTGTGAAGCGGGGTGTCCTACAATGACCGCAACCAAAACGAGATTATGGCGTAGACTGGACATGAAAAACACACCGTCTCCCATCACTGCTAGATGGACCCATCTGGTTGCAGGAAAACAAGCCCAGTAGTTTTACTGTTTCTACATAATGATGAGTTGAGTTACATTTATATCAGAAGTGCAATAATTCATTCAACAATGAAATTGTGAAAATGAGACTTGTTCTGGTCTAAGATAAAATGATATGTATGGAACTGGTCCGTGGTGCAGAAAAGCTTAGGGACCTGGATCTGTTTAAAATCATTCAGGCATAGATCAAGCCAAAAGTGTTACATAGTTGCAACCAAATAATATTAGTCATTTTATAGTGTCACAATTTTAATTTCCTGCATGTTTTCAGAGGTGGCTGGTGATATTGGGTGGATTCACATTGATCAACAGTTGACACTACATTAACATCACATTTAGGACACCAAGTTATAGCAACTTTATGCTTTATCATCACAGCTTTCCACAATGATTAATTTCAAGTGTAACTGTGTAACTTTTAACCACTAGATGGTGCAGATCCCTTTACAGACTTTCTGTGTTGTTTGTTTTCGAGAGGAAATTATCCAAAACCGGCAAGTTTGGAAGAAAAAAACATATCTTTTGAAATGGTAGGATTATTTTAGTGCGTTCTATACAAATACAACTCTGCTAGTGTCCAGTGTATTGGCTTATTTCTGCTCCCTGTGTCCAGCATGTCTCTCAGGAGAGGTCGGCTCGTCCCGGTGGCATGGAATTATAAATCATTTATATCAGAGTTTTCTGTCCATCTGGTACTGTGTCAGTGAAATTGGAATGATTCTACCAATTGCGTCTCTTAGAACCATTAAATCAATACAAGAATGCAGATTTTTGCTATTTAAAATTACGTGATGCTAATACAGTAGGTAAATGTTACGGAGTGCTACATTAAGGCCCAATCCTAATTCTACCCCTTACCCATTGTTTTGCATGTTCAAAAGAAACTATGGGGCTGTCCTGTAATTTGGATCTAGGGGTAGGGTAAAGGGGTGTGCACCCCTCCAAATAGAGATTTTTATGGACCACACTTGAAACAAAGGGGTAAGATAATTTCCCAGCATGCAGTGCGTTCACTGGTACCGTGGGTACAAGTGGAAAATGTAACAAAGATTTTAACTGACGATGATGATGTGCTGTTTAATGTTCCTTTAATCTTGAACTCGTTTATGCACTGATCTGTTTTCTCCTCAGAAGGTTTCTGGAAAATGTCTGTTTGTTAACGTTAGCCTCACATCGACAAATCACAGTCGTATTTGTAGAACACTTTTATTTTTTATTAGCTAATGCATAACACATGCATTGTGTGCATAACACATAATGCATTAACACACTTGTTTTTTTGCTGGTTTTGTCTTATGTCTGTGACCAGAGGCTGAGGAAACAGCAGCTGATACTGTTCAGACCAAGACTCAAGTCAGGTATGATTTATTCTACTGTTTATTTCCGCTGCTGCCTTGGTTGTGGGTTCAATCCCCAGGCCATCTGACTGCACTGGACAACCTTTGAGCTCATCTGTAACAAATACGGTGGAATGTGACCACGTGTAAAACACTGCATTTGTGAAGGCCATCTTAATGGGCTGTAAAATCTGGAAACAAACCTGGAAGCCATTTTGATTCAGGATCCAGATCTACATTGGTTGTGTTTCTCATTGGCTCACATACAGCGTTTTTTTTTTTTTTATCAGACCTCACTTAGATATAAAGTTGTAGTAACTTTACCAAAAAATATTGTGGCATAGCCTTGGTGCCCAGAAATAAGGGACAAGGGATCTTTGTTAGGGAAGAGTCGACTAGTCAGTGAAATGGGTCACATGAAGTTGAAAGGCTACATTCTTTCATCTAGCCGCTCACCGTGACACAGCGATTTTCTCAGCTTAATAATTTGTTTGCGGGCACTTGAAGCCCGCTATTTGTTTATAGCAAAGGTTCGCTCGGAATGTCAGCAGAAGAGCTTCCACATTTATCCCCATAACTTTTGACGGAAAACCCAAATAAGCTCAATAGCTTTGAGTCAGGCAAGAGCCATGCAGTGGAGAGTTTCATATCATTCCATAAACTCTTGCATCCCATAAATGGACGTATTTGTCTCATTTGTGGCCTTTCTGATTGCACTAAATAGATCTCAGTCAAACAAATGTCACGCAAAAGCCCTTCCGTATCAAATGTTTTTTGTAAGTGGTTTGCATTTTAATGTCACATTCACACAATTAGTTGACTTGTGGTGCATTTGGCAAACCAAAAAACAAACTGTGAATAGATGTGTCTCTTTGACACATGCCTCCCTGTCAGTACTGATTGTCTCTTGCAGAAGGTGCAGAGCTGTTAATGCAATCAAAGTGACACATTTCCCCTCGGGCTCTGTGTAAACAACTTACCACTGCAGTAATAAGCTGCTCAACGTAAATGGGTTTGTAGCCTCAGTTTGCTGGTGTAATATTTGAAACTGAAATATTACTGCACTGTCTCACTGATCATTTGTGTAAGATGGGAATTATGTGAATTCTAGTGTAGTGCTGATATATGGATTATTCATTCTTAAATGTGTAACTCATCTCCACAGTGTATAGTGGGGGCAATGGGCAAAAGGTTTTTGGTTTTACAGCAGCTGGGAAAAAAGCAGTGTTTTAACTTAGTTGTTCAGTGTGGAGCAGTGTATGCAGTTTATGTGCTAGATGGGATGGATCCTCATGCTAAAGTAATTCAGTTTTATGATTCTAGGATTTATAATTCATCATTACAGCATTTAAAAATGTAGCTAAGCTAACTGTAGCTAAAATGTCTCTTGTTTCACTTTGAGCCACTATAGTTCAACAACAAGGCCTATTAGAACATCTTTCTGTTGCTGGTGTGAAATTAAAGGTTATATTATATATATTATATTATAGGTTATAATTCAGAGTTCTTCTGCATGCTGGGGTTGACAGTTTCAACAGCAGATAAAATATCATGCCTTTATGTTGCCTTTATGTATCATATATGTAAAATATCATGCCTTTATGTTGCACAGCTATAGAGCTTTCTTCTGGTCATATATTCATTTAAAGTTTAGTCTGATGTTACATTATTGTGAAATTTGTTTTAAATGCCAAACATCATATATTTTCTTAAAACAGAAAAAGACACGCACATCCAAAGCCAGTGGGCTTGTGTTCCAGAACCAGATAAACTCATGAGAGAAACTGAAATAGACTCCACACAACAAATAAACCTCCCAGATTTTTATATTATTCATCATTTTTTTACATTAAAAGAAAAAGGAAAAAAGACTTTCCGTTTTTTGTGACAGCGCCACTTTTGAAATGCTTAAGAAACCTGTTCAAATGAAATATTAAATATTCAATTTTAGGTGCTCTATCTTTCTTCTTTAACACTTTCTTCTATGACCACCCTGCTCTGATTGGTTACTTGGACTAAAATAGCCCTGCCTAAGTTGGCTTTGATAATGACCCTCATAGATCCTTAAATTCCAATGGTCTTGGTTACTTCACTAGGTAAAGCATTTGCAAAAGGGCAGGTACTTTAAATGAATTCCTGGTCAGTGATTGGATTTCCAGTTGTGCTCATAAGTTTACACACCCTAGCATAATTTGTGATTTTGTTTTGCCATTTTTCAGAGAATATGAACAATAACGCAAACACTTTTTTTAATGGTTGGGTGAAGCTATTTATTGTCAAACAACTGTGTTTACTCTTTTTGTCAGAACACTGCTGCTTGGTTCTGACTAAAACCAGGAAGTACAACCACATTACGCCAGTTTTAAAATCTCTGCACTGACTTTCTGTTGCTCAGAGAATATACTTTAAAACAGCACTGCTGGTTTACAAGTCTCTTAATGGTTTAGCACCAGAATATACACTCACCTAAATTATTAGGTGATTATTATTAGGAGTATTAGGAACACCTGTTCAATTTCTCATTAATGCAAGAATCTAATCAACCAATCACATGGCAGTTGCTTCAGTGCATTTAGGGGTGTGGTCCTGGTCAAGACAATCTCCTGAACTCCAAACTGAATGTCAGAATGGGAAAGAAAGCAATTTTGAGCGTGGCATGGTTGTTGGTGCCAGACGGGCCGGTCTGAGTATTTCACAATCTGCTCAGTTACTGGGAATTCATGCACAACCATTTCTAGGGTTTACAAAGAAAAGGGAAAAACATCCAGCAGTCCTGTGGGCAAAAATGCCTTGTTGCTAGAAGCCAGAGGAGAATGGGCCGACTGATTCAAGCTGATAGAAGAGCAACTTTGACTGAAATAACCACTCGTTACAACCGAGGTATGCAGCAAAGCATTTGTGAAGCCACAACACGTACAACCTTGAGGCGGATGGGCTACAACAGCAGAAGATCCCACTGGGTACCACTCATCTCCACTACAAATAGGAAAAAGAGGCTACAATTTGCACGAGCTCACCAAAATTGGACAGTTGAAGACTGGAAAAATGTTGCCTGGTCTGATGAGTCTCGATTTCTGTTGACACATTCAGATGGTAGAGTCAGAATTTGGCGTAAACAGAATGAGAACATGGATCCATCATGCCTTGTTACCACTGTGCAGGCTGCTGGTGGTGTAATGGTGTGGGGGATGTTTTCTTGGCACACCTTAGGCCCCATAGTGCCAATTGGGCATCGTTTAAATGCCACGGCCTACCTGAGCATTGTTTCTGACCATGTCCATCCCTTTATGACCACCATGTACCCATCCTCTGATGGCTACTTCCAGCAGGATAATGCACCATGTCACAAAGCTCGAATCATTTCAAATTGGTTTCTTGAACATGACAATGAGTCATAGAGCATCTTCGGGATGTGGTGGAACGGGAGCTTCGTGCCCTGGATGGGCATCCCACAAATCTCCATCAACTGCAAGATGCTATCCTACCAACATTTCTAAAAACTGCTTTCAGCACTTTGTTGAATCAATGCCACGTAGAATTAAGGCAGTTCTGAAGGTGAAAGGGGGTCAAACACAGTATTAGTATGGTGTTCTTAATAATCCTTTAGGTGAGTGTATTTCCAACATGCTAGTTGCTTATGAACCTCCTCGGACTCTGAAAACATCTGGGACAGACCTTCTGCTCGTGCCCAGAGTTAGAACTAAACCTGGTGAAGCAGCGTTTAAGTTTCATGCAGCAAAAATCTGGAACAGCCTCAGCTTTAACGATGTTCAAGGGGAGGTTAAAAACCTTCCTCTTTAGCTCCGCATACATTACAACTTAAAGTGTTTTTTAATCTGCACTCTTCTTTTAAAATGTTTTTAATTCTTCTTGTGTTTCTTAATCTAAATCTTGTAAATTGTCTTTTATTCCTGTAAAGCACTTTGAGTTACCCAGTGTATGAATTGTGCTATATAAATAAAATTGCCATGCCTTTTTAAATTATAATGACAACAGAAACTACCCAAATGACCCTGATAAAAAGTTTACATACCCCAGTTCTTAATACTGTGTATTGCCACCTTTAAATTCAATGACAGCTTGAAGTCTTTTGTGGTAGTTGTGGATAAGGCTCTTTATTTTCTCAGATGGTAAAGCTGCCCATTCTTTTTGGCTAAAAGCCTCCAGTTCCTGTAAATTCTTGGGCTGTTTTGAATGAACTGCACGTTTGAGATGTACCCAGAGTGGCTCAAAAACACTGAGGTCAGGAGACTAAGATGGCCAGTCCAGAACCTTCACATTATGCTGCTCTAGCCAATAACAAATTGACTTGGTCTTGTGCTTCGGATTGTTGTCATGTTGGAACATCCAGTACGTCCCATACATCACTTTTTTCTGTCCTGTATTTCAGCTGAAGTCATTTGTGGGTTTTTCTTTGTATCCCAAACAATTTTCCTGGCAGTTGGGGCTGACATGTTTGTTGGTCTACCTGACCTTGGGTTGGTTTTAACTGAATCCTTCATTTTCCACTTCTTAATTAGAGTTTGAACACTGCTGATTGGCTTCTTAATTTCTTGGATATCTTTTTACTAAAGGTTTAGTAGCCATTTAAACCTGTTTGTGACAACTTGTGTGGATGTTATCAGGCCAAAATCAGCAGGGTATATACATTTTTGATCAGGGTCATTTGGGTAGTTTCTATTGTTATTATGATTTAAAAAGAGTAAACACAATTGTTTGACAATAAATTGCTTCACCAAACCACTAACTATGAGTAAAAAACAGGTGTTGTGATGTCATTCATATTCTCTGTTGCTAATGTTGTTTCTGTTCAGTGGTACATATTCTACATCAAACCTAAAACACACCCATTGGATACAATGAGCTGGTTTGGCCAGGGTTTGGACTGTAAATACTTTGCTTTGTAGAGGTCAAGATTGATTTTTGCGAGTTTGTAAACTCACAAATCACATGAGAATCAAGTAGCAGCACAAGATAAAGTGGTGGTTAATACACTAATATTGGTACTATATTTAGTCAAATGTCAACTACATAATAACTCCTGTCACACCATCAGAGGATCTCCAGACATTCTTCTTATACGATGGCCCAAGCAGGATATCCTCAGACAATGTTCAGAAGATTGTGCATGTGTGAAAGAAGGGTAAGAACTGGTGCTTTGGGAGAACATGAATGATGCATTTTACAATTGAGCAACCAGAGAATTGTTAGGTTTATGAAAAGGCAATGTTACTTTTCTGTGATAGGATGGTTCAAAACTTTCTTTGATAATACAAACAACAAAATTTAAATGGTGGTTCTAGGGACATATGCTATATCAAAGGCACTGGAGGTAGAACAGTCAAAAAGGCTCATGGGAAAGACCTCCCAGCAGCCACCACTGATCTGTGTTCACGATATAAACAAGGGCTAGACACACAGCTTCACCTAAGGCCTGGCTGTGACATCCGCTCAGCGAGTTTCCTAAGTTTTCCCAGCCTGTGAAGTGTCCCCACATACATCCTGTTGTTCTCCGACTCCAAAGTCTGTTCAGAATTAGCCAAACCACACGTTCGCCGCGTTAGCATAAATAACTTATCAGCGGACCAGACCTAAGAAGCTTTTTGTTGAGCCGTCTAAATGAAGTCTCTTTTTTAATTTAATTTGATGCAGCATGAAGAAGACAGCGACACACCTGATAAAATTTCATGACCCACGGTGGATGCTCATTGTGTGGCAGTGTCTCATAAATCAGCTAGCCATTGACCTATGAAGTGCCTTTCATGGGCCGTTTTACATCTGGAAACGCCGCAGTCGAAATGTGAGACGGTGGGCATGTGTTGAAGCCTCGCTCACAGCTGCCGATGTGGAGATACAAAAAGTCAGCGACCATGTGCGTCACTCTCTTGTCATGGTACTTTGAATACTATCAACTGTCTTTCATGCTAGTCCAAACACTGAGGGCTGGTTTGAGGAAACACCGGGGAGGGAGCTGTCCAAAATATGCAGGCCACATTGAGATAGACATCGCTGGTGTGACCTGCAGAATGAAAGGACAACAGATAAGAAGGGAATAGACTTTCCCTCATCCTTCTTATCTCTCGCAAAAGTTAGCGTCCTTTATGTAACTCTTTCTCTTTCATGTTTACCCAACCAGTTCTCATACCCAAGGTATAATATACAGTACAGACATGTGTTCACTTCTCATCTCCTTATTTTGTGATAAGTGTGTGTTTTGGGGGATTGACTGTTGTACTTAGTGTCATTGCAGCAGGTAAGTCACAGCAGTCAGCAGTGTATAAGTTTGATTTACTTGTCGGCTTATATTCCTGCACTCGCCAACTGTCACAAGCTGTGGGTCATGAACCGAAAGAAATGTTTTTGGATACAAGTGGGCAAAATGAGAATGGCGCTTCCTTGGAGATAAGGTCAGGAGCTTGGAGTAGGAGTAGAGCTGCTGCACAACATGGAGAGGAGCCAGGTGAGTGCTCGGGCATCTGTTCTGGATGCCTCCCTGAAGGGGCTGATTCATTATATGCTCGGCCGGGAAAGCCTTGGTGTTACCGTAGATAAGGTTAAAGAAGAGTTTGGGGAGGAGGAAATCTGTCCGTGTTTGCTTGGGGTGCTGCCCCCGCGGTCCTGGATAAGCAGAAAATATAGCGTTTCAGCGTCAGTTCAGGCAGGCCACGTAGTCAAGCTCTGCTGTCAGCTGACACCCAGATCAGCTGATCTGATTGCTATAGCACTCAATTGGTCCGTTCAAACAGGGCGCCCTATTTAAGTGCATTTTCAGTCTGCTGCTTGGCTGCTTCCACTGCATTGCTTGCAACCCACCTCCTCCCCGTATCGCCTCCTTAACTTTGTTTAACTTAATCAATGTCATACCGTTTTCATTGATGCATGCTCTGTTCTAAACGGGGGAATTTTATTTGCTGCTCTCCCAGTTTTAAATGGGAGATTTTCCCCAGAAGCTGCTGCTGTTACCTGACAAGCTTTCATGGAGCTCATGAAAGTATGGGTAACTTAGAACAGAGCCATACCGCCAAATGTAAACTTTAACAATCATGCAAATAAAAGTTATAAAAATAGGCTAAAGAATTGTCTATGGTAATTTTGACTCAAGTGGTCCTGACTGAAATAATGGAATGGAGGAAAGTGTCTGACAGATATTTAATCTAAGTTAACTTGAGTGCTGCTACTTGCTGAAGGTCTCACTCCTACATTGCATTGTAAATGAACTGCTAATGCTACTACTATAGCGATGTTATCAAAAATAAAAAATAAAGCAGCACTATAGTTAGAAACACTAAAAATGGCTCTACCCAATTTTCTTTTTGCTGTCACGCTCAAAACCCAATTCACCTCCAAAAGCAGCCTAGGCCACAGCTTCCATTTAAGACTACCTCTATTACAATCCTTGATAGTAAAGCCTAGATGATGTCATAAGGTCTTGTTTTTTCACCACTGTAACCTAATATGTTTTTGCATATGGTCTAACTGTAGCACTGACATGCTTTTTATATTAATTAGTTTTGTAGCTTCAACTATGTGGATGCTAATGTCCTCAGGGAGATTTTATTTAGCAGTCTATATAATGTGGAGGTAAAACCACCTGTATGGTTCCTTCATTTTGTGCTCTTTGGTGTTCTCAGATATGACATCTTACCTTTTAATGGTTTGTGACTTTTATTTAGAAAAGGTGAGGCAGGTTTGTACACCAGTGTTTCCTATTTATATTCTAAACATTTGCTTCACTATTCTCCAACTTCCAGCAGAAATGAATAAACAACCCTATCTATTTCATTTCTGTCTTATACAATTGCACAGGATGAATAAAAAACTAAAGCTTCCATTATCTGTACATATCCAAAGATCAAAAAGCTCACATTTATCTGCAAACATTCTTAAAGATTTGAATCTGTAAAAAATGCTGTGTATAATGAAAAACAAAGAAATCAAATCAGTTGTAATAAGTCTCACGTGGTTTTGCTTTGAGTGAGAGACAAAGAACGGCACTTACGACCTTTGCTTTGTGGATTAAAACCACTGCATTCATTGTCTAGGTTGCATTAAAGACAACTGGGCGAAATGGCATGACAGTCCCCCCAACAACCTCTCCATGCTCTATTGCTTTTTACTTTTTTGTCTACAATTTTAATTAAAAAGCAGGGAATATATCTTATCATATATAGCTTGGACTCAGAGACTTTGTGCAGAGTTTGGTGCAGATTTATGGAAGGAGATGATGTCACCATCTTGTCCTTCCATAAATAAAGCCGTGTTGACTTTTGACCTCTTGTATATAAATTGCTATTTGATCCTGCAACATATTTGTGTGAATTTAGGCTGATTGAGGAAACATGTTCTTGCAGTAACCCTTGACCTTTCTATGCCAAAAATGCCAATTTGGTTTATTGTTGGTTTGGAGAGAAGTTTGGGACAAATTCCAAGAGTATATTTTTAAGTTACACGTCAACAAATAGAGACATTGTGCAAAATCTGGTCAAAGCAAACAGGTTACAAAATACTTTATACATGATTCTTTTTACTCCGTGTAGATATGTCCAAAATTTGTAGTCAGGCTTTGAATAAAATAAGATATGTTTAGGCATGGGTCAAAAACACACATTTAATAGTCTGTGAATAACAAAATATTGTAACACTGTAAAAAATACACCAAATTACCTTAAATCAAAGTGGTTTATAGCTAATGTGATGTGCCGGATGCTCTATTTACCTCTAGTCTTGGGACCAGCACTGAGGCTGGAGTTGCTCCTCAGGGGATTTGAAAACCCAATCTCCCACTCTAAAGTTGTGTTGAACTAACTGCTTCACCACAGAGAAGCTGCATACCCGTACCAGAATGTGCTATATTTCTTACTACGGCATTCTAGTTGTGTTACAGTTTTCTGTTACAGTTTTGCAAAAACAAATTGCAACATCTTCACGTTTTTTGTTCTTTAGTATTGCAAATTACAATCATGAGTTGTCCCGTAACATCAGTGTTACAAGTTGGTCTTGTCTTGAAACTCCAACTGCTCTTAAATTTTCCTGAGGAACCAAGACTTTTTACATTAATGAACAACTCTGTTTGGTAGTTAACTTTTAGGATTTACCATAAAAAGCGAGGAGTGTTCCAACCTTTCCATTCACTAAACATCTTCTAAGAGCTTTTATACACCTGTCCAAATGGCGCTGCCACAATGCTCTACAGATGGTTGAGATCAAGGCCATTCCTTTTTGACATGTCTTCCTCCCTGTTTTTATTAAAGTCGGCCTGTGATATATTACACACTAACCTCTGTGATTGGCCGGTTTGATGCTTCCTGGCTGTTTTTCCCATATGACCAAACCGTCTGGGAACCTCAAGCGCCGAGACAGACAAGGAAATTGGACTTAGACTTTCTACCTCCCATTTCCCCCAGAAAGTGCCGTTTCTTGGTCTCCTGAGGACTGGCTTATTCTGATCCGATCCAGTTGCAATAACTGACCTGGTTCCTGGTGCAGCCGCGTTCATAGTCTAAGTCTTAACTGAGGCTAAGGGGAGGGCATGGGGTGCAAATGAAGGCTTCATGTGCCACATCTAAGAGCTTTGATTCCTCATGGGGAGACACACAAGGGAAAAGGTCAAAGGTTGGGGAGTTTCCCTACTGTTTCTTAGCTTTTGTTGTGGTCTCTGGCTGCAGCTTTGGTGATTATTTCAAGGTGCTTTGATGTCCCATTAAATGGGCTTACCAGTGACGGGATGATAGGTGCGGGCGGGGTTTTGTTCTCAGACAGGTGAGGGATCTTCTCGGGGCAGGCAAACGACGATGAAAGACGGCGGCCATTGTGTTGTCAACAGTCTGAGAACTACTGTAAAAACAGCTTTTAGCATCTGAACAAACAACAATGGGGATTTGCGTCAAGAGTGCACTTAAAACCACCTAAGTCAAGATCCCCAATGACCGATCTCCGCGTCACTCAGCATCTTATGTAAAGCGTTTTCTTTCTGCCTGTAGGGACATGTTACACAATCTAGTGAGTCTAATATTTGATGTATACAGATGTATGTTGGTGGGGGATAAACAAGCTCGCAGTCAGTCTTCTTTTGCTACATGATAGCCACAAAGTTAACGTTACAGTCCCGTGTTGTTTGTAGCTGGTATTTTAAAAACAAAAACACAGCACAAAAGATGTTATTGTCCTGAAGCTTTGGAGAGAAAGCTGTAGTCTATGCTGAGGTAAACACTGAGATCACAACATGACATGTAGGCCATATTAAAATCCAGATTAGGCCACGTTGTCTGGACAGGTCCTTAATGGAGAAGTTCCGAGAGAGTGTCTGGAGCGTCTTAAACCTATTTACCTCGACTTGCCACAAGCAACCAGGTCGTCCCGTGAGTGTGCAGGTGGCACAACAAGCTGGATGGCCTTCTTTAAGGATCTTAAGTCACTTCCTTGGCAGGTTTCTCTTTAGGTCGCTCACATGACTGTGCACTAAGATAAGTATATTTTTGCTCAAGTGGTGCCACAACAACAAGTAAAGCTGGGTAATAAAAGAAAATAATGATTATTATTATTATTATTTTTATTATGGAGAACGTCAAAAAATGTAATTGAATGAAAACAGTTTTTATTGTACATTGTGTTAAAGATAATGCTGTTGCCATCTCTCAGAGCAGCTTGAATGATGGCTGTGGTGACTCTGAAAAATCTAAAGACAATTAATGAGCCCCGGATAAAATGTGCCCAAATGCCTCTGTAATGCTTTTGTTTATGCAAAGTAGCGGGAAACTGAAGCGCAGCATCTGTATGATGTCCGTAGGTGATGCACAGTGTACTTGATTTATGCAAATTAGCCATGCCTTTGACTTGACAGAGCACTTTTTGTATCTTTAAAGACTGTTGTTGTATTTAAAAATAATTTTACAGTTAAAATTGTGTGACCTGGTCTATATAGAGACACTTGGGTAATGCTGTTTTACTATTATTGTTTTTTTATGTTTGCAATGAGCACAGTAAGAAATAATAATACTTTTTTGGGGGGCTTTTTTGGGCAAATAGCAAGAGAAATTTGCCAATTTCGTAAAATAAAAAAATAATTTCTAAATATACATTTTATTTTTGTAAAAAAAAATATTTTATTTAAACTGAAGATAACTGTAACATTGCTGTAACTGTAACATTGCTGTAAATATATATATATATATATATATATATATATATATATATATATATATATATATATATATATTTATATTTAAAGAAAACAGAAAAAAGTAACAAATATATATATATATATATATTTATATTTAAAGAAAACAGAAAAAAGTAACAAATTCTGTATATACATCTGGGAGTGCTTTGTGCTGCTATGCATATATAGATAGCAAAGTGTTAATGTTGAATTCAAAGTAATATCAACTGATTTTGACAATAATTGTACTTTGCATAGATAGATGGTCCTCACAGGCCAAGACACACACATCTGAAATTTTCTTCATGTTGGATAGGGAACTAGCAACTTTCAAATAAATTGAAGATCTGTTTTCATGGGACATTTTTAATAATGTAAAATTCTTCATTACACTTCCAGGCTATTCTTCCAAGCAGCGTTTCCATGTGTTATTGTTTAAGCACTTCCAAAACAATGACGGATGAAGGCACATATGGAAGCCGGATTTTCTGCATGAGATTCTCATCGCTGCCCTTCTTCAGCCTGACCATGATAGATATCTGCATTAGATGAGCCCACACGGGGGCTCATAATTCAACAGCAATAAACAATTTCCATGTTTCTGTAACCATTATGCTAACCACTTACACATTGAATGCAATTTAAATGGAAAAGAAAAGCTTTTACATAAGACAGAGATAAGCTGCAAACAAGTCTGACTGACTGTAGTGGTAACAAAATGTGGTGAGCATAGTGAGCTGCCATTGTTGCCATTATGAGGTTACATTTTGGTACTGTGTGCACTAAAACATAAAAACCTGCCCAGTCGGGTAAGTGCTGAATCCGGTCACTGCCACTGTCAAGTGTGAAATATTCTTCCTTCTGATCTATCTGCCTTTTGGAAAGGAACTCCTTAGTCATCTAAGGTCTCAAGTTTCCTAGTTTAAGCACTTTTCTTATGGCTAACATTAGTTATATTTTATGTTTGCCATCATCTACTTCTTAATGTAAGGTGAAATCTTTTAGATTTGGAAATGTTTATAGATAAAGACCATCAGGTTTAAGGTTTCACATATGTGATAAGGATTATTCCCATTGTAAAAAAATAAATAAATAAAAAATAAAAGCTATGAGTTCTGAGAATAAAGTTTAGGTTCTGAGAAAAAGTCAGAATTTGGAGAAAGTAAAATAGCATTTTTTACAGTTGGCCTATATCTTCTTCTGCAAGGTTCCTTCTAATGTACCCATTAAGAAAAATAAAGTCACAAATTTAGATAGCATGCTAATTTACATTCTGCTAAAAATGGTCTATTGCAAAGCACTATCTGTTAGGGGCTGCTGACAATCTTTCCTCATCCTGAATTAAAGAAAATAATGCGACTAACACTGTCCGGTGTGAACCCCGCCTCAGGCCCAAAGCAGCTGTGATAGGCTCCAGTCACCCACGATCCCTAACGGGAACAAGCGGTAGAAAATGAATGAATGAATAAATAATAATAATAATAAAAAATTCAAATTTCTGTGACAATCCAGCTGTGGTGCAAGGCCTGTGTATGAAGTACACAGTGGCAGGGTGGTTAGCTCATCTGTTTTTATCTGTTAACCCTACAATTAACCCGGCTCTACTGCCTCACAGGATAAAGTATGTGTTATCTCTGGACACACTAGCTTCCTTTTACTGTCCAAGCTCATCAAGTATCAGGTGAATTCATGGTAAATCTAAACTGCCCTTAGTGAAGCAACCTCAGCGCATATGGTTGTGTGTTTGCTACATGTTAGCTGGCAGTTGTCCAAGGTGTACCCTGCCTCAAGGCAAAAGCAGCTGTCTTACACGTGTTCTCGTTTATTTGCTACTGCTTATTATTCATTCAAGGCCGCACAAGCCAAAAACCTAAACATTACACCGGGACATTAAACAGCAGTACTTTTTTTGTCACAAGTCTTTCTTTTCAGATTTCTGACCTCTCTGTTTTCTGAATAGCTATAGTGTTTATCCTCGCTTGGTGTTAATGACATGCGTATAATTTGCTCAAAAGCAACACATGAAGCATTTATGTCAATAAGCTTTTAATTTCAGTGGCTTACAGTGAAAATACAAAGCTGTTGAGGAATTGAACTTCCCTGAATCAACCCATTGCCTTGTTTCTATTCAGAAGTCTGCCTGTATTAAACTACTACTGTAATCACAATAATCTGCTTGAATCCCATTATAGTCCTACCCGAGTCTAGATGGTCTGATCTCTGACTCTGCACACAAATGACACTGTGAATTACCATTAGATGCGAATAAGAGCTTCTACACGCACCGCTGTAATCATCCCCCTGCATGACCCCGTAGGATATCAGTGAAAGTGGACAGAGTTTTTGCCATTCTTTCTAAAAATACAGCCCAAAAGATGAATGAGTGTACTCTAAGCTGTATCTGCGGTTGGTTTACGAACTTTCAGCCCCGTCCTATAACTCTGTTGATTGATAGTGATTTATGTTCCAGACAAACATAGATTAGACAGCCCCAGGACACACTATGACAAGATGAAGTTCAAACTAACCCCCTCAAGCCCCCTCTGGTGTTTTTTACTGATGATAATGAGGTGGTTCAGGGGACAGCCCACCTTACACCAGAAAATTAGGCCATGATAAAACAATATCACTCCTGTGTCCTTAAAAATGAGGGCATGTGTTTGATGAAATGTGTTCACTGGCACAATGAGTATTATGGTTCATCAGGTAGTAGGATATTATGTATTATCAATCAGATGAATTGGCTATTTATGGTTAATTCATTCATTTTCTACCGCTTAGTCCCGTTAGGGGTCACGGGTGACTGGAGCCTTTCCCAGCAGCTTTGGGCCTGAGGCGGGGTACACCCTGGACAGTGGCCAGTTAGTCGCAGGGCTGACATTTAGAGACAGACAGTGACAAACAACCATTTACTCTCACATTTATTCACTAGGGACACTTTAGAGTTGCCAATTAACCTATACATGCATGTCTTTGGACGATGGGAGGAAGCCGGAGTACCTGGAGAGAACCCACGGTAACACGTGGAGGACATGCAGACTCCTCACAGAAAGACCAGAGTCGGCCGAGAATGTTTGAGTCGGCCGGGTTTTGAACTCACGACCTTCTTGCTGTGAGGCAGGAGTGCTAACCACTCTGCCACGTGCACCTTTATATTTATGGTTAATGTAGGATAGAAACTTGATGTATAGGTCATAAGGTCATGTAAGGCGACAATCCAAAGTTGTTTGGTAATATATGGTTAAAGGAGCGTCTCATCGTCTCACCATCCAACGTTAAATGTTTCTTCGACAATTCTTGCACAACTAAAAGGCCTGTGCGTTAAAGGTTTGGTAGACTGGTCAGTCAAATCTATCTAGTTTGACATTTTTTAGGGGGCAGTACCAAGTGATGAATTAACTGGGATATGCCCAAAACACATACCCCAAGGATGCATCCAAAAAAGATGTGGCTTCTTTCGATGTGAGCAGCGACACTATGCCGATCTCGTAGGTGCCCAAACTTCTCACCCTACTTCTAAGGGTGGACCCTTAGAGATAGGGGCACACCTAGTTTCCATATCCTATCTCATGACATGGAAACTGGCTCTGATAACATGGAAAAAGCTTTAATTGTTAGTTACAATTGGTCAGATGAGATTACTGCTGATTAGAAATGGCTCTAAAAAAAAAAGAAAGGATTTTATACCAATTTTTGTGAAGTATAAAAAGATTGGGTGAATTTTTGTATTGTAAAAAAATATTTTAACTGTTGATGGCTGATATCAAATACCTCAGGAGAAAATAAAGCAAATTTTGTGAAAGATGCAAACTTGTCCCATATGTGTCACCAACTGAACTTTTTCCTATCTCTAACCTGGTCTTACTGAGGTGCACTTTAAGCTCAGCATAGGAACCAAAAGTTGCCATTGTCTTAAAATGATGGGAATTCCTTACAAGGGCCGATTAAAATTGCACCTACTCCGTATATGTCAAAAAATCTTTTAGAAAAGAATCCATAATGGATGGTTGTGGACCATAATTTGTATCTTTCTGCAGAACCCATCTTGTGTACACTTCCTTTTACTGCCTGCTGGCCCTTCATTAAACGGCTTGTATCGTTCACAAATGAGGATGTGTTGTCAGTCTGTTTTAGGCTTTGTTCGTCCCTCCTGAGTGTGACAAGGTCAGCGGTCTGGACGCCACATTTGCTGTGTCCGTACTCGGTTCACACAGTAATCTGTTCCACATGACGTGACTGATTGGAGCTCAGTGACAACGCTGGCTACACAGAGCTACACCCTCCCTGTGTGCACTTGTTGGCATTACACTGCACTGAAGTATCAGCACTTGATTTGAAGAGCTAAGCAGCACTGGAGCCCCGCCAACGTTGAGCTCCGGTTGCAGTGTTGACATTGCTCTTTCTCATCCTTCACCTGCTATCTATTAGCTCTGTGCTGGTTATACTCATTGATACAATGGCAATGATGCATTATGTTCCCACCAGAGCGTTTCACCTTTGTGGACACTGAGAGTTTTCTCGTCATAAGCATGGGGACCCAGTTTTTGCCACTCTACTAATGTGGCAACTCTTTGAAAATCTCAAACGAATTTTATTGCTGTTCAACAAGAGATAATGTTTTTGTCACAACACTGTTATACGAGTAACAACTTGAGATTTGAAGATCTCATCCACCCCTTGTGCCCTGCCAACGAGAAGCTTCTTGACTACCTCGGTGACTTCAGCTTGGGTGATGGACCTCCAAGCCCTCGGCCTCTGCTTCCTCAGTGGAAGACGTGTCAGTGGGATTGAGGAGATCCTCAAAGTATTCCTTCCACTTGTCAAAAGCAGCCCACTTCCAATGTAAACAGTGTCGGTGCCGGACAGTTTGGCAGAATTTCTTTGAGGCCGATCAATAGTCTCCCCAGACCCAAGTTTTTGCCTCCACAACCACCCGGGCTGCAGTCCACTCGGTCTGCCGATACCTATCAACTGCCTCAGGCATCCCATGGGCCAACCAAGCTCCTTCTTCAGCTTAACAGCATCTCTTTCTTCCGGTGTCCATCACTGGGTTCAGGGTTTGCCACCATGACAGGCACCAGAGACCTTGTGGCCACAGCTCTGAGCGGCCACATCAACAATGGAGGCGGAGAACATAGGCCGCTCGGACTTAATGTCTCCAGCCTCCCTTGGGATCTAGTTGAAGTTTAAGGAGGGGATATTGATATAGTGTCCACCTATAAATACCCAGGCGTGCATCTGGGCAACAAGTTGGACTGGTCCATAAATACAGATGCACTTTATAGGAAATGTCAAAGCCGGCTATATTTTCTAAGAAAGCTACGGTCTTTTAATTTAAACAATTATTATTCTAAATTTAAATTATAGAGAATAACGTATTATTGCATAAAACAGAGTCTAAACTGGGGCAGGGCATTTGATGATTCAACTTAACCACTTAAAGTCTGTTCCAAAAGTCATTAATATACTGTAGAATTAGTCAGGACTCTGAAGGAGCCGCCGAAGGAAGAATCCTGGCGAATCCTGGTCTTACTCTCTTTTGGTCTTGGCCTTGACTCTCAGTCCTTAAAGACTTGTCTAGTTCTCACTACCCTCTGGTTTCAGTCAGTAGCTTAATTAAAGAGTCAAGGATGTACTTTTTTACAATGCAGCAGTCTGAGCCAATCGCGATCCGTCCCACGTCTTTGTTCCAATCGTGTGAGAGGCCAGAAAGGTCTCTGTTGTGAAACATTGCCCAGCTTATACCTGCTATAATGTGATTACTCGCCTCCTTGTTCCTTTGTGCCGCACTGTAGTATCAATAACGTGAATTATAAAGCCATTGTTCAGTGTTTTGGTCATGATGCGACACATATTTCAGATTTCAATATACAGCAACTCCCCAGAGAGATGTGTCATGGGAGTGTGAGTTACCCCCCCGAGGAAACACGGGTGTAAGCTTACGCACACAGTGACAATTATATACACCGAAGACTACAGCGTGGTGGTACGTGCATGCAGAACGTACACACACACCATCTGTTTTAATGTGCTTAATTTCATGGGAGATTATCTAGATTAGGTTCATGCAAAATGGAGCATAACAATTTAGGTGGTTTGGAGTAATAACCTTGTGTACAGACTTAATTGCAATTTAACGGAGCATTTTAATGAACTCCTAAAATTAAACTGTGAAACTTCTGAGCCCTTTAAAAATAAATGAACTTTTACCACAAATGAAGCGTCTTTATTGAATTTGCTTTAAATGAACCCTGTAAAAGGTGTAACAGTCTGTTTGGGACAATGTGCAGAGGCCCTGTGACTCTTTTATCACACTCTACTACAGTAATAAAAATGTGTGACATTGGAAAACGTAGGTTGGCTGTGATTATCTTTTGCCAAAACACTACCATACACACAAAAATAGCAGATGCTGGCAAATATCATTTTTTACATACTGTGCATTGTCTAGATGTGACATGTGTCATGTTAGGAAGGTCAAAGTAACTGTCCATTAACTCTAGATAGTTTAACAGGGGTCATTTTTACCCTTCTCTTTTTTTATTTCTTGCATTTATATGGGTTGCAGGAATAAATCATACATGATCTCATGAAATCATTATGATCATACATACATATACAGTATTGTATGTACAGTATACCTACAGTATAAGCACCAGGGGGTCATTTAAACCCCATTTCATTTGCTACTTCTTTTATTAAATATAACGCAAAATGTCACAATGTTTCCAACTTTTGGAATGTTGGTGCATTTATTCCTTAAGACACTGATATTTGACACGCGCTGCTGAAACTTCAAAAATACAAGCTAGTTGTCTACTTCCTGAGAGGTTATTAATAGATTGGACCCGTTTTTTTCTTCTTTTTTTAAATAGAGGGTGGCCATCTTTGATATGGGCGCCTTAATATAGTCACAAATTAAATATCTTATTTGATCAAATTTGCAGAGTAGGGTTTAGGGCCTGATTAAAAAGTGAAGTTTAGTCTTGATTCTAGTGTCTCATAATTGTCAATAAAGATTTCATCACCCCCTAGAAACTCTCCAACAGAACTTACTTAGACATTTAATAATTCATCTTATTATGGTCAAAAGATCTTAATATGTGTTTTAAATAGTTTGCAGCAGTGACTAAAAGGCTAAGGTCAAGCAGAGCAGAAGGAGAAAGAGGATTAGCTCATGTGCTACGCAAACCAAAGCAAAGAATGCTCCACTGTCCCACCTTTAATGCTTATTAAGTCTCTCTGCCTCTTGTTAGTTCTTCTTTATGCAACAAGAACAAATGGGAGTATTGTCCTGGCATAAACCCTAAATGATATCATCATCCAGGCTACTTCTGTAACTGTTAGTATAGGTTTGCATTTATTTTTAGTATATTTTACCAGGAAAGTTACATGTAAAAATGTTTTGTTTTCTTCAAAATAATCTGTATTTATGTTTCTTACATGTCAGAAACAGACAGGTATCAAGTAATTTGTGGCAATCAAAAATAAAATGTCCATCATGCTCAAAATTTTCCATTCCAGCATTTTAATGAAAAAATACTTTAAAATGTCATCAATCCAAAATGAGCCGGTCCCATACTTGCTGGTCTCTTAGGTCCAGGTGGTAGAAGAATAATCCAGCCTCGTGCACAGAGAGAGTGCGAGCGTCGTATGGTGTCTGGACGGTGTCCTTGGGACTGGCGGCTGTGCACGGCAGGTTCAGACAGACCTAGTGAGGGGATTTGGTCATGCAGGACTGGGAAACTGGGGCACACTGGGATCTGTGGTCCTCAGACGGCAAGTGCAAGTTTGAGCCGGGGCAGACCCAGTCTCGGTGGCCACTCCGTCCCATTGGTCCAGCTGCAGCTGGTGCCGTGCACGTATTGGGTGTGAGCTGTTGTTCTTACAGCTGTCCATCAGACGTTGTAGGCTTTATGCTGGCTGCCTAGCATGGCTCTGGACTGTATATGTGTCTATGGGCAGACTATGTTTATGTGAGTCACGTGGATATAGTTTTTTGGATTTAAAAACTTCAGTGGATTACGGGAATCACCAAACCACCAGCATCAAGACTAGCAGATGCAGTGGGTAAGTGTCACTGCAATAGATGTAGTAAATGCATCATGGACAATATGAGAATGAGCACCTTTGGCCTTTGAAGGAGTTACATGCATCAATTTCTACATAAATATAAAACGATGTCTGCTTAGGAAGAAAAAGGGGCAGCATTCGTAGACTATTTAAAGGATAAACACAAAAATGCAGATGCACCATTCTGTTCAAAAAGCTTTTATCAACCAATGGTTGTGTTAAAACTTGACACAGCAATGCATTCAGCCAAGATGCAAAGATTAGAAAAAGTACATCATAATGACATCAATCCAGGAAGTTTGTGATTCTAAGTCATCCAAGTTACTTTAATACAACTGTTGGGACAGGTGATGAAAGTAGAAGACTTTTCAACCCTCATGCAAGCGACTGAACTGTGTCCAGAAGCTTTTATCTAGAAATAAAATCTTTCAAATGGTCCAAACTATTGCAAAACATTAACAAGTGATGTGATGATTTAATATTCAGGCATAAATGAATAGCCAGGAGTCTACTGGTATAAGTATGACATGATTTTTTTATTGTAGAGAGTGATCTAATTTTCATAAATACATCTGATGTAGATGGAATGATGGTCCTTTGTCATTTCAAGATAGATTTTTAGGTTACCAATTGCTCATTTTCCCACTGATCAAAACTGTGACAAGATTTTCTGGTTGATAGTTTTCAATGTTTTCTTTTATTGAATTGATAATGACAGAAAATAATATATTAATTCAGAATAATGGAGATATTTGAGGTCAGAATTACCCCTAATGGCCTTTCTAACAGGAACTGAATTCTGGCCTTCCTAGTGTTAAATAATTATTAATACATATTATACACTAATAAGTTCAACATAAAACATTAACTTTAACTACAAATAGAATAAAAAGCTGGTTTAAGGCCACTATGCTACTATAGGATATATGATCTCCGCGCTCTTGCACATCTCACGGCTGTTCTGCTGTGAGTTCTTCAGCAGGTGCCCCCAGCCCCTCCCCTTTATTACCTAGCCCTGGTTGATTGCCTGTAATGCCTGAGTGCGTATGGCTGAAGGCGCGCGCCGATGTCAGTTCAAATGCCCTCTTAATGGGGGCAGCAATCAAGCGGCCGTCGCCAGCCAGCCAAAGGAAAACACGCTGGGACCACGCGGCATGTCAGAGGCTCATTAGGGAGCCAGCCGCGTTTATAACAGCGCTGAGAGGAACACTAAATCACTGTGCTCCCCTACAGCGCAGAGTGGAGGGAGTCCTGCCCCGTCAACAGACCGGCCGCTGTGTGAGAGGGGACTGTGCTCAGTGCTGGCAGCAGGAGTGTAGTCTGACTTTCAAATGTTTCCCGAACTATAAATATATCTCAGATTCAGCCTTATCCTTTATTGTGTAGATAAAGACTACTTTTGGATTAGTTTTCAATGAGAGTGAGGTCAGACAGAGGTAGCACCTTTGTCAGTGTTACACTCAAAAAAAGAATCTTTCACTTTTACTTAAAAATGTTATGTCAAGTGGTTCCACGTCACTGCTTTAAGTAATTGCTAAGCTACTTGTTTTTTTAATGGACTTGAGGAAGTTGATTGATTTATATGTAATAGTGTTCATAATAGATTACTCTTCAATAAGTAATTTTTATTCAATCAAGCTGTGTTTTAAGTGTGAGAAACCAGCCTTAAACAAAGATGAGTCTGATGTCTCAACTCTGAGTCTCCAGTAAAAATGGGTAAAATATAGAGTATATCTCTGTCTGATCTCTACGACTGTCACACATGGTTTCAGAATCACTCATCTTTGTTTAAGGCTGGTTTCTAACACTAAAAACACAGCTTGAAGTTGAGTAATCTATATTGAACACTATTACATATAAATCAACGTCCTCAAGTAAATATTAAGAAATCAAGAAGCTTAGCACTTACTTAAAGCAGTGACGTGGAACCACTTGACATAATATGTTTAAGTAAAACTGAAGGTTTTTGAGTGTAAGAGCAGGAAAATGTCAGAAAACATGGCTACTTTCTAGTACTATCTGTATTATTGTAAGGAAATTTACACTTTATTTCTTGTGGAAAGGCATTGCAGCAATTCAGACTTTTTAAATTGCTTATAATAACCAACAAACATAATGATCTTGCAAAAAGGAGAAGTCTAGCTCCACGCTAGCCGACGTGTTGCTAGCTTTCACAGTGTTACAAGCCCATAGTGAATTTATGGATGACATCACAGTCCATTGGTCCACTGTTCTACTGTCAATCGTTTTAAACTAGTTTCCAGTGCATTTAAGGAATGTTTACATGAGAAACTGCAGTTTAATTGGTGGCCACATTGCAAGGATTTTTAAACTCCTGAGAAATGATCTCTACATGTATCACGCCACTTGGACATGATCTGTTATAAAAATGAACAGGATGAAAAACAAATTATTCAATAAAGTGATTCCATATATTGTATTTTTGATTGTTAAATTGCTTAGCCTCTTAAGAATTTCCCATCGGATTATATACTGTATACACAAAAAAGCGTGAAAGCATCAATTCTTCAGACATTAGCTCTTGATTAACTCTTCCAATTAGAAGGCCTTCAGGAGACTGAAGGCCTGATACAAACCAAATGGAATAGCAGACACACTGGCTCAATGAATTGTGTCATTGTGCAGCTGATAATGGCTGCCTTCTTATACACATTAAATGCAAGTCAGGGGGGCCCTAGAGGCCCTTGGCTGCCTGTTTTTGCATGAAGTAAAATGCCTCCCATTCAATAGGGCATGAGCAGCACCGTTAAACATTTATAGAGGTTGTTTAAACAGCCGTTAACTGCAGATTAAGTGAGATCTGCGCTCTTGCCTCTGAAGAATCTGCCGTTCAGATCCTATGCACATAAATGAAAGACAGTGTGCACACATCGTCCATGTACACACCACACAAGGGGCTGTGTGAAAAACAAGCGTCTGTGTGTGCGTCATTCCCCTGAGCATTTCTCTTGTTTAACAATTATGACGTTTTGTGCTTGTGTTCCTATTCCAATAATTATGCTCTAATTACAGGAATTGTGCATTGTGCTGAGGATGCTCCAACTGTCACGCTCTGGAAAGTAACAGCTTTTTAACATTCTGTGTACATTGTGAGAACCAATTTGCATTTTATTAGATCAAAAGGATAACTCGATAACCTAAATATTTAAATATAAATCTGAAATCAAAAACATTTTTTTCTATGATATGCTCAATATAACCTTTGCACCCTGAGCTGGACTGCATTTGTGTGCCATGTTTTAACATAGCCATGGGTTGATAAATTATTTTTGAACAGAATACTGCATGAAATCCCATGAATGTGTTCTCATCCCAAAGTGTATTGTCAACAAATTTCATCTTCTGATTAATTGTGTGGGATTTCCTTCTGCACTGGCTTCATCTCTGGAGAGTAAAGAGTTAACCATGTGTCTGACCCAGTCTTAGATTGTAATCTGGGAAAGCCTGGACTCTCTCTGGAGACCTTAGTTTGCCTTCTGATACTAAAGCCATATTTGACACCATAGTGGTTCAGTTCTGGCATTGTCTGGTTTTTGTTGGGTTGTAGAAAATAAAAGAAATCGTTGGTGTCAGTACATGACTACATTTATAAAAAGTATGTTTATATAGCAACCTGGATCGGAATGTTACGCATGCATGTTCCCTTTTAAGTAACGAGAGGTGCTAAAGGATTCTTTCACCATCTGAGCTCCCAAATGCCCAAAAAACAGTTCAGTGGATCAGAACACTTTTGAGAACGTCTCGAAGCATTATCAGTTTTTCTTGTGTTTGCAATTGAATTCTTAGAAAGTTACCAGAAGTAAATAGTACACTTTACCCAGGTCTAGCACCCACCTAATATTATTTTATTGCCATCAAAAAAAAATCTTTTGATTTATACTAAAAAGTCATCTGTATTAATTTGGTATATGGAGAAAAACCTGTATGCCCCACTGCCCCACTAAAATTGAAAGGTCAATCCCGTTGGTCTGGTTTTAAACTTGCCCTTTCCTTGCTAATCTGGCCGTCCCACCTCTGTCTGCAAGACTTGGCGCTACATGGAGGACATGATTGAGACCCAAACAGATTAACGTCAATGGTTCTTCCCTGTGTCTCACTCCTATCCCAGATACTAACCTGACGTAACGCGGACGTTGCTCCTGTAGCTGCTGTGTTTACCCTCCGCTGGCCCAGTCTAATATGGAGTTAGCCTCCTTTTTCTCCTTGCTTTAATTAGCCTCACAGGCCGGTCGGGGAGCTGGACCGTGGGTGGAGAGGAAACGTTGTGAGGTCATGAGGCTGGTGGCGGGTCACTGTCAGGGTCAGCAATTTGTTAATGAGGCGAGGATGTTGGGGCTGCGCTGAAGCGTGGAAAGTTGGTTAGGTGGAGCCATTTAACAACAATCATTCAGAATCCACCATCTAATCCTGCTTTAGAACTTTAGACCTTAGATTTACTCGAGAATGTCAACCTTTTGAGGCTTTTTATTATTCTCTATATTTGAGAGATGGTAATAAGCCCGGTCAGGCATCAGAACTGGCAGCACACACAGTTGGCTGGTTGTTGTTGTTATGTGCGGGCCGGGTGCCTGCCGAGGCGCTGGTGTGGACAGCTGGCCCGTCTGATCCCTCTAGTCTGCTCTTAAATTGGTTTTAGCGGCAGCACTAATAAAGCTGATTATCTGTGTGGCTCAAGGCCTACTAACCCTGTGACATTTCTGGCAGCTGGTGGCACCACAGGCTCAAGATGCAGCCACACGACATGGCACGCTGTGGAGTAATGGTTATGATAATGGTTCTGATGTGTTACTTTTACATTTAAACTGAAGCAAAATATTTCAGTTACAGTGTGGAATCCAATTCTAGGTTTCCAATTCCTACATGTGTTAGAAACCTTATATTTTAAGTACATATTTACTTATGAATCATTTGCTTGTACGAATCGCAGAAGGCTGGACCCCACCCCAGCTCCTTTGTGCATTAGGAGGGGTACACTCTTGAAACTCACAACTTAACCGAATGGGCTAAAACACAAAGAGAAACAATGGGCAGATTAGATTCACCTATGCATGCATGTCTTTGGACACTGAGAAAAAGCCCAAGTTCATGAAAAGAACCCATTGACACTGGTCCAGTGTCAAGAGAAAAGAGGGTCTTTGGTTGACCTCTGCGTAGGCCTTGACCCTTACTGGGTTCCAATTACCAAAATCTCTAAAAACCCATGAAGACATAGATTCTACAGAGCGTCTACAATAGTAAAGATCTGAGAAGTTAAGGTTAAGTTTATGCCAGTATCACAACATTTTCACTTTACAGGAGACAGTATCTTATCTTTTAGAAGGCTACTTAAAGGGTAAGGGTAATGATAGACCATAAGGCATTACATTTAAAAGGCTTTTTTGCTTTCAAACACAGTTGTGGTTACCCATTAACCTTTAAAAACTTTGTGCTTTTAGGAAATGCTTAGGTCAAATGAACCCAAATAGTGACTAAATTAATATTGATAGTTTTATACAAAGATGTATTTAAGATTATAAAATGTCCACTTTGGTACATCCTATGAAAGAAATGTCCTTTTTTTATATGTACTACAAATTTCTTTGGTACTTACAGGTTGGTTTCATATCAGATGCTTTTCTCTATAAAGCTCAAAGATCAGGTGGCAGAGCTTTTTCCAAACGATAGATGACTGTTGCTAATATAAAGTTACACTTAACTGTCACTAACAGCAAAGCTTGGGTTACATTGTTTACACAGTCCGTTTACAACCTTTATTAAACCAGGATAGTGTTTGTCTTTTACAAAGGAGTTGTAACCCTGTAAATAATTGATTTAAAATGTTTTTACGTGCGCACCAAGAACTTAGGGTCTTACTGTGAGGGGACAGTGCTAACCATCTTGTTACTGTGCCGTTTTGTGCCAAAGACATTTTCTTAACCTTTCACTTTTTATGAGATATTGTGATTTTTTTTTTTTTGCTGTCTATTAGTTTTGCCGTCTATTTTGACCTCTGGGTTTTATTGTTGTTATTGTTGGCACTTGTCTATTCACCATCTCTTTTCTCCCATTTCATCAACCCCCTAGCCCATAGTCACCCCCTTCGTCCCACTTTAACAGTGCATTTCTCCCTTTCTGCACTTCTAAAATTCATATTGATTAGTGTGTGATATGTTGTGCCAGTGCCATGTGGGGACAAGCAACAGGGGCAGGGGTTATTCCAGTCAAACATGAGTCATGTAATACTTAAGAGCAATATTCATAGAGAACACTCACAAACAACTCGATTAGGGTGAAAATCCAGATTATGATAATAGTTAGACTAAAGCTCCTACATGGCTGGCTGTGACCTGACAGAAGTTTAGTCGAAAACCCGGGGAGAGCCACTGATGCTTGAAAAGGGATTAGGACAGTAATATTGCTGGATGGGATGGTGTGGTTGCAAATTTAGTCTCTTTGTAAAAAGGGCTGGCTTTTTTGCACAGTTTCAATCCCTAAATTATTTTTATTTTTTTACTGTTTTTCCTGAAATGACTTTAGGCAGTGACAAATGCCAACAATTAGAGTGGCACAAAAAGTATTAGATAATACAATCATTCAGTATCTCTTCTTGTATTAAAATTAACATGGCCCCAATGTGAACCATTGTACTCATTGCAAATTGCATTATCCTAACTATTACATTATTGAAGGGCTATTACATCATTAATCCACAAAGCATGCATAAATAAGTGGTTTTCAGGTTACCGCTGTCGGTTCTGAATCTTTGTTATTGTGAGCAATGGGTGGTAGAAGTTAGTCTATACAACAGTACTGATGAAGACATACATTTTGCACAATGCATTTAATATGATTCCCTAATTCAAGAAAAAGAAGTGATACTGAAGAAGACATTATCTAAGGACCAATTTGTAATTTAAAATGGATGTCATCAGTTTGCGTTCAAATGAAATTCAGTTTAGAATAAATGTGTTTCTACAGAGAAACCTTGAGCAGCTAAATGCCTCATGACTTGTTAATAATAATGAAGTTTCTCTGTTCATGGTCTGAATTGTCCTGATGTGACACCTTTCTGCCTTTACTTAATCACTTCAGACAAATACAAGCCTCTCTCTTCACTACTACTGTGGATTTTCTGCAGTTACTGCATTTATCAAATTACTTTTCAGGAGATTTAACCCAACCCCAGTGCAATTTATGTAACAAAACCCAGGTTGTGGCATGACGTTGGGATACGCTCAGATGAGTGCCAACAATCTCTTTAAAAGGTCAGCAATCATGTAAGCCATTTACCGAGCATGTTGAATTTATTAATAAATTACAGATTAATGGCTCTGTTTAGGTATCAAGCGGATTGTGTGATGGCTGTATGTGCCTGTTTGTAAGGCTTACACCCCTGGGAAGAGTGTTTGCTTTGTGAATGGGTGTCTTTGAGTCACTATCCCTGCTCCCATGAGCATTGCCATTTCTCTAGTTTCACTTGCTGAGAGCAGTTTGCTTGATTTGGCTGGGGGCCCGGGGCTTCCTATAGGCTCTAAACCCAACAAAGCTTTTATGACAGAGGCAGTTTCAGTGGCTCCAAAAGAGAAAAAAAGGGAATTAACACGGCACAGAATATTTCCTCCAGCAAGAATCCATAAACAAGGCACTCTTTTTGTGTTTTTAATAGATCTTTTGGATAAATGACTTTTCCAATATTTTTTGAAGTAATTTGAATTTACTTGATAATCTTTGGCTGGTTTGACTTTTCATCCATCAACATTGTAAGTTTAGACATGAGAATTTTAAATGGTCATTTGGTAAGTAGAGGTCCCAGGTGTTTACCTCTAGAGGCATTCTGGGACAGACCCCAATCGTGCAAGCAGGATTAGATATCCCATCTGGCCTGGGAATGAACTGAGATCTCCCAGAAAGAAGGTAAGGAGGTGGGGGCTGGGCTACAGGACCCTTCTGTCTGTGGGACCATAAAAAGTAAGCCCAAAGCGTTAAGAATGCTATGATTGCAAAAATAAAGTTTTTTCAATAGGGAAAGAAGCCATCAGGAAGTAAGTTACTGGTCTTCAGCAAAGGACATGACCATATTTGGACTAGAGTGTGGAGTCTAGATGAGCACAAGGTAAAGAAGGAATGCTAGCACTACATTTATGAACATAGACAATGGATGTATTATAAGATATGGATATGGAAACACCCCTTCTCCCTGCTGCCAATTCCACCAGTGGACACTTGAGGGATTGCAACTATAAATGGGCCCAGATAGAATTTATTTTTATTTTTTATAGACCTCTTTAACATTTAAGTCACAATACTCTACTGTTTTTGTTGAAAACCAATCAACAATCATCGCAACCATGAAGATTATTCAAAATTCTGTTCTAATAATAAATCCATAAAAGACAAAGTAATGTCAGCCGGAAGATATGTGCCCAACACGGAGATGCTAGAACTCAAGCAGTATGTGAGTGCTTCTTTAGCTAATGTGTTTAAAATGTGTTTTTTTTTAATGTTGGTTTTGTGCCTTTTGCTATTTTCATCTATTTCTTTAATGTACTTGTTATATATTAAAGTTCCATTAGCTTTTAGCAAGCATAATGTTCTCTACCCCTTACAGACAGCACACACATAATCTGTGGATTGCCAGAATCATCTTGTTTATGCAGATTTAGAAATTGATTGTTGTTATGTTGATTAAAAACACTATAAGGGTCCACATGAGAACCGGATTAAGCAGCATCCTCTTTCATTGCTGCCAATTCTACATGTGGCCATTGGCATTTCCCTTTTCGACCACAGTGTAAAAACAAATGTCTAACAGGAAATGTCCAACTTACAAAAAGTCCCAATCTTGTTCTATTTATAAGGCCAATGAAGTTAAACAATAAAAAGGCCATCATCAATCCAAGTTATTTCCTTGATACAACTCTATTCTGAATTGTCTTGTTAGTGCAGTCTAGTCTATTTAATACCATTGGTCACAAAAAAGGATATAAAATTAATTGATTAAGGGCTAGTAAATAAAAAACAAAGTAATTTGATGGAATACCCTAGCTTTACTGATCTTGGATTGCATTCAAATTTTCAGGTATTCAACATTTAAGGCATCTAAAGGATCTGTGTGGAAATGCAGAAAAATGTATGTTGTTAACTAAAAAAAGTAACAATTTCATATTCTAGATACAATTCCAATATGGAGTTTTTTTTAACATTTACAAAAACCTGTGAATAAATGGAATAACCACAGCCTGGCCTAACAAAATACAGCTGCAAATTACCCATTTACAGTTGTGCTCATAAGTTTACAAGAATTTGTGATTTTTTTGCTATATTTCAGACAAAATGAATGATAACACAAAAATGTTTCTTTCACTCATAGTTAGTGGTTTGGTGAAGCCATTTAATGTCAAACAACACTGTTTACTCTTTTTAAATCATAATGACAACAGAAACTACCCAAATGACCCTGATCAAAAGTTTACATATCCTGGTGATGTTGACCTGATAACATGCACACAAGTTGACTCAACTTGCTTGTAATCAGTGTGTGTATAAAAGGTCAGTGAGTTTCTGGGCTCCTGACAGACCCTTGAATCTTTCATCCAGTGCTGCACTGACATTTCTGTATTCTGAGTCATGGGGAAAGCAAATGAATTGTTAAAGGATCAGGAAAACATATTTGAACTGTATAAAACAGGAAAGGGATATAAAAATATATGCATGGAATTAAGACAGCTAATCAGCAGTGTTTATACTCTAATTAAGAAGTGAAAAATAAAAAGGTCAGGTAGACCAACACAAATTCATCAAAGAAAATTGTTTGTGATGCAAAGAAAAACCCACAAATAACTTCAGCTGAAATACAAGACTCTCTGAAAAAAGGTAGTGTGGCTGTTTCAAAAAGCAGGAGTCAACAAGGCCTATGATGAAAGGTACACCATTCCTGTGCAACATGGAGGTAGATCACTGATGTTTTAGGGATGTTTGAGATACAAAGGCACAGGAAAAGTTGAATGTAGCATGTTCTCAGAAAATACTGGAGGAAAATTTGCACTCATCAGCCCGGAAGCTGCACATGAACTTCAAACTGTCATTGATGGTAAAGGTGGCAATACAGTTTTTGTTGTCATTATGATTTTAAAAGAGTAAGCAAAATTGTTGACAAAAAATGGCTTCACCCAACCACTAACTATGAGCGAAAGTTTATGTGTTATCATTCATATTCTCTAAAAATTCCCAGAAAATCACAAATTCTGCCAGGGTATGTAAACTTATGAACCTGCTCTCCTCACAGTCTATACTGTTGTTGTGTCCTTGGGCAAGACACTTAACCCTCCTTGCCTCCAGTGACACAGCACTGGTGTATGAATGTGTGTGATTGTTGCTCTGGTGAATGGTGTAAGAATGTTGGGACAACAGATGGAAATTACCCTACGGCTACAATCTGGCATGTTTACATTCATGTGGTTGTGTCTCATGTATGTTCATTAACATGCACTGTCCCAATTAAATAAAATAATTAATTAACTGTGTATCAATAAAAATAATGGTTACACTTCAGAGTAATGGGCACATTTTATTATTAATTCATTTATTATTACATGCATAGGGGTTAGGATGAAAATATGATGAAAACATGGTAATTGCTGGTGATTCATGAGATTTGAATGCCTGTGTTCTTGCATAAATTAATGCATAAATTCATGATAAAAGGTGCAACATTTACTCTAAAGTGTTACCAAAATAACAGATTGAAACCAATGGCAATGTGTACATACAGCAATGACCTTGAAATTGTTCATTTTTCCTCTCTCATTGACTCATACAGGGTCAATCAAACCTGGAGATACTATATAAAAAATGGTTGTGTTGTCCAATATAGATTTTGTGTAGTGATGTTTGTGAGAGCCGTTACTATGCATTTAATGAAGGATTATTACCCACTGAATTGGCTGAATATGTAACACGGATAAACTTCTTGGATCAAAATAACCCAAAGCTGTATTTTTCCACATTTTACTGTAACAAAATGGCAATAACCCAAGACTTCACAAACCAAAGCTCAAACTGGGTGGGCAACTGGGATTTAAAAACCCTCTCAGTTAACGATTCAGAGCTTAATGGTAATTGTGAAATGGCACACAATTACAGCATAGCTACTTTTAATTAATATAAGCTCATAACAATTAACCCCAGCCTCATAAAACAATTCTTTTTTTTTTTTCATTGCCTAATGATGCAACAATTACAGGACCACTACCTTCGAGAAAGTCCAAGGTTTGTGATTGTGCCAGGTTTTCTTGGAGACAGCAATCAGATATTTGCACACTGACTTCATTTTCAAACCACGTTTGTTGCCTTGTTGGGTCTATTGCTTTGTCTGGCTCTTCAGACAGTTGGCATGTCACTGTGAGCTTGTTGAGATGAGAGACAGACCTCTTGATTACCCCTTGCGCAGACGTTCACACAGGGGCATTTGCAGACACATAAAGTATAATTTGGGTTTGGGATGGGACTAAAGTGCAGTGCGCCGGAGGATAATATTGGATTACATAAACTGGCTGGCCTGTAATACTCTCCTAACAAGCTGCTGACGGACTCTGCAGAGTAAGTGTTGAGGGATACTGTAGCATTTACCCATCAACTGAACAGACCACATACAGTAGTTCTTAATATTTTGACAAGAGAGCGTCTTTTACATAGTTAAAGAGCATTTTCTCTCCCAGATGAACTCATCCATCGTCAAGCATCCGAGTTTTACTTCACTTGTACTGCGCATCATTATTTAAGCTCTAACAGGGAGTTGTAGAGTTGTAAAAGTCACCATAGGTCTTGGGATTGACAAATGAATGAGGACCATTATTTTGAAAAAGGTATGGGAATAAGCTTAAGTGGCTCTAAATGCTAATGATTCGCCAAATAAACTTCATATTTTGTGGGGTGGGGTATTGTGCCACGTTGTTCTTGTGACAGTTGAGTTTCTTTTATTTCTTAAAAACCTTGTCGTGTGGATCAGTACTCTACAGTAGTGATGGGAAGTTCAGTTCATTTTACTGACTCAGTTCTTTAAGTCTCGTTCAGCAAAAAGAACAAATCGTTCATGAACGACTCATCACTACTCTACAGATGGTTCTCCTGAGTGTGCAGTAACTAGACAGTTCAGTCCAGTTACACTTCATAGCTCAATTGTTATCCAAACATACATGCCATACGTAGGTGACCATACGTCCTGATTTAACGATGACTGGCCCATTTTTAAGTTCTTGTCCCATGCTTGCAATGCATTTGCCTTTAGAGTGTCCGCAAAATTCAGTCACACCAGCGGTGGGATTTAACACTTAAGCACAAGCTCCATTTTCTGAGCATTCACAGATTAATGTGTTATTATGCCGTAAAAAATACAACTTTTTAAGAAAAGTACTGGTTTATAATATAAAAATACATTTAACCTGTATCTGTGAATGTGTTTTCAGTCGCATACATTGTTGCATACTGTGAAGAAATATATAAATGTTGAATATATTTTTTTTAATTCCTATATAAATGCGGTAAAAGAACTGAAGGATGCATAAGCACATAACAAGCATAATCAGAAATGCATTGTTTCACATGTACTAACTGTCCTACAGTCAAGTAATCCAGTCCATCTTGGCCCCCGTTTGAGCTGTATGATTTCTACCAAAATCCATCTTAAAAACAACTCAAATCGCAGGCTTGATCCAACGACGAACCAGGTATTCATTTGAAAGTCCTTGCAAAGGCTTTATGTGGAAGACCAGTCTGGTTCAGCAAATCTCTTATTCTAAGTGTTGTTATAGCAAAGTTATCCATGTCTGTAGTACAAGTCCCACCCTTTTTAATCAAAAGGCTGTTGGCTGTTCTGTTTTAACAATATAAACATAAGTGATATTTTGTTGAAAGAATCTAGTTTGCATTTGATTTTAACCAGTAAAGCCATCATCTATGATTAAGATTACACATGATTATTAAAACTAAAAAAAGTATAAATATTAATCAGCAGTTTTAGTAAGCCTCAAATGTGCATCTGGCTAGAATATCAGATGTGTTAAGGCCTACAAACGAAACATTTCCTTGGCATCTGTGTCTGTCATGGACATGTGAGAGCACAACGTCTGTAGCGCAGCTGGGAAGGAGCCGCTAATGTGGCACACAGTTTGATCCACGCACATCGCTCATGGGCAAAGGAAAGAAGGGACGGAACTTCAAAGGACTCGAGACGACTGAACGTTTAGGAAGTAAACAGAAAAGTGACGCAGGCAACTGCACTGTAATTGCGCGGCTCCTTTGACCGTTGCCTGGACATAAAGCTGGAATGCGCGCCGGGAAAGCATTGTGTTGACATTAAGCCTGGCCTCAGAGTAAATGTGAGAATCAAAGAAATGCTATGGAAAGGTCAGGGAGAGGGATCTATCTCTGCGTTTGGCTCTCTGTGGCTCGGCTGCAGGCTGTTGGGTTCATGATCGTCCAAAGCGTTTAAATATTTACACCAAACCTTCTATATAAAGCTGCACAATATTGGGAGCGCAAAGTATAAACTGTGAAGCATACCTTGGGGATTTATTTGTCAAGCAGCACATCATAAAGCCGGGGTTGCTACTGAAAAAATGCAGAAAGGAAACATGGACTCTTGTGGTATTAAGGACTTGAAATGTAACTATTTGAATTACAGCTTTTGAATGTAAACTGTCTGCGCTTATTTTATCTCATGAATCACACGACTATTCATTTTATGAAAATATTCTACATCTCTTCCAATATTATTGCATCTGAAGTTGCCAAAGAATGTGTTTAGGTTTACACCTTTCATCACTTGAAATGATGGATGATGTTAACCAGCCAACATTCTTTGGCAACATTGGGACATTTGAGACGACAACAATAACAAAGAAACAGTTATCACACCCAGTTCTCATGAATGGCACATACGCAATAGGTATCTCTAATTAATATCACTCCATTGTGTCGAATAATCAAACTTAGAGGGCATCTCTTAAAATGAAATCAATCCGTACACAGGGGATGCTCACCTTATTCAACACCAGTGTGCTGTTCAACCGACTAACCTCTGCTTATAGTTCACTGCTTTTTTCCTGCTTCGATCACGTGTACGACACATTTTTTGGAAGCAAACCAGAGAATGCAAGGAAAGTGGCAGAAAAAGGCCAGGGCAATGGGAGAAGGTGGGCTAAGCCTAATTTTCAATAAACATAAAAAAAAAGCTTTGTACTTCTACTTCTAGTGATTGACAGGTGTAGATGGATTTTGGCCGATAACAGAGGAAGTACTGTAGCCTAATGTAAGTAGGCTTTACAGCAACAATTGCGGTGGCAGGGGCTAGTTTATAAGGATTGAAGAAGACTGAGACTATTAATAAAGAGACTAAATTGCAAAAGATCAACCAAATAATCGTTTTTTACAGTATTTTCAGGCAGTGATTAGGACAGTGAACCTGGACGCAACAGGACGATGACATGTCAACATGGTTAGTGCTACTGATTTATTGTTTAGTGTTAGTGTGCTTTTTATTTACGTTGTTCTGGCTTTTATTTACTGGTAGGCTGCCATGTTCTCAAGAAAATCGCTTCTGTTCTGGTTGTGACTGTGACAATTTGCTGTAGTAGTGTTTCTGATAGGCACAGATTAGCATGTGTCTCAGCGGTAGTTCGGCTCTCCTCTGCCTGAGAGCACTAAAGTCCGTCATGCTTATCTCGGGCAGCTCATGCGCAGCCAATGGGTTTTTAACAGCTTCACTTTAGCTGCTTCAGAGTAAAAGTTACAGGTTCCTATAGTTTATTGCCAATCTGCATCTAACTTTACACCCGTATTGTCTTTGAGCTATAAATGTGTAATAGAATGGAACTTAGTAAATGCCAGTGTAATCACGAGCAGTTGTGGTGATAGATGCGTAAATTGATTCTGGCCACAGTCCTTGTCTTCTCCGGGGGAGGCAGGGTGTATCAGATCTAAATTGTGTTGCTATAATGTGCACTACTAAATATAACAATGCATCTACAAGCCCAATATCACTGCCACTGAAAAAGGGCAATACGTCAATCTAAACAGCAAGCAGATAAAGCTAAAGCAAAGTAATATAAAGCCATGTTTGATTTGACCCATTTTATGGAGCTGTGCAAAAGTGTGGAAGGTTGTGGAAAATATGTCCTCCTCAGAGACCTCCACTAGTGTCTCAATGAGCAAGATTGGTTCCTCTAATACCCGTTATTGTAAAGTCTTACTAGGTTTATATCATATAGCTTTTGATCTTTAACTTTTAGATTACTCCTATTCATTCTGCAAGAAACTGCTAAACACAAGCCAATGGGATAAAATTGTCACACAAATGTAATCCTAGTGCTGGAACACAAACTCAAGGCCAAAGTCCAGTGTTATCTGTCCCCCCTCATTCTACATCCTTCCTGCTGCAGAAAACCTAATAAAGTTCTACAAAAACAACATAGCAATGCCAATTTATTAAATGTTTATAACATGGTTTCAATCCAAGCTCATACTAACATAAAACAGGTTTTGGATACACCTTTACAATGTATATAATAAGTATTTTAGGAATCTTTAAAGGACCATTTTCAAACTTTTCCTGCAGTTTACCAATTGTCCCGGGCCATGCTGTAAGACCAATAGTCTAAGCAATGAAACCCAGACCTCCATCTCCCCTGTCACTTCCCTGAGCATCTCTGAGGAATACTACAATGTTCTCTGGGCAGCAATAAGAAATGGTGTACAGTTAGTCTTGTTCTGCCTTGGGGCCTGGGACATGAACATGTCTATCTCAATAGACCCTGACCATAGATGACCTTACAATGACTGCTAAATTAAACACTTTGACTGATACACAACTTGTTCTTCACCACAACAGACGAATATCAACCACTACACCTGTCTCTATCTTTGTCTAACTTTTCAAGACCCCAAAATACCTCGAGCATGGCCAGCCATCCTAATTCTTTCTAATTCTGACCAGTAGAAATAATTGTCAGAACTGGGACCAGGACTTAAGGGACAGAATAAACTCCTTTTCAAAGCAATTTAATTTACTTAAAACTATTTAGAGAAATAAACCATTGAACAAAATTAGTAATTAACAAAAAGCGTTTGGTCTTGGTCAGTGATGAAACAATTTGAGCTAACTAACTAAGCAATTGTTTTCTCGTGAGACCCGAGACCGCAAGACTTCTTGACTCGAAAGGACGGCATTTTGCTGACTGGTCTCCGGCCATTTCTTGCAAGGCTGTTTTTTCCACTAAGACGCGCTGGAGGGGGTTGGGACAGACCCCAGCCACCACAAAATATGTTATTAAACCATCACTTACACAGCAAAAATCTTCTTATGAAGAGCCCTTTATCTTCAAAGCCTTTTCCCATATGCCTTATTCTTAGCCTGGATGACAAATGTGTCATTCTCAAATTTACCACCTGATAGACCTCCTTTCACCTTCTGAAACACTATATCAAAAAGTAATCACTTATGGGTTTCATGCATCCATGATATGCCTAATTTAATGAAATTTGCTTAGACAATGCATTTACTGTACTAAAATAAGTCCTTCTATTAATTTCCCCCTGCATGGGAAATGCATATAGAGCTGCCCAAACATGAACTTAAGTTCAGATTTTTAGGTGTGAAAAGATTTAGGGTAGATAAAGTAAAGTATGTTTGACAGAACAAAGATAAAACCACAAACCACCGCTCAGTCAAGATCCACTTAGTCAAACATTCGTCCAGAGCCGAGGCAGGAAATTGTTCTCTCAAGAAAATAACCCGGAGACAGCGACTGTTTGTAATTTAAACTCCTCCCTGAACCATTTCTCACAGACGTTGCACATATGAAGAGCAATTTCCTTGTTGATGGACGGTCCCACAGCCCCTCAGATATTTTAAGTCTTCTGTAGACCTGGAAAAGGTCTAAGAAAACCATGAAGATCTCGGGAGTAAATCCAGTAGGGAGCAGTGTGGCAGGAGGTGTAATCAAATGGGTGTGTTTGGCTGCAGTTTATACAGTATACTCATGTAGCTGAATAAAAAATAACATGAAAATGACAGGCAGGATTTAGCTTTTGTTCTATCCTTGAGAGACCACACAGTTATTACATTAAAATGCAGAAATATCACTTGGTGGTTTTCTGGTGCAAGATACAAAATGAGGAGTGTACATATCCATATCCTTTCCGCTTCAGGTTTTCCAGATTTGAACATTTATGCCATCATCATCATCCTTTTCCTTTTCCTTACACTTTAATTATTAAAGGACAACAGCGACTAAAGCCCGAACCGTGGTCTTTAACAAATTCAGAACTAGGTTAGAGTTTGCACTGATCGGTCTAAGACTCCATGGCTCAGGGCTGGTTTGGAGCTAGGAATGGGGTCATGCATTAGACTTGAACCACTAACAATGGTGATGCATTAACAACAAGATTATTAAATTTTTGAATGCTACAAAAGTGGCTCAGAAGCCACTCACTAAATGGCATTGACTTCCAGATAGTAACGTTGTATTGGTTTTATTATGTATTCTTTGATGATTCGCTGATTTGTGTTTCACTTTTTGTGCTTACAATGGCCAGACGTCATGTCTCGCGGCAAACATTTCCTTGGTACCTCACACCCTTTGGCTAAGCCAGGTAGTCATTGCCGCATCAGTTTCCGGCAGTGGTGGACGAAGTACACAAACCAAGTACTTGAGTTAAAGTACAGATACACTAGGTAAAATATTACTTCAGTAAAAGTAAAAGTACTCCCTTTTAACTTTCACTTGAGTAAAAGTACAAAAGTATTTGCCTTCAAATGTACTTAAGTATCCAAGTACTAGGCTATAATGCCCTTATAATTTTTGTCAGTCTCTTGCCCCCTTTAGGTGCCAGGAATTATTTAAAAAATACAGATTTTTGAGATCCAAATTTCAAAAGGCTGTGGTTTGAAAATGATAAGAGATAGAGTCCTACTCTAAAATAGAAAAATGTCAGGTATGACCCAAAGTATTTAAGTAAATAAATTTTAAGCATCTAATTTTCATATAATTTGCATACCATGACATTATATATTGGCGGTTATGTTTTTTTCAGTACATACAACCTAATGAACATATTATAATAGTTTTTTTTTCTTTTTCTGAAATAAAGAATAACTACAACTTCTATTATACCATAACTAGTAAAACGTAAGCAAATAGTTCTGAGAAATATACACATGTACTGTATGTGTGTGGTTGCAGTTGCTTTATCTTTTCTTATCCGTCCATGTGGCATAGTTAGTAGTTTTTTAGAGTGTGGGACCTCTCATAAAGCACAGCACACAGCCATCACTTTTATTACGATCGCTGCTTTGATTAGTGCATTCTCGCTGACTATGTTTACCCCTGCCTCTCCCTCCTCTACTGGGTAAAGTGTCAGGATGAACAATACGTATTTGTCCCAAACAGCTCTCAATAGAAGCTGCATTATTCCCAAACCCCCGTCACTACCGCGGCCACGGAGAGTACACCCGCCCCGGCTTCTATCACCTGTGCTAAAGGTAAAGCTGCAGGTGCTACGCGCACACGGCTTCCCGGCTTTAGTTTCCTCCCGTTTCTTTCACTGATGTTTGGTAAAATGTGGGAAAAACAGCGTGTGCTTTATGAGAGACGCTGAGAAAGGCACGAGCAGCGGCGCCGCTGTCCAAGTTACACACGCACTCACTCTCGCTCATTCTCACTTTCACTCGGCTGAAAAGACTCTAAAGGTAGATGTTCTCCCTCAGAATCAGAGTCAGTCATTACTAATACCAAAGCTTCCTCACAGGTGTATTTTTTATTTGTTATTTTCATGTTTAGCAGCTCGCGTGTAGAGAATGAGGCTTCTATTGAGCCGGTCCTGACACTCCCACTGAGACGTGTCTTTGAGGTCTTCTTCTACAAAAATATTTAACGGAAACACAAGGAACGACTAATTTTGCAAAATGTACTTGAGTAAAAAGTAAGATATTTGACGTTGAAATGTAGTGAAGTTAAAGTAAAAAGTATCCCTTAATGTAAAAAACTACTTAAGTACAGTAACGAATTACATTTACTTCGTTACTGTCCACCACTGGTTTCCGGACATATTAATGCATTAGCTGCTAATTTGTGTGTTGTTTTTTTGTTTGTGTCAATGTGTAGCTATTTGACTTAAAAAGCCTAGATGTCAAGTCCAGGGGTTCTGGTGCGCTCGGTCCAGTTACCAGCGCCGCTGTTTATTTAGGAATTGTTGTGGTTTCCAGGTGTACAATATGGGGCTTCAATATGGGCTCTGTGTAAGCGTGCAGACTGCTGTTTTTCACTGCGTTTGTCCCTAGCAACGGTGTGTTTGGCCAGACCAGGCCCCGTGGATATTTGCCTTTGTAAAAAAAAAAAAATGATCACGTGGCCGCGGAAAAAATATAAAAATCTCATTCCCACTTATTAAACAGACTGTACCTGATATTTTTTTCTTCTAGTTTGGAAAAAAAAGGGTGAAACCTCAAGTTGTGTTTTGTAAAAGCAGTCATTTGTGAACTGTATGTTTATAGTAGTTCTCAGGGACGGAAAACCTTGGCCAATCAATGCTCACACAAATCACATGCTCGAAAAAGGAGCGCTCTCATTGATCTACACTTGCATGTCATACAACATTCCAGGAAGTTTAATAGCTGCTAATAAAGTGTATAATCAGTGCTGAGTATGTCTTTTAACAGAGAAACAGCTCAAAAAAGAACAGAGAAAAAGGAGGCAACGTAAAATGTGGATAAATAATATCAATCACATAACGTTTAACAAGGAGGAAAAAATCACTGTGCTGTTGCTGAAGTTGCAGCTAAGCTAATGCTAAAATAACACTAAGCGTGAAATTTCAGTTTCCTGTAATGTATTAGTATTTTGTGGTGGAAAAATTGGTCCATATTTTTTTATAATATAGAGAAACAAGAGAGGTAGGCTGCTTTTAGGAGTGAGTGGAGTCTGAGACAGGAACGGTAAAAATAAACCCAGGTACTTTGTAGAACTAAAAAAAACTCAAGACATATTATTATAGTTGGATGTTATTTCAGCACGGAATAAACACTAAGTTCTCTTCCTTCCGTGCCTGCACTGTGTTAACTGTAAAAACTGTTTTAGTTCTTGTAGCTACTGCAGTTGTAATTATTGCACACAATTAAATACTGGTTTTGCACATGGATTACCTCTTACCTCTCGAATAGGTCATTCAGAGTATCCTGGAGAAACGAGGTCTCTGAGTCCCAACATCTCAATACAGGGGTGCCACAGGGCTCAGTGCTTGGACCGCTACTCTTTTCCATATAGATGACATCTCTTGGCTCTGTCATTCATTTCTGTATTGAAATTAGCGTAGATGTGGCCGGAAAAAAGAAGAAAGTATTTGTTTCTATCTGTGCTGTAGTAGCTGGTCATTAGGTGACGCAAGTATCAAAACGCCCTGAGTCACTGTCAGATAGCAGAGTAATAATTTAGGGAGGAACTGAGCAGCACCGTGAGCCATCCCTAATACTTAATGATTTGTACAACCAGACTTAAAAACAGCCACAAAGACTCAACTAGTAATCGAGAAATGTGCTTCTCTTCACCAGCAGCCATGTATGCATGGACGGGGCCTAAGAAGCTGCAATAGAAATATCTCTTATATTTAGCTAGAAGAGGTGAACAGGGTCTTAATAAAGGGCAAATATGTTATTTTTTTACATGAGGCAACACCGAGCCATAAGATGCACAGACTGTTCTCTTTTACAAACAGAGCTGAAGCTACGGCTTGCCTCTGTCTCGGCAGAGCACTGTTAAACTGCTGGATGAAGCTCCAGTGTGCCGCTCTGCTTTCGTAACCCCCGCCCCTGAAAGAAGTTTCATAACAGCTGTAAATGGGCCAGTGAAAACAGGACAACTGTTTTACTGGGATGTGGTGACAGACACCATCCGAGCTGTTTACATTGTACTGAGCCTGACATAAACACCAGCGCCTGCCTTTCTCTCTCACGCCGACCGCTTCTCCTGCACCGTTGCTGGGTCAGGGGTCAAGTATGTGACCTGGCCTTGTCAGAATCTAGTCGGGGGGTCTCAGTAAAAAACCCCTCCCACTGTGTACCACTATTTTCTGCCTCTTATGCGAGAAGAATGAAAACCTAACATTGGGGCAGCTTTCAATGTGGGATGTTCCTAATGTGCATCTGACAAATGAAGTGCCTCATCAACCACCTGGACTGCAAATGGTAACAAGTGATCTTTTATGAATAAATGAAACTTGTAACTTGCCCCATCAGTATTCCATAAGAACCATAAGAATTATTCTTGTTATAACACAATCACTTCATCCCATTTGGAAGACAGGCCAAATTAAAGATTGCACCTGAAGCTGAATGTTTTTTTAGCTAAAACTTAATTTCAGCAAAAAATAATGCACAGATATAGACATTTTCACAAGTCTTTTGGAGGATGTATGGACTTTCTTTTGACCTGCGTGATGACACGTGTGCCAAAAGCCTGGAGGATGATGTTGGAGGATGATTTGTGTTTGTAGATGTCAGGAAATTGTCCTGGTGGTTTTACTAGGCAGTGGGGGTTTACACAATAAATACTTGACAGTGGCTAATGCCCTTATGTTGGTGCTAAATGCATTTGATCATTTGCAGAACATAATCAAACAATGGACAGTCAAGCACAAACAAGATGTGGAAAGTACAAGGCTTACCCTCTTTATGCACTGTGTCACACAACATTTTTAATAAGCTCCCTTTTGCACAGGCACTCTGGAGCTCCTCTTGTGATATAGTTCATATATTACACCTCCAAAATTTTAGTAGATTGTGTTAACACATGCAGCCCCTCCAGACAAAGTCGGGATAAAGTCTGGAATATAGTGCATGTGTGAAAGGGGCTGCTGAGCCATTTAACTAGCCTGGCCAGCCGCAACTAACTCTTTTCCTATTCCATACAAAGAAGTTAGGCTGGTACCCTGTTGTTTGCATTTGTTTTCAAGGGCGGGGTTTACAAGAGGAATGTTAACCAATCAGAGAAACGCTGGACGTGATGCGAAAAAGGCAACACTACACAGCCAGTTGTCAACAAGGAAGCGGACACCAGCGGTTTCATCGTTTTTATACTTTGCTGGTTTTTCAAAACCGAGGCGAGAGCAGCTACGAGGTGGCAACGTTAATTGCTAAGCACTGCAAATCTTTTGCGGGGGGTAAATTTATAAAAGACTGTGTTATGAAAATGGCTGAGAATATCTGCCCTGTGAAGAAGCAAGCGTTTGCCAATGTTTGCCTGCCGCGAAACACTGTAGTGCGCCAAATTGAAGATATTTGAGCAGACATTAAGAGACCAAAAGAGAGAGTTTTGACTTCTTTTTAATAGCTTGTGATGAAAGCATGGATGCATCAAACACCGCTCAGTTGAGAGGGGTGGACAATTAGGTGAATGTGACTGAAGAGCTACTTGACCTCCAGAGCCTTATGGACAGAACAAGAGGAACAGATTTATTTGTTTCTATTAGTTTTGCTGTGAAGGACATGAAACTGCCCTGGATAAAAGTTACTGGGATTATTCCTGATGGCACACCTGCCATGGCTGGTGAATGAAGTGGATTATCAACCCTAATCTGTAACAAGGTGAACAAAGAAGGAGGCAAAGCCATTAAACTCATTGTATCATTCATCATTAAGTTCTCTGCACTAAACATTTAAAATATAACCAGTGATAAAGACTATTAATTTTATTCGCAGTTTAAACAGTTTCTACTCGACATCAAGGCTGAGTATGGGGATGTTTCACACCAATATAAGAGAGCTGAGTCGGGGGTCTGCGCTGCAGCGTTTTTTTCCTTCTCAGGAGGGACATTTTAACAATTCTTGGTAGATAAGGGACAAACAATGTCAGAACTATCTGATCCTATTTTGTTTGCTGATTTGGGTTTTTTAGTTGATATAACAAAGTATCTGACTGTATTGCGCATGAGTCTTCGGGGCAAGATGGAGCGGTATCAGGACGGTATCAGTGCGCAAATGAGGAGGTATGCAGCAGACATCGCATCTCTGGCTGGAGAGTGTAAACAACGCTTTCATGATTTTGCAGCTATTGAAAAGGAGATTGGCTTTTCTCCTCTCCATTCTTCACTGACCCCGATGATGCTCCGGTTTAGCTCAAGCTCATTGAGCTGCAGTGTGACAGCGAGTCCTGCAGTTGTCATCAACAGCTGTGAACTTTGACCGTCAACTTAAAAAAAGGAATTTTCAAGAGATTCAAACATTTGCAAAGAAAATGCTGAGCTTGTTTGGCTCAACATATCTGTGCAAGAAAACATTCTTTGTTATGAACTTTGACAAGCACTGCGTGAGGAAAAGACTGACTGACGTTTTTGCATCTTAAAACCACTGCCTTTGAACCAGACTTAGCCTATGTGCTGCAGTCCAGACCTCAGTATCACCCTTCACATTAAAGCAGGGATTTGGTACTAAATCCCTTCTCTCTCTTACCCTAGGTCTATCCCAGCTGAGTGAAGTCCTCCATCTCACTATTTATTTTGATTGTGTGTGCCACTTCAGCACTTAGCATAGCCTTCGTGGTGTTGTATGGAGCTGCCTTATGTTTACTGTGTGGGGACAATGTAAAGTTGCTCCTCTGTTCACCTTCTGCTCCATTTCCTTTGGCTTGTGATGTAATCCTGCACCTTTCTGCTCTCCCTGTTCCCTATCAAAAGCTACACTCGATGCTGCGTAGCATTACGCTATGGGTACATTCTTTGTGTGACCGGTTGTGAAGCAAGTGTGTCAAACACGCCAATAATTGGCTTATATGACCTCTGTTGGTACCAAGTTGAATGTTGTTGAATGTTCTTTTAGCTTATAGTTTTGGTATGCTGTTATGTCTTGAACTTAAAAGTAGACAGGCAACATCAATTATCAAAAACATGTGATGTTTAAAATGAACCTGAGACATATTTTAGCTTCTTCAATTTTTTTCATCAGTTCAGCTCATTTAATGTTATATGGCCCTCAGATGTTAAAAGCAGAGTAATTTTGGAAAGACCTGTTTAAATTTGCCAAACATTTACGGAATGAAAAGTATGTCGCTTGCAATAAAAATTTCCATCAAACCGTTAATTTGCATTTCATTTTAATGGTTCAAAGAATGTCAGGCAGAATGATTGGCCCGTGCGCATGTTCACCTTATCAAATCTGTCCCTCTTTGAAAAATGTTTGGACACCCCTGTTTTATGCTATTTTAAACTTCTTTTTGTTGTATTTAAGTTATTTACTACCACAATATTATTATTTTTTTATTCCTTATACCAGCATGGAGATTTAGTCTCCTCTGCTCACCTCTGCTTGTACAGGCTGCAGTGCTGGCTCTGTTAATCTGCCGGCTGTGAAACACCCCCACACTATTCATCTCTATGCACTGTATATAGATAGTATGTGTCCTCGCATGCAGAGTTAGCACATTGGAATTTGTGTAAGCACAAATCGAAATGCTTTCCCTATATGGTTCAACTCTCTCTGTCTCTCAGTCTGTTTCTGTTCCTTTTTTCTCTCAACATTTATTCTGCAATCAATTAGTTACTTCACTTGGAATAATCTTGCAAGCTCAGGAAGCCAGAGGAAGGTTTTACTGTCACACAAAATCAACACGCTTTGATGTTTCCTGAAAGAAGACCACAGTCAAATTGAGCGCATTTATAAACAAATGACAATAAAGCACATGTGGTCTTGGTGTCCATTGTTCCCTTTTCCATTTCATTCTCTATATTTTGACTAAGACTATTTGTGCCTGTCTGTTTTAGATTTGCATACACTATATGGACAGTGTGTAAGGATTAAGGTAATTTTCTTTCTTTCTTTTTTTCTTTGACACATGCAGTAAAAGTTTGGAGGATGTCTGTTGGATATGCGTTCATACGTGTCAGGAGATCTGGTGTCCGGTGGTTTTACTGAGCAGCAAAGAGATGGGCGGAGCATGAGATGGCAGGGTATGACATTGACCAAGCACAGCCGTTTACAACATGGAGCAGGTGTGATGGCAGTTAATACAGTTTTATTGATAGGTATATTCAAACAACTGTGGAACATTAGCAAACAGTGGAGCGTAATGCAACAAGCTGTGATACTTCCATGCTTTGAGCACTCCACTTACAGCACCAGCCACATGCCATTTGCATCATCAGCTCGCTGCAGCTCCAGCACATCCACTCAGGAGTTTCTCTGGGTGAGCTTGAGATATTGTTCATACATCACACTGCTCCAGAGGTTGTTGTTGTTGACATTGCGTCATGAACAAGTGGACACTTTCTGTAACTTCTTAATCAAAGTTATAGTGACCTTGACCAATAACATTTTGAGCCAGATTTTCAGGATGTAAAGTAAAAGGCCTCATAGATAAAACACATTTAATTTTGGAGCGTGTCCAAAGTCTGGTGCTCAGTGAAAAGAGGTTGGACACGGCTCAAAAAGGCCCAGCTTACAAATGACTGGCAGAAATGAACTGCTTGTGGCAGAAATGAAAGCCAACATCAGAAATAGAGTCATTGTAGATTAATAATAATGGATTGGATACACTCTCTAAACATTCATACGAGGCAAGGTGGGTTAAGTGTCTTGCCCAAGGACACAACGACAGTATGAATTGTGAGGAGCGGGATTTGAACCCACTACCTTCCGGTTGAAAGACAACTGCTTTTACTGTCAACTCAAAGAAAATGTATTACTAAGTTGACAGATAACGTGTATAATCGATGGTTCACATCAGCTTCTTGTTTGTCCACAGAGTATTTCAAGAATAACAGATACAGACCTATTTTTGTGGGAGTATGGCAGAAATGGAACTCTTTCCGAAATACCAAGAAATATTTGGACTGACTCAGTAATGTCACAAAGTTGTAAATTACATAACAGCAAAACTCCAATAAACAGCTTATAACTTGTGGTTAGAATGAGTGGTAAATGTCATGCTCCATGTGAAACGCTTGATTAATGTAAACCATTTCTTGGCTCTAGACAACAACGTTTTCTATTTCAGACCAAAAACAAACATGTGAAATAGATTTCATTGATGGCTGTTTACTTTTTGGATGCACCAGAGCAGACTTTGATACTGTGGGAGCTCTCTCAGTTCCATGTTGGAGGGGCTTCAGGGCCACTGCATGGAACTGAGTAAATGCTATCAGTAACACCTGCGCTCTGCTCCTGCAGGCTCCTGGATGATCCACTTGGTCCATGTGTCCTCACCCTGTGTACCCTGTGTTTGTGTGAATGTTAGGTGTGTGGAACCCCAATTTGGGATTTATATGTCAGAACGTGCTGGATTTTCTTTTGAGTGAGAAAGAAAATTCAATGCAGTTATTTACTGAAGTATCATAAATACCAAGTTTCTGACCTTTTGACCCATATTCCTTATGTAGAAAGCATAATAGTTTTGGGCAGTGACATAAACATGGTGACACCAATATTTATCCAAATCCATGCAGATTGATGATTACATATTTTAATTTGCATCTTATTATTATTAGTATTAACCCTTTTCTTTAGATAGGGTGAACCAGTTGAGAGTCTAGCTCTCTTTTACAATGGTGTCCTGTAGACACAGTACAATAATACATAGCAGGAAAATACAGACAAAAAGAAACACTTAACAGGGGTATACAAAATTCATGCAATAAATGAGTAAAATATATTAAAACAACAACATATTAAAACTAAAATAATCAAATACAAACACCATTTAAAAGTAATTAAAATTTTCAATAGACAGAAATTTAGATACAGTTTTGAAGATTATTCCATCTGTAAGGTCCATAATTAACTGTAACTGTTCATAACAACAGAACTTCCAAACTCCATCTCGATTCTGGAGAATAAAATTAGCCTGGACCCAGCCATACCTGTTCACTTTGCCAAAATCATAACCACTTATTTGCAATGGGGTGGGCTTTATGCAATGCTTTGTTAGTCTGAATGGACAAACAACTATGTCCAGAGACAGTTGATTCTACTGATTTATATTGAATACCAAAAAAATAAGTCTGATGACTAGCCCTGCAAGAGTAAAATTTGAGTAAAATTCACATTGTAAAACTCCAACTAAAATCAGTTTGACACTTTTTTGTAAGAATGGAAAATTGTGTGAAGCTTCCCTTGCGCAGCCAGTCGCCTCCCCAGCTCTTCCTCTTCCACCGTGTGCCGTAGCCTTGACCTTGACAGGCGCGCAGGCTGCCATCACACCTCATTAACGTTGACAACAGTCTGCCTGGTGTGAACTGCTGGCTATGGGAACCTTCTGGACTTTTATGGCTCCAATTGGCTGTCAGGTTCCAGCATGTGCATAGAGGAAGTTGTATTATCTCTCCTGCTAGGCTAATGGTAGGCTGCACTCATGTAAGAAAGGCCTCACGTTGTGCAGTGGTTAACACCCACGCATCACAGCCGTGCCGTATCAGTTTTGCCTCCAACTTTGAGCAAATTATTGTCAGAACTTGCACGACATGTAATACTTAAACTCAAGGATAAATATGTAATTGAATTTGTAAATGTGAGCCTAGTTTATTTATTATGATGAGGCCTGGCAGCTGTTGCATGTCATAACAAAGAGTAACATTTCATACTTATTAATGTTTTAATCTCGGGTATCATCTGCCAAATTCAAATTAAGCAGGAACATGTACTGACATTATCATTATTATTATTATTATTCTACAGAATATTGAATGGGCCATTGGAAAGTGCTGTTTTTTCTTTTTCTTTTCTGGATACCTGGGTGCAGAGGTGGTTAGTAACGGGTTATTTTTTACTCCGTTGCATTTACTTGAGTAACTTTTAAAAAAATAAATTAAAGCCGTTTTACTTTACCATACATTTTACTTGAGTAGATTTGTGGAGACTCCGCTACATTGGGCTACACTTGGGCACAGTTTTTCTTTTTTTTTACCATTTATTCTATGCTTTATTTTTGCCAAAGAGATGCCACCAGTAGATCTACAACATAACCACATTTCACCAATCAGGTGTAGCAAAAATAATCACGTAACTCTGTTCAGATTTTTGACTGATTACATTGTTTCTCAAAAACAGTTACTCAGTACTTAATAATAAATATAATGGATAAGATTTATATCGCGCTTTTTTTCCCCCGAGGGATTCAACAAGCTTAAAAGACATCCATTATTCATTCACTCCACAGTCACACACTTGAGTTTTTAACCAAACACTTTTTTCCTCTTACTTTGAGTAATGTTTTAGATGACTACTTTTTACTTCTACTTTCGGACAATTTACGTTGAATTATCTAGCAACATACTTTTTCAAACTTGTCTTTTAACATTTATTTCATAATACATAACATGTATTTCTAAGCTCAGGTCTGGTCTCAGCACACTAACTACACTCTCCCTTTGCTAATAAGCTTTGAACAAGGTCGGCAGTTTGGGCCAGTGTGACAAAGTTGGTCTGCCCTGTAATTGATTTTGCATTCCACAGGTTTATTTTGAAAAATAATAATGACAAATTGCCTATAGTTGCCCCAAATTGCAACACATTTTAAATCGTATATTTAGGATAGCATACAATGTACATTAAGATGAAGCAGAGAAGCTTGTTTCAGATTATAGTCTAACAGCTAATTTCCAGTTGTAGTCCAATTTTGTACATGTCTTTAGTGGTAGGGGAAACCTACACAGACACAGGGAGAATATGCAACTCCACACAAAATGGGAATTGAACCCCTTCTTGCTGTGAGGCAGGAGTGCTAACCACTCTACTGCCTTAATAAAAGATGCAACTAGCCAAGTGCAAGATGTTGCTAAAGGTTTTTTTTGTTCTAGTTCAGGGTGTGGTAAGTCTGTACTTTATACACCCCTCTGTAATTTTGGGAATCTTTCACCCAGTGTCTGTCAACGCTTTGTTTGTTGCTCATTAAGCGACACAGCATTTGGTAATAATGCCTTCTTGAATTGTGTTGCATGATTACCTTGGGGAAAACATACAAAAACATAAACACCACTCACTGGCTTTGGTACATAAATCAACAGACTCTGGAAACCAATAAAGTATTATGAAATAACTGCAATAACTGCTCCTGGAGTGTGTGTGTACATGTGTTTGATTGGCCTCACAATGGTGCTTGTGCGACAGGATCCTGTTGGGAAAGCCTGCGCTCTGTTGGCAACTGCATTCAAAAACACACACAGAGGTGAATGACTGGAAAAAGCAACAAAAAGTGGTACAGAATGCCTCCTGGTATAATGTGCCATTTTACAAAAACATATTCCCTCATTCTTTCTCATTTCAGGATTTAATGTTCCATATACGTTTAATGGATGATTGGGGTGCTACGTTCAGGCCATTGCATAAAAGGTCAAGGTTGCAGGTAAGACTCCTAATTTTGTACATAACAGATACGTAAGGTCAAAACAAGAACCTGCATTAATTCTATAAGAGATGAAATTAGTGAAAGATAATGGTAATAAATGCAGTGGAAACATTTCTACTTCCTTCTGTGGTGACATGAATAGTATAGTTGCAGTTGCTGATTATTTAGGTATCCCCTTATACCTTTGTTTTATACAGTGGTGGAAAGTAAAAATACTCAAGTACCTAAGTACAATTTTCAAGTATCTGTGCTTTAAAAAGGGGGTACTTTTAACATTTACTCCACTACATTGTAGAGAAAGTTGTGGTGGACATGTCTATAATATAAATGCAGTGGAAACATCTAATTTGCAATTTGGTAATGCTTTTTTTTCTCATTGCCCATTATTGTAGTGCAAAAAGAGACAAAACATAAAATGTATTTGAAGGTTCAATAATTAACTTACCTTTAACTCTTGCTAAACAACTGAATCTAAGTGTCTATAGTTGACTCAAGTTACAAATCCATGTCAATGGAATAGGGGCTCAATGGAACCAAAAAGCATTAATAATCATCTGTAAAACTACATTAAATTGATTGTCCAACCAGGCTCTGTGCTGTTTATGAAAACAAATTGTGAAATGGCTGACACCAAATATTACTTGGTGTCAGACAGAAATGAAATTGGCCCCCAAGGAATAAACTTTATGTGTTGTGCCATGTTGCCAGCTGTACACTGATCAGTGCCTTCCAGAGCACAATTTGTGATTAAATTGTTTTAGTGAAGCCATAACTCTATTTACAAGTATTATGCACTCAGGATGTTGAACGGACATCAGTCTTGATTATGCTTGGCTTTGCAACTTCCGGCTTCCTGCTAATTGCCAAACAATTCTTTCTTTATCTGAACTTAAAAAATGACATTCTCTTAGTCTCTCAGAGCGTGACAAAGTACTGAATCCTAGCATGAAACATAAAAAATTAATGTCTTTAGGAATAAGTAGCTTTAGATTTTTTTGTAGGTAGTAAGCAATCAAGTTTCCAAAGTCTCTAGTCAGGTTTTTGGTTCCTGGAAAAGTTCCAGCAGTAGTTAAGGGCTGTAAAGTTTCTTTCTTTTTTTTCTGAGGTAAGTGATGTTTGGAGACAAAGCCTGCCTGGGGAGTTTCATGCTTTGTAAGTGTTCGCATGGCAGAGCTGGCAAACTTTTACTGTCATGAGGGTTTTCTTATGATGTCCATCACGGGGTTGTGGAGAATCAAGGCACCAGACAGAAAGAGCTTAAGAGTGAAGGTGTGGAGTTCTCAGAGACAGATTCAAAGAGTGGACTTGAGTTCAAATATGTTCACATGTACTTGAGAAGAAAGTTTGACCAATGGGAAGTATCTGTTGTTGCTCACAATGCAACACAAGTAGTAATAGAACATTGGATCAAAAAGTGGTCATTTGTTTGAAATCTTTGCAGTTCTCATGAGCAAGCTTGAAACACACACAACATATTTTGCCACAAATTGACATTTGATGCGTTTTGTTGTTGATCTCTGTTTGGTTGGCTTTGTGTTTTGTTTTTTGTTTTTTTAGGTCCAGGTTCCTATATTTTTAGACGTGCCAGAGAACACTTGCAAATTGACATTTCTTTAAATGTAATGTTTTTAGCTAAAAACGCAATGATTTTGTGGGTCGGCCGGTCGTTGGCAAGTTAAAGCGCTGTAGGGCAGCTCGGCTGAGAAAGGGAGTGGCAAGAAAAACTCTGTGAACCTTTTGGAATTTTATGGTTTTCTGAATAAATTTGTCTTAAAATGTGATCTACTCTTCATCTAAGTGAAGGGTATTGACAAACATAATGTTACGGACCGGCAGATAACCCAAACGCAGACACACATAAAGTAATACAAAACAGATTTATTGAGACAACTTAGGAATAGCAAGTTCTTCGGGGATAGCGAGGTGAAGCAGGACAAGACCGGGGCTGGACTGGAGCGGGACTGACGACGGAACTTGAAGGTACAGGAGCAGGCAGAGGTGGAGCAGGAACAGGACTGACGGCAGGACTGGAAGGATCTGAGACAAACAAAAGAACAGGTAAGTAATTAAAAACACAATAGGTCATTCGAACGCTAGACGTATTACTGACCGTAGTAAGTGTTACGATCTGGCATCGAGGAGCAGGCTGCGGTGCTTCTTAACCCCTGTTGATTACCAACTCGGATCAGCTGGTCTTGCTCTGCCGGCGCTCCCACACACCTGTTTCCCCTCTGCGAATCTGTAGGGGCGAATCTGTATCCCGCTTCTCCGGATGGCGATGGAAAAAATCCCGAATAAGGGAAGGGTCGAGAATGTTCCTCCGGGGCACCCAACACCGCTCCTCCGGCCCATAACCCTCTCAATCCACTAAAAACTGAAGGCCCCGACCCCAGCGCCGTACATTCATAATCCTCCTCACCGTGTATGCTGGCTGATCGTCTATCATCCTGGGCGGAGGCGGGGGAGGACAGGGAGGGATCAGGGAGCTGGAACTGACCGGCTTGATCCTGGAAACATGAAAGGTCGGGTGAATCCTAAGAGACCCAGGGAGCTTCAGGCGCACTGCCGCAGGGTTGATGACCTTCTCCACTTCAAACGGGCGATGAACCTTGGTGCCAACTTTGCTGATTCAACTCTCAACGGCAGGTCCCTGGAGGACAGCAAAACCTTCTGCCCTGGAGAGTACCTAGGGGCAGGGGTGCGGTGGCGGTTAGCTTGGGCCTGTGACTGGGTAGAAGCGCGTACCAGAGCTGAGCGGGCCCTTCTCCAGACCTGATGGCACTGGCGCAGGTGCTCTTGTTCCTGATCTGCAAATAGAGGTGGTTGATAACCATAACAACACTGGAAGGGAGACATACCTAGTGAGGCGTTGACCAGAGTGTTGTGGGCATACTCTACCCACGGCAGATGAACACTCCAACTAGCAGGATTGGCTGATGACGTGCACCTCAGTGCCACCTCCATCTGCTGATTAGCCCTTTCTGTCTGTCCATTAGTCTGTGGATGGTAACCAGATGAGAGACTCACATTGATGTCCAATGCAGTACAAAACGCCCTCCACACCTGAGAGGTAAACTGCGGACCTCTGTCGGATACAATGTCCCAAGGAAGACCGTGTAAACGGAACAAATGCAGCACCAGGAGATCAGCAGTCTCCCGAGCGGACGGCAGCTTGGGCAAGGGCACGAAGTGAGCTGCCTTAGAGAAACGATCGACAATCGTCAGCACAACCGTGTGTCCTTTAGATGGCGGAAGCCCAGTAAGAAAGTCCAATGCCACATGGGACCACGGCCGGCTAGGAATGGGTAGTGGCTGTAGCAGTCCTGCTGGGGGTCGATGGAGGGTCTTATTTCGAGAACACACAGGGCATGCCGAAATGTATTCCTTGGTATCCTTGTCCATGGTGGCCCACCAAAACTTGCTGTGCAGGACAGCCAGGGTGCGACCAATACCCGGATGGCACGTGAGACGGGTCCCATGGGCCCAGTGCAACACCTCCGACCGAACGCTATCCGGCACGTACAAGGCATTAGGCGGCCCTGTACCAGGATCAGGATGCTGACGCTGGGCAAGCCGGACACGAGCTTCTATCTCCCAGGTAAGTGTAGCCACGATGCGAGACTGGGGCAGGATACTCTCTTCTTCTGGAGATGGCTGTTCCGTGGGGAAGACTCTGGATAAGGCGTCTGGCTTAATGTTCTTGGACCCTGGGCGATAAGTAAGAACAAAATTAAAACGATCAAAAAATAGTGCCAACCTGGCCTGTCGGGAGTTCAGCCGCCTTGCCGTCTGGATGTACGTCAGATTCTTATGGTCGGACCAGGTTGTGCGGTGGACGTGAGAGTCGTCAAAGGGGCTGCCAGCCTACTGAAATTGCGTATGAATCTCCTATAAAAGTTAGCGAACCCCAAGAAGCGCTGAACCTCCTCATACGGCTGGGCCTCGGCCACTCCCGTGACCGCGTGAGTTCTCTGGGTCCATCTGGATCTGCCCCTGAGCGATGATGTAGCCGAGGAAGGTAACAGCGCGGTCGTGGAACTCGCACTCTCGGCTCGCCACGAACAGCTTATTCTCCAGTAATCTCTGGAGAACCCCCCTGACATGTATCTGGTGCTCCTCCAAATCCTTAGAAAAAATCAAAATGTCATCCAGATACACAAAAACAAACCGACCAATCATGTCTCGTAGGACATCATTCACCACGTTCTGAAATACCGCAGGGGCATTCATGAGTCCAAACAGCATCACCCGATACTCAAAGTGTCCTAAGGGGGTATTAAAAGCAGTCTTCCACTCATCCCCCTCCCTAATACGCACCAAGTGGTATGCGTTGTGGAGATCGAGTTTCGTGAATATCATGGAGCCACAGAGGGGAGTGAAAACGGAACTGATCAAGGGAAGTGGATACTTGTTCTTGATGGTGATCTTGTTCAGGCCCCGAAAATCAATACAGGGTCTCTGGCTCTTGTCCTTCTTATCCATAAAAAAGAATCCTGCACCTACTGGAGAGGACGAGGGTTGTATTATTCCTGCTGCCAATGACTCCTGGATGTATTTCTCCATCGCCTTATTCTCCGGCCTCGAGAGGGTATAGAGACGGCTGCTGGGCAGAGGAGCACCGGGGAGGAGGTTGATGGCGCAGTCGTATGGTCCATAGACATATATAGGTAGACGCCGCATCGAACGCTACTGCCTATTGGCACGAACGAGCCGTGGAGCCGCCATCTTGGACCGGTCGTCAGCCCCACTCAGTGTAACTTGTTTGCCAGGTGCAATGAGCTGTCAGCGCATTTATTCAATAATTTCTCACCGAATACCCAACTAATTTTGACGCGGACTTTTTTGCTGCAAAGGTCATTAATGTAGCTATGATACAGGACACATTGTTCAGCATATTTTAATATTCATAGTAGGCTTAACAGTTATATAATATTCTGATAAAAGATATAAAGTAATCAGACGTTCAAAATCTAAATATGTGATTTAGGATATAAGGTAATTTATAAACCACACACTATAAATATGATAAAGAAGCAGAAACAGATAGTAGCAGATAAACATTTTAATATTTTGTAGAAACAATTCAATTTATAATGATTTTGACTAGCTCTCTCACACACACACACACACACACACACACACACACACACACACACACACACACACACACACACACACACACACACACACACACACACTCTCACACACACACACACACACACACACACACACACACACACACAGGTCTCCCTGGCATCTTCTCTCCAGCATAATCTTGTTCAGGCCAGGTTTGGAATCCACTGAACGCAGCCACCTGTAAAAAAAAATAAAAAAATTGAGAAGAAGCTTTTCAGTGTGTTTGCATTAATAATTTCCTAAAAATAAATTCGACAACATTAAGCCTACCTTTGTATTGTATGTGGGAGGGGAAAATGTCGAGTCTCTCTGAGGTATTTGTATGCCTTTGGACCATGTAGATGCAGCGTGAGCGCAAACTCTCTGTAGTCCTTTGTGTATTCGTGGCCTTGCTTTGTCATGAGGTCTAACTGAAGATCTGAAATGTTATGATTTAAAATGAATAAGTCCCCTTCAGATAATAAATAAAGAGTTTAATAAGAGTAAGAATAACATGTACATGAATTTCAAAGTGTTAATTTTGTCTTACCAGAGTAGAATTCAAGCTTCTCTTTGAGCTCTTCATTAATGAGGTTCTTTTCCCTCAAATCCCCCAAAAGACTCTTTACTGTGGTTTTGCCCTCTTTTCTCTGGCCATGGAATTCTTCTTCTCTCACTCTAGATGTTCCACTCTTGCCAATGCTTCAGTGAGTTTGGTCTTAAGAGCGGTAGGAGAAGCAGGCAAGGCCTAGCCACGATCCTAATAGAAAGAGAGATGAACATGGTTTGAGTAATGTTTCACTTCAAAAACATTATTTTGACACCACTAGTTTAATGCCCACATTCTTTCTTATAGTCATCACATGTCAAAGCCACTACCAGCACTGTGTGTGTGTGCGTACCAGTAATGCATGTTTAATGTGTCTTAAATTGTGTTTGTATGGGTTTATTTGTGAGCGTGTTTAATATGAGTGTAAGCAAAAAAGTGAGATTTGAATATGTCCAGAGAACATTATGATATGATGTTTAAAGTAGAAATATTCACATCATTAGGCTGAGGTTGTGGGCTTGAGGTTGCCGTTTCCTGAAATCCTGAGAGGCCATGGACAGGCTTTCTTCAGCTCTTCTGGAGGTAGAAGTAGCCCTGCCCTTTTCCAACTAAAATGATGAAGCATAAAATATAATACAATACATATTAAAGGTATAAGCATCTTACCCTGCCATGTGATTGATAATTTACATTTATGAACATTCACATTTATGAATGCTAATAGTTTTATGAGGATACACCTACTCTTTGGAGGTGAACCGAAAGCTGAAGACGGATGGAATAACACCATCTTGGAGTCGGACAATCTGACCTGTCCTATCAAAATCATCATTCTTAAAATGATGAGAGCAAAGTACTGTTGTATCACTTGCATGAAATCCTTCTCTCCTCAAAGCCACTTCCCACTTCTTCCTCACATCTTTGTCCTTATAGGCACTTAACATTACCTAACGCTAAAAGAAAGTTTCGTGCATCTAACAAGTGCTTTCAAACTTTTTTCCTATCTGAATAGTAAGTTATGTGGAAAACACTTGAGTTGAGGGAGGGAGATACATAGTCTAGCTAAAGTTAGCTAGCTACGATTTCAGTACAGTACTATCAAAGATCCTTGCTCCTTCTCAATTCTGTGGATTTAAGGACAAAATACAACCCAAAGTACAATAGTAATGTTAAATCTTACTTGTGAAAAGTAATCCTCCGAGCCCTATTTGCGATGGTCCGCCGATTAGAACATAAAAATGCTGCACAGTGCTCTGGCATCTAAACTGCTGCTATTCAACGAAACTATGAGTACGACCGGTTCAAGATGGCGGCCGTAAATCTCGTCGCGCAGCGGCCAATGAGGCGTCTATCTATATATATGTCTATGGTATGGTCTATGAGGTGGAAGCGACAAGGCCTGATGCTTGCAGAACACCGCTGACAAGTCATGGTAGGTAGACGGAACCGAGGACAGATCCGGAGGTTCAGGTGCCAGGGTGGATCTAGAAGAAACAGGAGGCAAAGCAGACTGCAGACAATGTAAATGATAAAGATTACTCCATGACAACACTTGGTATGCGGCCCAGTCTATGTGAGGGTTATGTATTCTCAGCCAGGGTAACCCCAAAACTATTGGAGTGTGTACACAGTCGAAAATGAAAAAACTAATAGTCTCTTTGTGATTACCCGACAGAAGGAAGGTTACGGGAATAGTCTGTTCCCCGATCTGGGTCAAAACCTCTCCGTTCAAAGCCTTAACTTCTAAAGGTACCTCCAACGGCAAAGTCCGGATACCCAACCTTTTAGACACCCCACGGTCCAAAAGGCTTTCATCTGCTCCGGAATCAATCAAGACATCCAAGGTCCGAGTCTGATCTGCTAAAATAATAGTTCCTTCCATTCGTACAGGCTTGGGAGATGAGCACCGGACTTGGCTCAGCAGTACTTCTCCCATTACTGCCGAGCCCACCCTTTTCCCGGAAGGAGCGGACAAGAATCACGAAAATGTCCTAGCCTCCCGCAATAGAGACAACTCCCTGTAGTGACCCGACGAAGTCTCTCCTCCTCCGTCAAATGAGTCCGACCCAATTGCATGGGTTCAGGTACGGCTGGTTGCAGTGAACGACCCGGCGGATCTGCAGTAGAATTGGCTGAGCTTCTTCCATCGACCGTCTGCATCCACCACCCCCCGGTCCTCTCTCGTGGAGGCTGGGGAAAACCCCCCTGATGTGCTGGGGATCCAGACCATGGAGTAGTAGAGGATCTCAGCGACGCCTGCAGACCGGCCTTCTCCCTCTTACGCTCCCGGAGGCGATTATCCATCCTAATGGCCCCTTTTATGAGTTCGTTAAGACTCGTTGGTGGCTCTCGCGCCGCCATCTCGTCCTTAAGTTCATCAGAAATCGCATTCAAAAAAGCCCCGTGAAGAGCATCCTCATTCCAACCGCTCTCCACGGCAAGTGAACGAAACTCAATGGCAAATTCTGCCACACTGCGATTCCCCTGACGAATGGAAAACAGTCTTTTAGTAGCCTCCCCTCCTCGAACTGGGTGATCAAAAATCAATTTCATCTCCGTGATGAATGCGGAGTAAGAGAAACACACCGACTCCTGCTTCTCCCAGACAGCGGAGGCCCAGTGTAACGCCTGACCCCTTAGACAACCAATTAAAAAAGCAATTCTTGAACGATCACGCTGATAAGTCTGTGACTGTTGTTCAAAAACCAAGGAGGACTGTGTTAAAAACGCCCGGCAAGAGCCAAGATCTCCACTATATGGTGCAGGCAGCGGTACAAACGCTTCTTTGTACACCGGAGGCGGGGCTTCCGTAGTCGGCGCGGAGAGGGCTGGAGCGCTGGTAGACGCCGTGGTGTTCACAGAAGCCAACTGGTCACTCAGTACAGACAGGTTGCGTGAAAACTCCTTCATATGGACCATGAGAGACTGGAGAGTAGCGTCATGCTGCTCCAGAAGCGCGGTCTGAGCAGCGACAGTTTGCGGAAGAGTGTGAGGCTCTGCTGGGTTCATTCTGGCCAGATCGTACTGTTACGGACCGGCAGATAACCCAAACGCAGACACACGTAAAGTAATACAAAACAGATTTATTGAGACAACTTAGGAATAGCGAGGTGAAGCAGGACAAGACCGGGGCTGGACTGGAGCGGGACTGACGACGGAACTTGAAGGTACAGGAGCAGGCAGAGGTGGAGCAGGAACAGGACTGACGGCAGGACTGGAAGGATCTGAGACGAACAAAAGAACAGGTAAGTAATTAGAAACACAATAGGTCATTCGAACGCTAGACGTATTACTGACTGTAGTAAGTGTTACGATCTGGCATCGAGGAGCAGGCTGCGGTGCTTCTTAACCCCTGTTGATTACCAACTCGGATCAGCTGGTCTTGCTCTGCCGGCGCTCCCGCACACCTGTTTCCCCTCTGCGAATCTGTAGGGGCGGGGGAGCCAGGGACGGAGGCCGCGGCCAACTGTGCAGAGTCCTGAGCCACCGTGACACATAATGTGTCTAAAAATAATTACACAAAAATTCTAAAGAACACGCTAATGTGAGCCATGCCTCGCCAAAAAGAACTTTCAGATGAGCTACCATCAAGAATTATTGCTTTACATAAAGCTGTAAAGGGTTTTAAAGTTATTTCAAAGCCTTTAGAAATTCCCCAGTCTACAGTTAGGCATACACTCAACAAATGGAGACGCTTTGGGACTGTTGCTACTCTACTCAAAGATTCATCAATGAGGCAAAGAAACAACATCAAATGACAACCAAAGATTTAAAGGCATCTTTGGAACTTGCTAACATCTCTGTTCATGAGTCTACAATACGTAAAACACTGAACAAGCAGGGTATCCACAGCAGGACACCACGAAGAAAGCCACTGCTTACTAAAAACAACATTACTACACGCCTAAAGTTTGCAAAAGAGCCCATTGACACTCCACAGAGGTATTGGCAAAATGTTTTGTGGACTGATATCATCATGAAAACATCATCCCAACTGTAAAGTATGGTGGAGAAAACATTAAGATTTGGGCCTGCTTTGCTGCATCAGGGCCTGTTCAGCTTGCAATCATTGAGGGCAAGATGAATTTGAAGATTCTTTAGGATAATGTGAGGCAGTCTGTACGTCAGCTGAAACTGTGTAGACTGTGGGTGATGCAACAGAACAACGACCCAAACACCGGAGCAAGTCCACAACAGAATGGCTTCAAAAAAACAAACTCCACCTTATGTAATGGTTAAGTCAGAGCCCAGACTTCAACCCAATGGAGATGTTATAGATTGACTTGAAGAGGTCCATACACAGGAGACGTCCAAAGAATATGACAGAGCTAAAGCCATTCTACAGGAAGAATGGGCTAAAATTCCTCCAACAATGCGCAAGTCTGATCCACAGCAGGTTAAATGATTAATTCTAAGGGTTCACTTCCTTTTGTTTACTGTCATTTTAAATGTTGAATGAGTGTGCTCAATAAAGACATTAAAGATCGAACATTTTTTGTGTAATAATTCTTAGACACATGTTTGTCAATACCCTTGACTTAGATGAAGCTCAGATCACATTTTAAGACAATTTATTCAGAAAACCATGAATTTCCAAAAGGTTCACATACTTCTTGCCACTGTACTTGAGGACAGCACTCCAGTTAAATGGCCTAATTGAGCATGTGAGTGTGGCTAGACTAAGCTTGGTGAATATTGAAAAAAATTAAAAACAGCATTCAGCTATTTTGCTGAATAGCATCTCTGGCTGAGGTAAAAATTGTACATATTGCGATATCGTACAAGTTTTTTCCCATAAGAGGAATGGAAACTAAGTTGGGAATCCGACATAAAAACATTGCCAAGCTACTCATGCAACTACTTTGCTGTGGCGACCCCAAATTGGGACAAGCCACAAGGCACTTACCTACTTTCTTGCTAATGTAATACAACTTGTGTAACTTCAACAAAACAAGTCTTGATGGTCCTACTTAAACTGAATCAAAAATCTGTGATACAATGACCAAAAAGTGGACACAGAAGACATGCACCGTTTTAACCTCTTATAAATCGGGGGTCATTTTGGCTGTATTGTGTGTAATGTGACCTCTCCAAATTAAAATGACTGCTGTTATTGAACCCTTTGGAATTTAAATACAAGTGTGGGCTCTTTGTAAAGGTAACAACCTCTAGTTTCACCCACAACAGTCAGAATCTCTCTAAGTACTACTGATACAATTTTATACACTTTGGAACACACAGAAAAAATGATTTTTTGTGTTCTCGCCTGAAATATTTAGTGAAAATAAAGGTGTCAAAGGCTTCAGGAGGTAGCTGAGGACTAAAACCCACTATGGGCCAAAATAATAACTTGATGACTGCTCACATTTCAAACTTGAAAAGAATATCTGTAAAAATGAATTTTTTACACCAGTTTTTATGTTGGTAGGTCCATGCGTTTTATAGAGGAACCATAGTTTATCCAAGATTTATCCAAATTGGACACATTTGGAAACGTATGAAAAAGTGCAATAAGTTCTGAATGCTTCAACCCACAGGCATCAATGAGGGCTCTACTGAAAGCTTACATCTAGAGGAATCTGTATTTACAAACATAATCACTATATTAGTTATGAAAATTAATATTCCATAATAATAACACAATAAAATGGACATATTTACATTAAAAATAGTCAAAATGAGTGTTATGGGCCAAAATATATATTTTGGAATAATATCCACACATAAAAATTATACTGGAAACTATATACATAGGTTATAAAACTGTTGGTCAGTGTTACAAAATATGTGTCAATGTTACAATATATGTGCAACATTGTCTCTTGTTGCAGAAAGCACAAGAGCATGTCACGTGGAGCATTTTACTGGGGTTTTTCTTCTGTTACTGTTACTGCACCTCTGTGAAAGGAAATACAGGTGTTATATCTTGAGCTTTCACATCAGACCACATCTGCCCTCCTCTAAACGCTGTCTTTCGACTGCTGCTCTTCCAAAATAGCAATAAAAAGAAATGCACATGCCTCACTACATCCTCTAACAAGTATTTTATTATTTTTGTAAGTTTTGCCATAGTTTTTACGCAAAAACTCTGTAAAAGCACAATAAACATGCGCTCGTCATATGACGCACAAGCTCTCTCATGGAGCAGCAGTGTGTTTACGCTGAGAAGGAGAAGCCTCAGGCCAAAGGAAACCCCACGTGGGTAGTACTGTTAGACTCGGGAGATCATTGGCTATCCGTCTATCGTCATGATGACCATATACGGAGAACAAGGAACGTGCTAGAAGCGTTTAGATGATGCGTAATGGCCGCAGAGTCTGTGCGCCATAGGCGGATATGTAGGACCAGCCTGCTCAAAACTCGTCCGAATTGGCTAAAAAGGTGTCAATCGAAGGCTAACACTTCCTGTTAGCATTCTACTAGCTTTTTCCCGGTTTTAAAAGGACTTATGGCTTTTATTATCAAAAGAAATGACAAAAAATGGCGCTGCTGATTTCAAGTTGGAAATACTTTGCTGCAGTTTTTGAGCGTTGGAGGATATAACATGTTTTGTGGACCTAATTATTTTACTGGATATTATTCCCTGGAGCTTTACGGACAGACAGAGCCCAAGCTTTCAGGATTTGGTGCGGTTTTCAGTCCAAAACAGCCAGCCAAGGTAGGAACAATCTAAACTAAACTTTGTGCTTGTCTGTAAAAAAGGCTTTGGTGTCGGCGCTGTGGTTGTAATGTGTTGAAATGGTTTATATTGCTGGAAAGATGAGACTTTAAGCTTTAAATTGGTATATAGGTTGTTATGGTTTGTATGGTAAGGTATTAGTGCAAAAAAGACGCTTTTTTGTAGCGTGTTTACGTGACGGTACCGGGACGTTGCTCTCTAACAGCCTGCTAAGGAAATGTCAAAGATTTTTATTAGTGCTTATAAGAAGATGGGGTGAATGAGGGCCTATTGTGTGGTGCTCGACAGGAGGGGGTTGAGCACAGGATTGTCAAGGGCTCAAGAAGCTTTGAAACACAGGGGTTTGGGATCAGCGTCCTTTGCTGTAAAAAAAACCTGAAGGCCAAAGCGGTTTTATTCTGTCGTAAAAGAAAAAGAAAGGCCCTCTTCCCGCACAGCCCTGTTTACACAAACGCATTTTATGTAAAGTCACCAACTAGAAGTGATGGTATTAGGAATGTACAAAAATGATATTTTTTCCCCCCTAACTTCAAAGCCAAGTGGAAAATCTGCTTCAAGGAATTTAATGTAAGCTTTCAGTGATTATGAGAATGCTGTTGTTTATGGGTTTCTTTTTTAGGGGGAAGGGAAAAGGGCAATAAGCACGTGTACTGCTAACTGTAGGCTGTAGTGCATGTGTTTTCAGCCATAGCAGGAGGCAGTGACCTCTTGACCTCTAAGTGTCTGGGAGAAAATGTGACAGGGAAAAGAAATCAGTGGAATATTCCAAGTCATAGTGTCATCTAACCGCTTCTTACCAGTCACTGCTTAGTTATTTGAAATGTTCAAATGAGTCCAGATTCCCAATATGTTGCAACTCAGAGGACAAGTTTATTTTCCCCAATACTTTGTTTGATAGTTAGGGTACTGCCACCAAAAAATTAATAAGGACTTTAATGGACATCAGGGACTGGAGATATAGGACATAATATGCACTGCCTAAATAAAAATGTGGGGCAGAGGCATACTGAACAAGATTCTGTTTCTTGAAATCAACTTGATTTGATTGTTTGACTGTTATACAGCATAACAGTCCACTATCTGTTATGCTGTTTATCTTTAGCTGTATATCTTCAGCTTTCTATCCCATCCCCCACAATGATTTAAAACTAACGCCGTCCTGGTGACGGTCCACGATGCTCCTCGGGACGGCTTCAGGGTGAAACACCCACCTCCCTCCTGTCACTGTCACAGAGTCAGTTCAGGAGGTGGATGTGCACAATATTAACTATTTTTAAAATTTGTTGATTGGAAATAGCGGTTTAATTCCATTTTAGCAAAAGGGTTCACCCGCTCACTTAACAAACGGGGCTTAACAAGCGCAACAAAAACAAATTTGTGTCTGAGGCTGAGCTCTACTCTCACCAAAACAAACAAAAAGTACTTTAAAATGTAGAAAAGTACTAGAGAACCGAGAGAATGTGAGCAATTGAATGAATCACATACGCTACCGTACAATGCACCGTAAATGCGTACTTTATTTTCTATGAGCAGCTGATGCTACTTTCTTTCTCCAAACAACTGCTAGAAGTACCGCGGCCTTGCATGAGATTTAAAGGATGCGAGAAGCTTTTCAAACGTGACTCTGCGTGACTCTTTCACTCTGCAATTGTTAAAAAAATCTAAGTAAAGATAAATCATAATAAAGTATAATCTGCGGGTCACGTGCATGCTGAGCTGTCGGAAGTGTTTCGCACAAATCAAGGATTAGCTGTGATCTGTTACACCCCTAATGGCTTGTCTGATACCTGGCTGAATTCTTCTTTCACTGTCAAGTTTCTCATCTAAACTATTTTAATGCACAGTCCATTAGCATCACCAGCTACATACATTGTTCACAATGCTGATATTATGTCCATCTTCTAAAACTCCAAATACAATAATCATTTCTAATTCTATAACTCTAAAGACTTTTTGATTTGGGTAATGTCCCTGTCTCTTGATCCATTCATTTCTACTTGATAGTGCCTGCTGCTAAATTGAAACTACCTGCAAATTTGATACCAGTGTTACCAATTTGCTAACATTTATAAATACAGCTGGCATTTCACAACTTTCTTCCCCTGTCCATTTCCAGGTCTCTAAACATTGCTCTTTGTGTTTTTCCTCATGTACATGTTTTCGGTGGTTGGGATTCACGGGGAAAACATTTTCCTTGCCTTGGATGGGAATCAAACCCAGAACGTCCTTGCCGTGCCGCCCAATAAAGAAAATGTGCTGCTTCTATTTGGGCCAGTGCAACCCTTTGAACATAACACAAAACCAAATGTACTGTACGCTTATCTTCCACTGTTGCTAGGTGGAAGCGTGTTGTTTTGGACGTGGGCCGCCTGTAGTCAAGCAGCCGTATTTACTGTTTTGGAATCCTTTTTTAAGAGCAGGATATGAGGCTTCTGGGAGTCCCCCACTCCCATCACATGACCTATGAGCTCCCACGGCTGGGTTTGGGTGTCTTCTACTTTGAGATTCTTTTCACAAAGTTTACATTCAACTGATTGCTTCCAGTGAGCTCAAAGCAAAGAATGACATTCAGATAGAGCTGTACATGGGTGTAACCTAAACTCAGGGGATAGCTAACAAGTGTGGACACGTCCTGTTGGGGAACAGCAAGATCATGGTGATGTCCTGGTGGACAAACATATGACTCATCCAGGTCCATGTGACACGTGTATTTGTGACAGGGCAAAAATAATAATTAAATCTACATGACAAGTACGCAACTACTGGTTATTGCAAATGACAACAGTGGAGAAAATATATTGTTAGGGAAGTGACATTGCTAACAAGGACACAAATGGGGTAGCTAGAGCATAGGTTAGGTATGATTTTTGCATAAAGCATTGCATTACCTAAAACAATATTAGGAATCTGTTTATTTATCTCATCAAATAAAAGCAAACACTTTGGCAGACCCAACCTACAGACCTAACAAAAATTCTTCTGCCAGACTTTTCATAATCTGAAGGCAATAAGGCAAAGCTTATTAAAGAAAAAGTTTGGCTCTTACTATTGATTCAAAGCCTATTAAATATTACTATAATGTCAAATGACGTTTGCCAAATTGTGTGATTTATATCAGTTTTTTTGTTTGACTAGAAAGAGAACTTTGTGAATAATAGTGGGTACATATTGTATATATTGTAACATATTGTTTATTATATGTATCAGGGCTGTTCATTGTGTTTAATTAATGAGCATATTCTATTATATAAATAATGAGCATATTCTATTATATAAATAGAATATACATGTAATACACACGTGGACAAAATTGTTGGTACCCTTCGGTCAATGAAAGAAAAACTTACAATAGTCACAGAAAAAACTTTATTCTGACAAAAGTAATAAATAAAAATTCTATGAATGTTAACCAATGAAAGTCAGACATTGCTTTTCAACCACGCTTCAATGGAATTATTTAAAAAAATAAACTCATGGAACAGGCCTGGACAAAATTGTTGGTACCCCTAACTTAATATTTTGTTGGGGTAGTGACTACCTGAAGCCCTATAAAAAGGCCCACTGACTGATTACAAGATTGTACACACCTGTGATGCTAATTAGTGCACACACCTTGAATTAACATGTCCGTTTGGTCACATTATTTACAGTCTTTTCTGGGGGTACCATCAATTTTGTCCAGGCCTGTTCCATGAGTTTATTTTTTTAAATAATTCCGTTGAAGCGTGGTTGAAAAGCAATGTCTGACTTTCATTAGTTAACATTCATAGAATTTTTATTTATTATTACTTTTGTCAGAATACAGTTTTTTCTGTGACCATTGTGAGTTTTTCTTTCATTGACCGAAGGGTACCAACAATTTTGTCCACGTGTGTATATAGGCAATTTGTCTGGTGCAAGAGTGGGTCCTTTGTCAGTTTGTCCTTTCTCATGATCATGCAGGCAGCTTGTTTACCATATTATTTCTGATTGAATCTAGGAATAAGTAAATTGCACTATTGTGTTTAGTTCTTAGTAGACAGACCTCTGCTGCAATTGTCACATCACAAGAACTATATCATTTACTTCTCTTTTAATGAAATACTTAAAACATAGCGTAATATTAGCAATGGTTCTGTAAGATTTAGTCAAAAATGTTGTAATACCTGGATGCAGAAATAACCAGTAGTAAGTTTAAATGTAGTTCTATGTATATATATATATATATATATATATATATATATATATATATATATATATATATATATATATATATATATATATATATATATATATATATATATATATATATATATATATATATATATATATATATTCTTTACTTAACCAGGTAGGTCAATGGAGAACCAATTCTCATTTACAATGGTGACCTGGCTCCATGAGAGGGGTTGGGCTATTGTACATGTTTTTGGTGGTAGGGGAAACCGGAGTACCCGGAGGAAACCTACGCAGACACAGGGAAAACATGCAAACTCCACACAGAAAGGCTGAACCCAGGACCTTCTTACTGTGAGGCAGGAGTGCTAACCACTCTGCCACTGTACACATACATACCTTAACCCTACCATACACAGTGTGTTACATTGTACTTAAAACAAAGTAAAATAAAGTGTGACTGTATGTTATACCTAATGCAACCTAGACAACAAAGGCAGACGTTTTATCAGTGGAAAAATGGGCTAATATAATGTGATGGTTTATGGGAACATCACTTGTGACTCAGTGTTGTAAGGTGTAGCCTATTGACAAAGTGATTTGAGACAAATTAAGAATCAGACAATGTAAGTATATATAAACTTATGTGTAACCTTTGAGAAATTAGTGTTGTGTATTTATAACTTACTCTTACATCAGTAATATACAGACAAGTATGAGTCATGCTTTTGCTGTGCTTTTACCTGATGATGTCACAGAAACTGAATACACTTTGTCCAAATATGGTCCTGTGTTAGGTCCATAGTGTAAAGCACGCAATACATCTTTCACATAGATTGATTCAGTCACATGACGTCAGTTATCGTGCGGGCTGTTGTGTTGGTCAGGTGTAGTCCAGGTGTGCATTTATGGCTCAGAGGAGGGAGGGGGAGTGGGGGAGTGAGGGAGGAGGGGGTTCCAGTCTCTGAGCAGGTGCTGCTCAAAAGCCGGCCTGGAGCTGAGTCACCATAATGATGTCATCCGGCAGCGTTATCAGTGAGAACGCACTGACGTTAACTGACAACACTTAGATTTGTATGACTTCTGTATTGTGCAACTTAGACTTGAAGAGATCATATGTCTAGACTTTATGGTTGGAAAGGATTTACATTTTAAACTGAAATTTATTGGTCAAATGTGTTGTAATTGTAGAGATGCACGGACAGTGTGTCATATGAGGTCATCACTTTTTAAAGCAGCTGCAGAACATGTCATCAGCCCCACCTATTAGTTACCTCTTAGGAGACCAGGTAAAACTAAAGATTAAAACTATAATAAGACCAAACACTGGGTTTTATTATACAGGGATATAGAAGTTTTAATTCACCAGAACAATGCCTCAAGATTAAACTCACTGGTTTTACGGCGTAGGCCTACTTGTGAATAGATGAGCTCATTCTTTCAAGAATCCTTACACTTCCATGTCCTCGGTGCAGCAGCACAGCTGATGAGAGGGCGGATACAGTATGATTCTAACACTGTTTGTGTGTAGGAACGTATAAGGTCACATAAAATATAGTTCTAAAAATAACAGTAAGATAATGCAGTATGTAATGTAGCCAGAACCAATAATTTAATTTCCAGAGACATAATTCCTCCTCTGCCAATTCACCTGTGGCCTTTCATAGAACAGAAAAATACTGACAAATGTTTGCCTGGCCAGTCAGAACCTTTCACTTTCTTAGAGAAGTAAAGTAGGTCTGGAACTTCACTCACTGAACTTCCACCAATAAGACAAGAGATAAATTATTATAATAATAATGCAATGAGTTGTTTTTCTGGTTAGTAGAATGTTTTTCAAATTGCATTTGTCCAGAGGTCCATGGGTCCAAAGTATGAATGTTGGTACTGCCCCCTGAATTCGGATTGGTTGTATGACTGTCTAATAGCAGTAGTTTAAACTGTGTCCGTTCCGTGTTGTTCCGTCTCCAAAACATCAAACTCAAGCTGAGAGGGTCCAGACTAATTATTTATATCGAATAAAATAATAATAATAAATAGAATGAACGGCCAGACTAGACACATGTCAGGGGGGCTGACAACTGTTGCTATGCTGAAGACAAACAGCTGATCACTAGTCTCTACAGTGACACTATGGTCCAGACTGGTGGCTGTTTATTTTTGCAAATGGCGAAAAACTAAGATAATCCAAAAGGTGAAAAAGTGTCTTAGAAATCAAGATCCATAATAAAGCACTATTAATAATAAGACAGATATGCTGCTATTATAACATTACTACTAAGGGCTCATTGGGCAAACACAAGACAGAGCTGATGGCGCAGGCCAGTGTTTCCCTAATAAACACAGTTCTAGGACACAATATTTGAATTACAATATTTAAATGAACCCTGAAGTCGGGCATGTGACACTGAGCAATACAGTGGACATGACTATCCTGTTCTGTAATATATTCACATTATGTTCCTATAAAAACAGAATGTTGAACTATATGCATCCTGTTCGAGTGTGCAAAAGTGTTCAGTGGTTTGGTTCGAAGAGCTGCCAATCACTTAGCGTTGCGATGACAGCCTGTTCTGCGGCTCGGATTGTTAAAGCCCTCTCGTGTTTCCTCCCACCATGCTCCTCATTAATCCCCGAGAGAAAGATCTAACCAGCGTCCCGTCGCTTCACCCGCATGTCTGCAAACAATTAAACAATCAAACAGAACCGTTCCTGGAGGAAGTTAGCCCATTATTGTGAATTACAGTGAGAGAGATTGTATTTCCACGTCTTGTTGCACGGAAAAGGCTCTGCCGACTCGCGTCCCATGTGTCCCTGATCAACACGCCTCTCCTGGTTAATCAAGCTCACATTGACTCTGACAGATTTTTCCTTCTTTACTGGCCGACATGGACCTTTCCAGAAAAGCTCTCTGGACGTTTGCCAAGCATCCGAGTGAACTTCTGTGGGCTGAAGCATATTTAGGAGGTCATTACGTCCTGTGATAAGTTGCTAAGTCGTTTTAATCTAAATCTAAAGTAAATCTGTCTGTCCAATCATAAATGCGCTTCTGATTAAGTTGCTTACTTGAAAAGCCTTATTTCTTTGCTTATTTTACTTTGAGCACATGACCAGAGATGTGTGGTTTACTGGAAAGCAGCAGGATATCCCAACAGCATCAGGAAGGACATCCGTGAAACTAATCAGGGCCAAAAACCGCAGAGCCCCCATAAGTGGCCAGATTCACATATCCTTCCGCTTGGGATCACCCCCAGCCGGATCCTCTATCTAATGGGGCCAAAGTCCACTAATCAGGTCTTAAGTCGTCTTTATTGACCGTGAATTAATTTCAAGGGACCGTCCTGGAAAAACGTGAGCAGATTTAATAACTTAATAATGCAGCAATTAATCCTCTTTAGCTCTGTGACCTACAGTGTGTGTGTTCTAATTCCTGCACCGTGGCATGGATGGGTTTGACAATAAAATGTATAGAACTGAGGTATTATTTATTTTAAAAATGTACATCTCATATATGATAGAGCATTTGTCAGCTGGTGAAGGGATAGTAGACAATATGTTGAAGATTATTCAAGTTGATAAAGAAACATCTCTATTTACTAAAGTTTGTTGAACAGATTTTTCATCAGATCCAAACAGATTAACCTGTGACCTATATACCAGACATGTTCAAAGCCCTTGACATGGCATTATGTGAGATTTCATGTGGCCCTCAACTTTCATATGGCCCTCGCCAAACGTATTGTTTATGGCCCACATAGTAGCTTCTCAATAGCTTTGTCTAGACATTTGCACATCTCATCTAGTGCTGTAAAACTTTTGTATCTTAGCATCACACTTCCAATTAGCTTCAGTATTTTAGGTATCATTTTTTTTATTTTCCTTTGTTAATGAAAAAAAAAAAACACTTTTAAAAATAGAAAAGATTAAAGCAAAAGCATCTGGACTCAGTTTTCAAAGTGAAGATGTTTTGTCTCTTCTCGAACAGACTTTGTCAATTCTGAGTTCAACTGGTAAGAGAGCTGAGCTTATATGCTTGTGCTTATATAAGCTCAGCTCTCTTACCCCAACCCCTTCAGGCTCTTTTGTTTAGTGTAAACTTTATCATCCCAATAGGTTTTGCTGACAGCATAGACTTCTAAAACACCTCAAACTCACACTGTTGCTGCTGTAAAATGAGATAATTCAGTCACTTCAAAATGTTCCATCCGACACATTAAAAATCTTCAGTCTAAAGCCTGCTTTTAGCTGTTTAGGTTACAGTTGTTTTGTTTGTGATGCAGTGTCTGGACAAAAACAATGGGTACAATCTGTGAAAAACAGACGTTTCCAGGAATGAGTCACTCTGTGTGAGATTGAGAAATAGAGTGATGGCCAGGAGGCAGCCGGGGGATCAGAGCCGGATTAAGATGAAGCTGTAATTTACCGAGCAGCAGCAGGGAAAGAGCTCCACATCATCAGCGCATGTTTCTCGGGTCATCACACTCCACTGTTCTGTGGTTGTGTCAACAATTCAGAAGCATTGTAGGTGAAATCAGCAGACATCATTATACTGAATCATAGACACACATAGTTGCACACATGAGGCTTATCATTTCTAAATCAACATGTGCAATTAGACAGAGTCTGAGAGCTCGATTTGCAACAATGTGATGGCATTCATTTGCAAGACAATCAAACTTTTGTCAGCATCAGTCAGATGGAGTGTGCCAGTGTATCTTTGCGCTGTTGTTTTATTTGTTCAAATTATGAAAAAAAACAGTCATTATCAGTAAAAAAATAGTGGCACTGTAGAAGTTTGACTTTTAAAGGGATTAACACTTCAAACAAAAGTTATAGTTAAATGCATGGACCAATGAAGCCACCATACAGTCATGCCCCTCCCGGAAGATCCCGCTGCCCAGTTCATTTGAATGTTGTAAGTTTTTACTTCGCTTTGATGTCATTCTGCCATTCTCTCACTTGTTGATTGATTTACCCCCAATTTGCACTGCAAGTGTCTGCGAAGCGCCATGGGGCTCTAGAGAACAACGTTGCAGATCCTCGCTCACTGGATACACTTTCAGAGCAGCTCAGAAGAGCATGGCGTGATAAAAGCCTTTGATATGGACATGTGCTGAACCAAAACAAGTGTTTATTCAGAAGAGGAAGGAGCAGAAACCAAGTTTAGTTTGAAATCGCTTTGTTGTTCAAATAAACCTAACTTCAGTGGTAAGCTTATATTTCTAGAGGGAGGGGTTTGAAACTAAACTTGTTGGGACCAGGCTGTTCTGGTCTCATAGTCATTAGCTATGAAAGGACAGTGTGACTCCTGATGTGAGAGTCGTTAAGGTTCAGGTGAGTCGTTAGTGTCACTGTTCTATTCAGGTGTTGTAGTTGTTCTAGAGTGAAACTGTTTTAAAACGCTGTTGTAAATACTAGGCAACATGAACCTTTACGCCAGAGATAAAGATAAAGAGATTGATAAAGTCTCTTGGAATTAGAGAAAAACTGTGTCCAGATGCTATTGCTTTAACCTTTTCTTCAAGATGAGCTGGATGACTGAAAATCTATACAGACATCTCACTTCAGTGGTTTTTCCTCATTTTTGTTTTTGGTGCAATCTGATTTGTGCAACTGATATATTGATTTTGTTTTATTCTATTCTTTCCGACTAGCTACATATTGACATCTTGAAAAGGATTATTGGATGAAACATAAATCAGTTGGAATTGAACAGTGGCCCGTGAGTTGGACATGACCATTGCACTTGGACAAAAAGAACACAAATCTGCCTTAAAAGGAACACATTTTTCGTAGTTACCAGATTGAAGTGATATTTACACACTCCCGGGAAAGAAGTCTGTGTCTGGCAGTTTAAGCAGATTACTTTTTTGTTTTTATTAAAAACTTATTGGATCCTATGAGCGGACACGGGAGGAAGTTGCTGATGTTGACGCAGGCACCTGTGCGTTGCCCTCTCATCCACCCTTCCAGCCTCCCGTCGTACAGTGAAAGCACCTGGCGGCTTTAAGCTCCGTCGTACAATCCTGGTAAACAAACCGAGTATGCAAAAGAGGGCAAAGAGCTGTTAAGCCCTGTTCAGACGGCTGCTGCTGGCAAAAAATAAATAAATTGTGAACTGAAGAGCACTTTGAATTATACCTTCACCCAACATAAAGGTGAGTGTCTGGGCTTACCCAAGTGACCTCGCCTGGCGTCCCAGGTTCACGCAGAGATGATGTATTGTTGCCGGACGGACTATGCTCGGAATGTGGGAGGACACATCTCCCGTACGAAGGACAACCATTCCGTATTGATCTCCGAATTCCTTTCCCCATTGTCGAGCACTCGTACCTGACTCCTGCTAAATGAGTTGTGGGGATTAGTCCTTTCTTTTGTCCCGTCCATTCTGCCTCTGAGATTTTTTATTTTCCCTATTTCCTAAGGCTGGCCCCCTCCTCGCAGAGAAATCCACAGGGGTTTTGACCATCCCACCTGCAGAGAGAATAATATCCTAAATCCATATTAGTGCTCTTTCCCAAAAGCTTTGGTCAACAGATGGTTTACCCAAATCCCCTAGACCTCCCATCCGAAACAAACCCCCTCTCTCCGCCCCATTTGACTCGGAGCTTGGACATGTGTTGGCAAGCTCTGTTTATACAACAAAAATGAAGATTTGTAAAATGAATATGAGCAGTTATTTTTAGTAACCCTTGTGTTGTCTTTGGGAGAAAATGTGTGGCTGTGTTTAAGAAACTTGAAACCTTTCCAGAAGTGGTCCAAAGATTGGCTCTTGCTTAGTTCTTGGTTTAGTTCTGGTTCTGGAGCTGGTTACTTACAGCTCCATCCTTGTTTAATTCTGGGTTTAGTGCTTGGTTGGTCCTAGGTTAGTGGACCAAAGTGTCCAGAAGAGTACACAAAGTATAACCAAATGGCAATCAAAACAGCAAGTTTGTGCCAATAATAAAAATAAACTTTATTTATATAGCACTTTTCTAAACAAAGTTACAAGTGTGTGTACAGTGTAAGAATAAAATTCCCATTAAGACCCAAAGAGGCAGTAAAAACAATACAAGATATGCACAAATTAAAATATTAAAATCATGCAAGATAAGAAGAAGAAAATAAAAAACAGTAAATAAATGCCAGACTAAAATTAGGCAATATCAAAAGACTTTCTTAAAAGGATTTTTTTTTAAGCTTCTTAAAAGTATTGAGACATTTGATATGCCTGAGGTCAGGGGGCAGGGAAGGGAAAAATGAACAAATGCACACAGTCACACACACGCACATAAAAAAAATCCACCTGACTTTCACCGCTATGTCTAATAAAAAACTAATTGTTGTTTCAAAAATAATTACATTTGGATGTTAGGGTGCAATTACCAAAACAGAAATTTTAAGTTGAACGTGGCAGGGAGTTTGGGAATAAGTTTGAGAAACCTGGATCTAGAGAGACTGGACGCTAAGAAGAGAATTGTAACCCAAGAAACACTATTGTTTTGCTTAATCATTCAGTGCGGTTACAAGAAGGTGAATATTAATTACTGCCTAAGTCCAATTGTAATTAGACTTGTAGTCCGACTGGAATGGCATAAATTTAAAATTTTCTTAGTCGGACTAGCACATCTGGAAAATTCAATTAATAAATGGGCCACTGCTGCACATCAGCTTTGTCAAGCTACGGTTGGACTAAGTGTTCTTCTGCTCCAGAGCCAGACAGCAGCACAACATAACACTCCCTCTATTGAAAATCTTATGAATGGATGCTTCATGTTTGCTTCCCTTTTCTCTATTTAGGTTTTTAGCCAGCGCTGGGATGGATACTTTCTTTGCTATTGTAGCTAGATAAATTGATAATTACATGTTAATGTAGCATTGCCTATTAGCAGATTTAAGTCTGATTTAACGTTTGCTCCTTTTATCTTTTTAACAAAAGCTGAATGCAAATCAATACCAAGACCATATAAATGCGGCATTTGCCTGAGTGCAGTTAATAGTTTGAATCTCTCCAGTGTATGTTATGTTGGACAAAAACAGAGGTCTAGTTAGACAGCTTAATTGAACTAGCAGCATAAACTGACCAAGCTGTATATGTAAAAGCTAGGAGTATTTCCTCCAATGAACATGTTTTGATTCACAATCCACTGGTGATTTTTCTCAGCTGGTTATGAGATAAGCAGCGATGGTTGCTGTGCCAGAACCAATTAGGGCTGACCCAGCGCTGTTCAGGAAGTATCCCTGCTGCTGGCTTTTGCAGCGTTCGGTCATTAAGCCCCAACAGGAGTGGCTGGTTAATTGTAATCCACGCTCGCTGGAACAACAGCCACACTGTCGAGCACGCAGCCCGGCTGCCACCCCCTTTTCAGAAAAACAAGTCAGTTCAAGCAGCTTGTCATGTGTCAAGTGGCTTTGCAGCTCACTCGGTTCAGGGAACTGCAGAGAGGCACGCTGACAGAAAGAGAACATTAGTCATGAGGTGGACGGGCGTCAGCAGAGGCTTTTGACAAGTCAAATATTTTTGAAACATTTCCTGTAAAATGGTTAATCCGCTGTGCCGTATATGATTCAGGGTTATGTGTCAAACTCTCTGCAATCCTTCAAAACATCCGTGACTGTTCAGTGCAACTGTTAATGCTGTTTGGAGTTTGTTTAATTTGGTTACCAATATTTATGAGCTCGGTTTTAGTTAAAGACAAGATACATAGAGACCAAGTTTAATCTAAGGTATGTCTGCATTGAGCATTTGGTATGCCTCAAGGGGAATCCAATACTGGGCAGTGACTGAGTCTATACAGGCTCACCTCTGCTGCAATCTTTCATCTTGTCTTTGGCTAAGAGCACATCCAGTCCAGCCATCTCCACTTCTCACAGGACACGGAAAAGCCCTGTGTGTACCTCCTGCTGCTGGATGTGCGATTTGCCTTGGTACAGTCCATGCCCTGGCACCCTGCACCTCAGCCACCACTGCAAACACGAATATCAATTTGACATTAGGTTAGTAGGTGTAGCCTAAAAATATATCCATACCTCAAACATTCCAAAACAAACAGTCCTTCACCAGCTGACCAATAAAATTATCAAAGTAAAACTGACATGACAACTTGCTTCAAAATTGAAACACAGGCTGTTACATTACTGGCTTTACAGATAATTGACATGGAATTAGGAGCTGGAAAGTGCAACAGTTGTGCCTATTCTCCACTAATAAGTCTATCCAACCAATTTGTCTGCACCAGAATTTAATTGTGCATTCACACCTTCCCAAACAAATTAGATTTTTTTGAGGACACGAGCTGGAATTTGATTAAAGTGGACCTACATTAAGTGTAGGCCATACAATTAAATATCTTTTGACTATTAACTATTATAACTTTATTTGGATCTCTATGTTACAAAATGGACTGCAAGTGAATTTTAATCCAATAGACCTCTTTTGTATGTCATTCACAATATGTAGCGATACCTCTGGAGCATTTTGTCGAAACCATAGGGATTTTACTGACCTGTTGCCCTTAGAAACACAAAGCACTTTTATACTGCACACAGACTTGACCCACTGCGGTCTCATGATTTTAAGCTATGTATTTCTCAGTAAACTATGAGAGATTAGTTTCAGTGAGAAAATAAGGCAGATGCTGATTGCGGTAGATTAGAGGACGCCAAACAAAGGCTGTTTTCTTCCCTCTTATAATATCTAAATGCATATGTAACAGAAGCAATCTGTTTAAGCACATTATACTGTAAGCTAACTCTAAAAGCCTTAAGCTGTTATACTTGACCTCAGTTTCATTTGCCAATACTGTTTGCCTGCCTTAGTGGATTTTTATTTATTTATTTTGGTCCTAACACTTCAGGAATGTTGTCTTGTTTTGTAGTCCTGATGCTGGTCTGTGGGGTCCTATTTGTGCTTCCTGCCATGGAATGCCAGGAATGGTAGCATCCCAACACACGCACATTACATGGGACATGCCAGGCAATAAATGAGACACTGATTGATGCACTTAAGCCTAAACTATTAAAGAGTGATGATGTTTTAAACTGCCTTTGGTTTACGAAATGACTGAGTTATGTACACCAATTAACCTAATGGGTATGGGGAAAGGCCTGCTTGTTGAGAAATAACAAAGGCTTGAAATAGGTCATATCCTAATTTGGTATTGGTATTTAAGACTGTCTTAGACATTAATAACAAAATTCTATTTTTTTATGTAACGGGGGTCAAAATGTAAATGAGTCTGCAGCACCAAGGTAGTTCAAGCTGAGCTGACTCCACTGGACTATTTTCTCCATGACATCGAGTTCTTATTTGTCTATTTCAATAACTGATAATATCAGTACAAGATAAGTATCAGAGTACAGTGCCTCGAGCTTGTAAATATTTTACTGCTGCTTTGTATTTTCCAGGTGTGGTATAATTTGTTGTTTCTCTGTCAGTAACAGTTAGCAGTGAGAGTAAAATAAATCTCAATAAAGGTGTGTATTGTTCCCAGGAGATTTGATGGCTGCTACAATCTTATCTGATTGGTGTGTGTTAATTTCCCAAAGCGTTAAGGTGTGTTGTATTATGTGCCGTTATTTGTTGTGGTTCATGTATAGCTGTGCTCTGATACGATTGTGGCAGTGCATGTGTGGTGATTGTATGTGCATTGTACAGTATGAAGTATCAGGTGGCTGTCAGTGTGCTGTGGTGGGTATCTGTATGCACAGCGCGAGGCCGAGGTGCATGTGAAACTGATCCGTTTGATGTTTGACGGAGGATGTGAACGCAGCATGGGAGTGCAGCACTCCTACTGTACCCGGCAGCCAGTGTCACCTCACGGTGGCCTTTGCAGCCAGCGCTAGCACGCAATCTTCTGTCAGCCGCTGTCAGGATGCTGCAGGTGCTTTCTGAGCTAGTGTTCCCACACTAAAGGGCACTGGGGGCATGGACACCTTAGCTGCCTATTCAGCCAACACACTGCACAGGGCGGGCAAGCTGGGCCAGGCCCCTCCCCTCTCAATAGCACAGGGCCGCTCCTCTCTCCCGCAGCCCAACAATGGGCACAGCTATCACTGCCGGGCTACACAAACCAGGGCGGGGACCTGCCAAGTGCTCATAAAAGACACTGTCACTTTGACACTGGCAATCAGAGAGCTAGCCTTTATGAAAAGCATACAGAGAAAAATAGGACTTTTTCTCTCAATCGCTCCTGTTTCCTGCTCACTTTTTGATTGTAAATCCCTCCTCAGGCCTTTGTCTCACGACTCACCTGTGTGTGATGTGACAGGCTGAGTGCTTCCTCTTCATGAGCTGTCGGCTACAAAGAGCGGGCGGCTTTAGGACGCTCTGATGTTACTTCATCTGTCCCAGCGCTACAGAGATGCCTCCAACACGAACAATTAGACGTCCAAAGTCACGTTTGACATCAGACACTGCACACGAGACTCTGTCTGCTGTGATTCTCTGTTGAGCAAGAAAATATGAATTAACATCTAAGGTACGAGGCTCATGTTAAACAATGTGAAAGCAAAGAAAACCTGAAACAAAATTACACTAAATTAAATTGTTTCATTAGTTATTGTCTATCGAGTTTTGTTGTGTATACTAAAATCTATATGAATTTCTTCTTACATTTATATCCTAATGTACCTAGTCAGTTTTCTTAATTAGAGACCACAGTTAAACACAGTTCTTGTAAGAAATGAGTAAGATTTACGTATTTAACTTCTAAATGGTTTTATCTAAATGTTCTTAAAGCCAGTGCAGTGTGGTTTGGTGTTTGTTTTCCCTTCATAAAGGAGCCTTTCTCTTCTTTTAACGCATGTGTATAAATGCGCAGCAGATGAAAGTATGTCAGGTATTGTACATTGCTTCTATACAATATAATAGCAGGATAATGTGATGATGTGATCTGCAGAGCTGCATTATACTCAGCTCTTTGTTACTGACAAAGTACAGCCTGTGCAGTCTCCAGTGCGCTGAGCGTGGATTAGCTTTTCAGTGTTTGACTTGCAACAAGGGTTGAATTTATCCATTAGAAGGCTTTCTCACAACAAATATTTTTCTTACGCTCTGTGCCAAGCAGTGTGTGCAGTGGACTCCGAACCTTTAATTTTTCTTGGCAGAAGAACTTAGAGAATTAAAACAAAACGTGATTTTGCTCTTGGTAAATCCCATAAGGAATTCAGATTAATATTTGTAATATGTGTGTTCCATTGTGAAGCTAGGAGGAATGTTTTGGATGCTTATTTACAATGTTGCAATAAATATAAGCTGAAAAGATCCAAACAGCTTTTGGACTTGTATATGGTTAATTTGACAATGTGATCTGACTGGACAGTAGCAGGCTTAGAAAATCACAGTTCAGTGCACTCCAAGAAGTTACAGTGTGTCTTTAAAAAAAAAAATAATAACAAAAAAATTATGATTGCACATTTGTGCAGCAAATGAAAGTGACAAGTGATAGATCCTTCATTTTTGTGAAAGCATACAGACCCCACGAGGCTGCCGACTGGAGGATTTGTTGTCAGTTGCAGTTTTTGTACTCAACCTACAGTATCCAGCTGAATCTAAAATGTGGTGAGTATTATGTGTTGCCAAACTGAGCAACATGCTCACAATACATTTGTCTTAGTTTTAAAGTCCCCTAGCCTATATCAGGTTAAATAAACCCTTAATTACTCATACATTTAAAGATGGATGTACAACTCTGACATACCAGAGGTGTCAGACTTGTATTTAGAGCTTTTTGTGTTATACTTACATGCACAGATTGTTCCTTGAGTACACTCAAACAAAAAGGGTGGTTCTTGCCTTAAGTGGAGTTCAAGTGTTCTTGTCACTAGTGAGTGAAGGATGGAACAGGAGATTGACAGACAAACTGGTGCAACAGCAGCAGCAGGAGCAGCAGCAATGTAGTTAGTGTACTGGTGTGTAAAGAAGGAGTTGAGCCACAAGGCAAAGCTCTGGATTTACTGCTCGATCTGCATTCCTACACTCACCTATAGACATGGGCTGTGGGCCATGACTGAAAGGACAAGATCTCAGATACAAGCCATCAAAATGAGCTTCCTCCACAGAATGGCTAGGATAGGGGGGAGGAGCTAGGTCACCTGGGAAGAGGGTGGAGTAGAAGTGCTTCTGTAACCACATTGAAAAAAGTTGGCTAAGGTGGCTCCAACATCTATGTATACTGTTCCCGGGACGCCTTACTGGGGAGGTGTTCTGGGCATGTCCCACCAGGGCAGATCCAGGACAAGAAGGGTCTTTGTCTAATAGCTGGACCGGGAATGGCAAAATGTCAGTATGAATTCACAGATAGTTTTGATACAGTAAAAGCCCCAAGTAAATATTATACATATACAGGTATAATCTTTGATGCCCGAGATGTAGTATTGTCTTTATCTTATTTTTTACTTTTTTCTTTTTAATCTTACAATGTAATGATCTAATGTAAAAGAAGATGACAGATTTGCTCAGTGGCCACGTATCTATCATATTGTGCTACTTCCATTATTGGACACTAAAAACTTCAAACTTGGTCATAAAAAACTATTAGTATGTGGTGATAATATTTTCCCTATAAATAAACTTACTGAGGCTAAAGTTTGTAAAAAATCATATAATTGCCATGCATCATCATCTACAATAAAACAGCAAAACCCTGATTTCATTAGCCGTTGCAGTGATAGATTTACGAGGACACGACTCAACGCTTCTTGTCTTGGCAGTTTGTGGAAAAAAGCACTTTAAAATGGAGCCCCAGTATCTATTCATTATAACAATGTGAGCGCTCGCCACCAAGTCTCTGCCAGACCCCGGGGAGGCCATAAAACAGCGTCTAAAACAGCACCTCACTGTAAACGTGCGGCACTTCTGTCACTTTAATTAGGGAAAAATGTGTTTTCTTTCCCCGCTGCCGCCGCTGATGACTGTTTTGTATGTTGACAGTGTCCCCCGTGGCACTGTCATAAAAATTACACATGTTTTTCCGTCTCTGATTGCTCTGTTAATAAAGCTGTCGATTCATTCGTATTCCCTGACAAACATGCATTCCAACGTCGTGCTCCTATTCTGCGCCTCTCAACCTGCAGCTATCTGTCACTCAGCAGACAGGTACAGTATGTTGTTTGCACTATGTTAAAGCGTTCATTTAAACATATTAATCTCAGATGCAGCGGCTCCTGCCAGAACAGGCCTGCGCTGGGGAATGAGAGAAGCTAAACACACATTAGGGCCTGGTGCCAGGGCTTGACAAAACAGCAATTAACCTTCGCAAAACACAGGAGTTTCTAAATCCTGTAATTGTGCTGTTGTGGTGATTTCATAAACTAACAGATATAATGAGTCTGCAGTCCAATCAAGTCCACTGTTTGCTCAAAGGAAAAAATAGCCCTACTGGAACCGCAGTCTACATTGAGCCTTTTTCTTAGTATCCTATGTTGTGTTTTGAATGTATACTGTCAAAACTTTGTTCAAAAAGTAGGGTGTTTTGACCATGAACCATTATAGATACTATAAAAACCATGGGTATATAGCTCAGTACAGATGGAGCCACGCAGTGTATGCATTCCATGATATTTTCTTGCAGACTCTTCACAGAAAGGCTGGAGTTGGCCGAGGATTTTTTGATTTGGCCAGTAGACAGTATGCATTTTCTGTCCTCTTTTTGGTCCTCATTCACCAAACTCTCTTTTATTTCCTCAAAAAGTCCAGCTTGTTACAGATAGTGTGAATGTGCATTTGAACTTTCCTCAAAACTTATAACATAACAAGTTAACCCTGGTATGGTTTGATGGAGTGGAGACCAAACAACCAAAAAACAAACCAAAGTCTACTAGTGAACCAAAGTCCTGTTTATCGATGGCACAAAAGTAAATTTACCAAGTTTACCGTTCTATTAGGTTTGAAAAATTACCTGTACAACATCAAGTCCATGATCGGGCTTTCGGGCAGCATGGTGTGGTTTGTAATCTTATTTGTCCTTTATGTATGCAAATCTATGATCCACATGAAATGAATTTCCCCTTGGGGATCAATAAAGTTCTTCTAATCTAATCTAATCTAATGATCTGGCAGTGTAACTTCTTAAATACTTGTGAAAACAAGTGATACAATGGAGACTGTTTCAATCTACTGTCTGCTGGAATGTGGAATTTTTTACCACTGATTTTTACCTTCGACATTTTAAATTCTGAAATAGGATTGAATTGGGGTCAATATGATCATAATTGAAAAACTGGACTTTGTGCTTTATCAAATATACAAGACTGAGAAGTACCCAAAAGGATAACAAAAATGTTCTCTGATGAAGGCTGCATGACGCCTCACATTTCTCCTTATATTATGTGAACATCTATGGTAGCCCGGCAGGGACATGCTATTAGAAATAGGTCAGATGATAAGCTTTACTTTAAAATGTATAATCATTGTTTGACAATTATGTAACTCACCTAAAGTGTGCTCAAAAAGAATAATCAATGTGCTTCTTTTTTTACAGTGCTCAATTTGCCCTCTCTGGGCAGCTGTAGAAACAAGAACAGGAAGCAACAACCTTTCTTCAACTCTACTAACATTTTACACAATAAATTAAGAACAGGAGAATCCTGTGTTTTAACTAATGAAGTCCATTTGTCATAGAAACTGACCTTTTCTGTAGATATTACAAAATACACAATTCTTCCTTAAACTCTGTAAGCAGGTGTTGCTTTGCCTAAACATAGCCCACAAAAGTTATTTTTTTGTTGTTACCACCTCATCTCTCACAAGCTTTTGGCCCTTGACCAGACATTGCTACATTATGCCGTGGGAATGAGAATGGCTTGGAAATACAATATTTGGGACATTGAAGACCAGAGACAGACTGGAAAGACCACTAAGGGACCATTTAGGAGAATGTATTCTTATATTGCTTTCTGCACATGGTCATCCAGGTCAGTGTTTGGCAACTTGCCACATTTACTATATTCCTTTTAATGCAATTATACATATACTTCATATTTCCCTGGTCTATTTACAGTATTGTTTGAAACATGAGATGGATGGATAAAAAAAAAGGGACAAGGAGCATATAAGATTCTGTATCAGATAATGGTTTGTCAGTTTGTTACCTCAGGCCGACAGGACATCTTGACATTGAAGGCTCTTCTTAGAAAGAGTACAGTTTCTGAAAAGTTTTCACACCGATTCTTGAACCGCTCATTCCTGGGAGCACGGTGACTACGGTGTGATACAACGGCTCAATGGTCTTTTCAGAAAATGTGCCATTCAAAAATATGAAAGGACATCACATTAACTGACAAAACTAATGGCAAAAATAGTGTATTCCTTTCACAATATTTAAGGATCTGAAAACAAGCTATAATGAAGGTTGACTTATTTTATATTATTATCTTATTATCTTTGTTTCTACTTTTAATTCTGTATTCTTTTTAATTTACCTTTTGTATTGTAGTGATTTCTGGGCTCTTGTCAAGAAAATTCAATCGCAGTTTGGATAACAAAATAGTATAGCATATTGGAGACATTTAAAAAAGAAGGAAATGGTGTTTAGCTTAGCAAGCCAACCATATTATTTTTCTATTCCATTAACGACTAAGTCTGATCTTTATGGATTTGAGTTGGGTTTCTAGAGAGTGAGACCCAACTTTAATTGCATTTAAGAACAGGTGGCAATTAGCCAGCCAGACCCATTCACTTTCTTCCCATTTAAAAACAATTTCCAATGGAATCCCATATGACCAATCATAAGCGTTGGTCAAAACATTGGGCAGGCTATATACAATGCTTTGTTTTTCTGATTAGTTGTATGTTTTTTGACCTTGTGTTGGTCCAGAGGCAGTTTATTTTGCGTTTGTTGGTATTTCCTGATATCTGAATGGTTGCATGTCTGTCCTATTGCATTTTGGAGTAATTTAATCCAGTTAGAATTGGCCTATCGAAGAAAATTGTAGTGAATCAAAAAGATAAAGACCCTTTTTACGTCATGTATTGAATGGGTCTGGCTGGCAATTGTTTTTTTTTTTTTTAAATGTTCCATTCTAGTTTTGCATTTTTTCTTTAGTACTTACTTGGGATCTACTGTATTGTTGGTCATATAAAAAGGTCCACAAAGTCAAAATAAAAAAAAATAAAAATTAGTGTGTAAACTAATGTGTTTTTAAAATACATTATGTGAACTTGTTACAATATAATACCTAAAAAGAGCCAAATACTAACCCTTCAATTTATTTTGTTTGGTGGAGTTTGAAAAAGTAAGTATAAATGTGGTTTTGTTTACAATTGGTGGCCTTTGAGTTAAAATATTTAGTTGTCAATTTATCATGTTTTTTCAGTGTTAGTCAAAGCTCTGGTAACTTAACCATACCTTTGTTCTGCCTTGTCACTATGTTTTCTCTAAAGCACTTGTTGGTATTGTCACATTACATATTTCAGAAGCAGAGAAATAACATGCACATTTGTGCCCGGAACCAGAAAAACTCACAAGCAAATAAGACAACAATTGCACAACAATTAAAGCTTCCAGATTTTTTTATTCTTATCACCACATGGGACGTTTCGGGCTGTTGCCCTTTAACAGACAGATGACATTACATATTTCAACCTCAAAAACATTAATATTTTCTCTGAGCCTGAGTTGGTCTGTCTCACTTGTTGACCACATTTAACTACATTTATAAAGTGAATTTAAAATGAAAAGCTTGTAGGTTGGACAATTATAAGTTCCCATGTTAGTGCATTGGTCTAAATGCAGCTCTTAAATACTGGCTTGTAATGCCTTTTAAATCACATGTCTTTGTGAAAACCACATCTCACAAAGTCTCTTCATGTCCTCTGTCATTCATGGATCATAGAATAAAGGCAATTGAACCCATCTAAGATGCAATTACAAACTAATTACAGATTACCCCCCTCCTGCCCAGCTTCTCCTCCTCCTACCCTCCCTACCTTTCTGTAATCCTCTCCCAATCCTCCCCTACAGCTACAGTAACTCCTCCATTTATGTGCTCCTGCTCGTTTTTTTGGGGTGCTCAGAGATGTGGCTTTTTGTTTGACAGACCAGAGTACGGAGTTGACAGGAGAACAGGTTTCTGAAGGGATTTCAAATTGTGTGCCTGTGTTGATTGAGGTAATATGGCTGTCTAATTGAGCATGGCTCTTAACAAAAGGCTGCTTACTCTGGGTAAATTATGAGATCATCACTTTAGGAGGCAAACATTCAACTTTTATATTGTCTTCAAAGAATGGAGGATAATTTCCAGAGTGACAGTACTGTTATTTTTTTCAAACAGTGGCTAAAGAATTTCCCATGGGACTTGGCAGAACGTCTTGTTGACATGGCAATGCACTGTAGACGTCCTTGGCAGAATGTCTACAGTTAGTAGCCACCTGCAGATAGGATGCCACAATGAATGCTCCATATCTGCTTTTATACTTGCATGAATACAATTGCAATAAAGCAAAGACATATGAACTCAGTTGTCACCTCCACCTCCTGCTCAGTGTGTGGCACTGTGTTGTCACGTGACTCTGGGGCAGCGCAGAGCAGCAACAAGTTGTTCTTTTACTGCAGTTAAATACATTGCCAGAAGTGACCTGTGTAAAAAGCCTATCTAAGAACGATCTGCACAAAAGACGAACATAGGAGGAGAGACAGAGACATGACCCCAGCACATGAGTCACTAGAGTCCTTTCAACGGCAAAGAATATAATTATGTTTAATCAGTTGAAATAAAAATATGCCTAAAAGGTGATGAATGTGGGTCCCTGTAAATAAAATCACATTCATTTGTGGCAATAGGTTACATTTAAAAGAAATCCAATGTTGTACTACAGTCAGCAGATAAATCATCACGAGGTACATAATGTTTCATTTAATAAAAATGTTTTTGGAGCTGGTCTTTTGAACGTTTTTTTTAAAGGAACTGATCCACAAGATCCAGCTCCCTTTAAAGCAGGGGTGCTCACACTTTTTCAGCACACGAGCTACTTATAAAATGACCAAGTCAAAATGATCTACCCACTACAAAAATGCAAAACATATATTTATTTACAAATATATTAAGGATTCTTTATATGCAAAATGTATGTTGATATGTAATACTGCACAACACAACATAATTAACTATGTACAGTGCTTTAAGTGGACCAAAAGAGGTGCCGGTACTCTATTATAGCCTATATATTTTTTTGATGACTCCCCTCATCCCCTGATGATAAAATCCTTTTATTAGTTTGTGGATTTGCTTGAGCTATAAAGAGCAACTGAACAAAAATAAAATGTGCAAAAGGGTATTGAAATTTTTTTAACAAAATGTAAATAAAATAAATTATAAAACATAACATAACCATAGAACAGTAGCTGGGGTGTCAGCCAGCAACTCATCTGATTCTGCCACGTTGAGTTGTTGCGCATGCGCTTTTCACTTGTAAAACTCAAGGGTGTATGGGTAATGTAGTCTCTGCTCTCGGTGGGACGAATTTGGAAGCGTGCATTGTAAAGGGCGCTCTGAAAAGCGCCAGCGCAGGCAAAGGATTAAAACCTTTATTAAAACAGATGTCCAAATGAGCGTACCGGTACGCTAAAAGCAAGTTCTGGGCGCATGGTGACGTACGCTCAAAAGCTATATTTGGAAGTGGTGGTACTGAGTACCGGCCCACTTAAAGCACTGACTATGTACAATTTTTGTCATTACCTGAGTTTACTCTGATGACTTGCACTGAATTGAATCAGCCAGGGATGCATAGTCTGGACAGTAGCTGATGACAGATGAGGCAAACGCACTTCAAAAATGTCATTGTGAAAAAAAAGTGTGAAAGTATTGAAATCTTTTTGGCGATCTACCAAAACTACCTTGCGATCGACCTGTAGATCGCGATTGACATATTGACCCCTGCTTTAAAGAGTCGTAAATTCCAACTATGTGTTTTCTCTGGTCGGCTTGCCGCTGTTTTTGCGTGTTTTGTTGGTTGTTCGTTCCATAAATCCTCTACATATGGCACATATTTTCCATATATTAAGAAATTCAATTAGGATATTTCAATAATTTCCCTTTATTTTCTTCTTGGAGTACACTACACATAAAATTCATGTACTCATTACCAAGAAAAGGTTTAAGACTAGCACATATTAATATAAACAGTCTTAGGAATAAAATCAATGAAGTTGCTGAACTGTTAAATGAGTATAAAATACACATTCTTGCTATCTCAGAGACTCACTTGGACTCTTCCTTTGATGACACAGAACTGTTCATTGAAGGTTACAACATATACAGAAATGACAGGAATGGTTTTGGTGGTGGAGTAGCTTTCTATATTCAGAATCATTTACCAGTAAAAATAAGAACTGATTTAATGAGTTTTAACATCGAAATATTATGGTTGCAAATGCATCTACCTCACCGAAAGTAATCTGTAAAATGTTGGATATAAATACTAATGTAAGTCAGGACATATATTTCATGGGTGACTTAAACATTGACTGGTTTTCTAAAGATTGCTACTTGAAAAAAAAACTGTTAACTACTGCAAATGCATGTGGACTTACTCAACTTATAAATAAGCCTACAAGAACATGTTTTAGGAGCGACGGCTCCAGAACATCTACCTGTATAGATCATATTTTCACAAACCGACCTGAACTGTGTAAAAAGGTATTGTCTATTCCCATTGGTAGCAGTGATCATAATCTGATCATTTCTGTGTTAACAACCAAGCTGAGTGGATCTGGAACTGTAGTCTTATTTAAAAGATCTTATAAATTGTTTAAAAATGATAAGTTTGTTGAAGATGTTCAAGCTATATGCTGGTCTGATGTGTTGGCAGCTAGTAATCCAGAAATTGCTCTCTTTAAATTTAACAATCTATTCTTGTCATTGATTGAGAAACATGCACCTTTAAAGAAGTTTACTGTCAGGAATAACGTCGCACCTTGGTTGGATGATGAACTGAAAAATTCTATGAAAATAAGAGGTCAAATGAAAAGAACAGCAGTTACTACAGGAAATAAATGTGATTGGGACCTATATCGTAAAATGAGAAATTCTGTTACTAAACTTAATAAAAAGAAGAAGAAAATCTATTTTAATAATCAGGTTAAAAATATAAGTAATGATAGTAGCAAGTTATGGAATGTTTTAAATCAATTGACTGGTAAGAAAAATAAAATAATCCCATCTTTTTTGGAAACAGGTGATAAAATTATAACTAAGCCAATAGATATTGCAAATTATTTTAATGATTATTTTATAAGAAAATTAGATAAACTAAAAGAAAATATGCCTAATCTAAGTAATGATATATCTCACCTATTAATAAGAAATGAACTGATGAAAAATAAAAACTTAAGGTTTAAATTAGAAAGTGTAAATATAGATCAAGTAAAGAATCTTTTAAAAGCCTGTAAAAACAAACCACCAGGTGTCGATGGTTTTGACAGCAGGCTTCTTAAACTAGCTGCTGACTCTATTGCCCCTGTTCTAACCCACATCATTAACCTCAGTTTTATCTGCTGTACCTGCCCACATGCATGGAAGCAGGCTAAAATAGTTCCTCTGCCCATAGATAAGAAATTGCCTTTCTCTGGTCCCAACAGTCGCCCGATAAGTATATTACCTGTATTATCTAAAATAATGGAATCTATAGTATATGATCAAATTAACAACTATTTTTATACAAATGATTTATTAACAGATTTTCAGCATGCATACAGAAAAAGTCACTCCACTGCCACTGCACTGACTCACATGTCTGACGATTGGAGAGACTGAAAAGAGAAATATTATTGGTGCTGTATTTTTAGATTTTTCTGCAGCCTTTGACATCATAGATCACAAACTGTTATTAACAAAATTATCTTGTTATGGTTTTGAGCAGTCAGCAATCACATGGATGTACAGTTATTTGTCAAACAGAACTCAGACAGTGTTTTTTAATGGCAGTTTCTCAGGTATCAGAAATATCACATGTGGCGTACCCCAAGGCAGTTGTCTGGGTCCATTATTATTTAATATTTTTACTAATGATTTACCGTATACTTTACATAAGGCTAACATTGTCATGTACGCTGATGATTCAACTATATATACATCAGCAAGTACACAAATGGAACTAGAAACTGTTTTAAATATAGAATTACAATATGTAGTAGATTGGATCAAATTAAATAAACTAGCATTAAATACAGTAAAAACTAACTGCATGATTTTAGGTTCAAATTATAACATTAATCAAAACCCTGTAATTAATATTAAAATTGATAACGCAATTATTAAACAGGTGCATGAGACCAAACTGCTGGGTGTAACAGTTGACTCAAGATTATCATGGAAAGAACATATTAATAATATCATTGCAAAAATGGGAAGAGGTATATCTATTATGAGAAGACACATTTTTTTAACTTCAAATATTATGAATTATGCGATGAAAGCACTAATATTGATGTACCTCGACTATTGCCCAGCAGTTTGGTCGAATGCCACTAGTGAGTATATGAATAAATTGCAACTTATACAGAATAGAGCTGCTCGTAGCACTTAGGTGCAGCTATAGGAGAAATATTATATTAATGCACAAAGATCTAAACTGGTTGTTGGTCAAAGATAGACTATTGTATTCACTGTTGATTTTCATAAGAAACATTTCCATTTCAAAATTGCCTTCTGTTTTGTTTAAGTATCTTTCTTTTAGTGTAGACAATCATCAGTATAGTACCAGACATGCAACAAAAGGCAACTTCACCTTACCCATAGCAAGAACAAATGCCGTAAAAAACACTGTTATGTTTAGAGGTATGAAGGAATGGAATAAACTACCAACGCATATATTACTTACTAAAAATGTCAATAAATTTAAATTATATGTAAAACAGCATGTATCAAAATAATACATCTGACTGTTTAGATTTATTTAATTTTCGTGTGTGAACATGTGTAGGTATATATATATATATATAGGCGTATGTGTATGAATGTGTTTATATGTGTGTATATTTCATGCCCCTATGAGGGTACATATGTACTTTGATATGTGTATATATATATGTGTATATGTGTGTATGTGTATTTGTCTTTTCCATTTATTTGTTGTATTTTTAATGATTTATTTTTTCTTTTTGTTTATGTTTAGATTTTTCAGGACCCCAGGAAGAATAGCTGCAGCATGGCTGTAGCTAATGGGGATCCTTTCAATAAAACAAAACAAAACTATAATTCTTAATTTACGAAAATTAAAATTATATGGCGGGGGCCTCACTGAGATTGCAGGTATCTAAATGGAATATTTTCTTATGTGTAATGACACAGACAAAGATACAAGTTTGCTTCTTTTCAGTAGTTTGATTCAATGTATTTGGGGGATTTGAAAATAGCAGACTGGGAGCGGATACTTTTCCTCAGCGGTTTGCGTCATTGCAGGGAGATTACAGAGAAATGGAGGAATATGTAAGGACACCTTCAGCAGATTTTTGCAAAAAGGCAACATATTTTCCGCGCGTGATGGTTTCCCAAGGGCTGAAATCTAATGAAAGTAATTTATTGCAAGGTTATGATACTGTACTCAGATTGACTTGGCCTACAAGACTACGTGTCTTGTAGTTCAACACTGTGGTATTGTGTCAAAGCTATTCACATTTCAAGGTGAATAAAATCTTTGATTGACAGGTTAAAAAAAAACAAAAAAAAAACTTCCTTGTTGCAGTGTTGTGTATAGGTTCCAACAGGTTGAGCACTTTGTATAACCCATCAACCCATTGTACATTTAAACCTTCTCTTCAACCACCAACCTTGAAAAGCATGATCACTGTGGCATAAAAATATACTATTGCAAGATATGGCAAGGGTTACCAGGTGTCATTTAGTGCTCCTGACAGTTTACCCCAGCGGCTCTGGAATATAAAGGGGATAAATACAGAAAAACATATAGCTTTATTACACTTGAGTAATTTTGGTCTGTTGTGAATTGAGATTGTAATTACTTGAACATTGTCAGAGTAGAGGCCTGTTTAGAGGCCATGTTTTAGGTGCATAAAACTGAAACACTCCCTCACCGTGTTTAGTCCTGACCCTGGGCACCAGCAGGAGACCTGTCCCTGAGGTCCTCAGGGTCCGAGATGATTCATATGAGACTAACATGTCAGAGATGTACTTTGGCGCTGAGCCATGGAGAGCCTTATATACCAGCAGAACTGCTTTAAACTCTATCCTCTGAGAGCCCGGAAGCCAAGTTGTAGAAAGTTGTTTTGCATCCACTCAGTGATCTGTTGGAGGCAGTGACAGAGTGATTCTACAGGCCCATAGTCGCCTGCTGTCAAGTGTCATCTACATAGTTGTGGTAGGACACATTGTTTCTGCAAATTACAAGCCCAGAGGAAGCATGTAAAACACTAGAGTGGTCCCAGAAGTACCAGCAATGCCCAGTAAAGACATAGCTATGTACTTCTCAGCTGACAACTAAAATTCAGAAGTTAGATGCCGTATTAAACAACATTGCCCATCTTCTGCACACTATAATTGAGCACCCAGTGGATGTTGAACATAAACTGGCCTTCCAAAAATCTTTAATTCAGAGTTCAGAACTATTTTCATGTGTGGTTGTTGCTGTTGAATTGATCATATCTACTGCCTATTATTTAACAGATTCACTGTAATGCTGTAATTAAAGATAAGAAAGTATTATGTGTCAAAGTGGACACACAAGTCTATACTACACTAACCAGCGTGACATCACAGATTGGATGTTTTCATGTACACATGTATCCTGTTGTAGACTGAGGATTAGATTGGGTGACCTTTGACCCTTTGGCTGCAGTTGCCCCTGAATCATATGTCTGCACATTATCGCTTAGACCTGCTGTTCCGGATCCAAGCGCCAAAACTAGCATGTGTTGATGTAGACCTCTCCCGTACAACTTTACTGCTGTTGGGAGTGTCCAGCCTGTTCGATGAAATGTTGGAGATGTTTGGGGGTTGGGCGTGTGCTTGTGGTGTTGACCTAGGTAACCGCAGTGACCCTTAGGCCCATGTCCCCTTAATAAGTGTTGCCCTCCCCGGTGGTAACAGAATGGTTGAACATTATGTCAAGGGTAATTAAGGTCCAAATGCCCCTGACCCTGATATAATCCCCTTTGAAAGGATCTCCAACTGTTTGCTGTGATTAACAAGGACCACAGCGCTGGGAGGATCTGCTGCTGGTGAGAAGGCTTTATTGGGCTCTTTTTTATCACCACATAAAGTGGCTTTAGAAGATGTCCACAGGTCCCAGAGACAACACGTCGGGGCTTTGAGCAGTCATTGAACATTACTGAGCAAACGGCTGCCTGCTTACAGACTTCGGAAGCAGTAAAGGAGTCCCTCGGGTTAAGAAGATTTTCAAAGAAGCCTTTGCACTAACAACTGGGAATGTGTGTGCACATAGTAAAGGTTGAATGGCTGTTCGTTTATGAGTAACTCATCCTTCAAGCATCATTATATTTAAGTTGTCAGTATGCTAGTGGTCAAGTATAGTTACATATTCAGTCATGTCTTGCACCAAAACTTGTCATTTGTCACAAATCCTAAACAAAAGACAGATACAAATTGGACGTAACTAATTTAACATGGGAAAATGTCGGCCTAAATGCAAAAAAACAGATTAGAAATAAAATTAGAATTTCAAAATTTCTTGCCAGTGGCAAAATATATAACTTGGTATCTGCAAAGTTTTCAGAATGTTTCTTTGCCACCAGTGTTATTTTGTTGACGAAAAATATGACTTATTTTATGACTTAAATTAAATTAAAAAAAAGTAAAAGTTTTTTACAATTGATGTTTATGATGCCAATGTTTATGTAGCATAAGGAATATCCTCCTATTCAATGCATTTTATTTAAGTTCAAAGATGGTTTAGAGGATACGTTTATTATGATTATTTATCTTTCTTGGGCTGTGAGGACCTTTTGACAATTGCACATTTATTTAATGTAATTTAAAATAAGCTGTGAATGTTTATTTTGCTTCTCTTTGATACACATCAATGTATTTGTGTTTATATTAAAATAGCAAAATTTTCTTTATTATTGGTATTGTTTTTCATTGATTGAAACCATTTTCAATAAAGGCAGTGTGTTGTGTTGAAATAAACACATATGTGTGAAATCTGTTTGCACATTCAAATGTCAATTCTAAGAAAGTATAGTTTTATTATTACCTCAAAAAATTCTGTAGCCATAAAAAAAAATTTGATTTTAGTCGAAATAAAATTGCATAACATTTTAGTCGACTTAAACTAGACTAAAACTAAAACAAATAAGATGACTGAAACAAGACTAAAACTATAAATAATTTCAGTCAAAAATAAGATTAAAACAAATTAAAATTCCTTGTCAAAATTAACACTAAGTTTGCCACTTAGACATTCAATCATGACTCATTGATTCATTGATCAGTGATCATTACATAACTTAAGCTAAAAAGTTTCCTAGACTGGAAATTCAAGGTAATAACTTTCAACTGGAAGGCAGGGTTGGGCAAACGATAAAATAGGCTCCCATCCTCGCAGACAGACATGTACGGAAAATGAACAGACAAAGCACACAGGTCCCCCGCCCTCTTAGAGGAAGAAAGCACCAAAAGAAGAGGGGTCTTGAAGGAGAGCAATTTGACATCCATCCGCTCTAGGGAATCAAACGGAGCCACTGAAAGGCCATCCAGAATCATCCCAAGGAGGCACCGCCAGCCTGGAAGGGGAGGCCTCACCCTACAAGCACCCCGGAGAAAACTCTTAACTACGTGCAGAAAAGCGCCCAAAGCCCTCATGGCCAGGCTGTCCGGTGCCACCACCAGGATGTGCAGGCCCTGTGACCTCACTCTGGGAAGCAGGGGTCATAGGCATAGAGGAGACCTATGGGCCACAACCGGTGGTCAATGCGTCTACCCCAAGTAGTGGGTTGTCTGACGCCCTGAGCGAGAACCAGGGTGCACTGTGCGTTCTTTGCACGGACAAAAAGGTTGACCACAAGCTGACCAAATTGGTACCATAACTGATCTTGGGTGCCAAGCCCCACTCGTCACACAGAGGACCTCCTGGGACACCCTGTCTGCCCTGGGGGAGGCCAGATGTGCGTCTGGCCACAGCAAGATCTCTGCCCTTCCGATGAAGAAGGGAGGACCTGGTCCCCCCCTTTTTGTTCAAATAAGCCAACACCATCAGTTCCAGCCTGGACAAACAGTGCAGGAGCACTCTCTGCATGGCCACCATCACCAGAACGTTGATATGGACAAGTGGTAACTCCCAGGCCCCGCCCACTGCAAACTGGCTGATGAGACTGCCAATAGCTTTTGGACCAGCCTTATGAGTGCTTCCAGCCTCTCCTCAGAGAGTTGAGCATCCGTCAGGTTGATTGATGCCATCCAATCTTCCGGGTAAACACTCTCCAGGAGGTGCCTGACCGTTAGCATGTGGAACCTCCTGATGGCCACATAGTCGTTAATCGTCCAGGACCGGCCTCATCCTCCCCTGTTCCCCTTGGGAACCAGAGTAAAAGACTGTGGTGCAAGAGCAAGGAGGCTTCCACAGCTGGGCTTGAGAGCTGTGTGCGAAAGGACCCCGCGGAAGAGAGGGGAAGGCGAGCAAACTGCAGGGCATATCCCCTCCTCAGCATCGTGTTCCGCCAAGGCGACAGAGGGATAAAGAGGCGTGTCCACATCCCGAAGAAGTGTGTTGGGGTCATAGGTCCACCCAGCCATCCTGAGGCCACAGAGGGAATCGAGATGCGGGGTGTCCCCCTTGAAAGGGCTGTGGGGCACCCCCTGGGGCTGCCCGGGGGGAGTAGGCCGCAGTCAGAGTTCCCGCCCTCCTGGTCCAATACTCTGGTGACAGTAGGGGCAAGCCCGCTGACCTGTCTACATGCCTGCCGCCCCTGGCAGTTGCAGTGTAAATCCTAGGCCATTTACAATCTACGCTTGGGATGCACGAGGGCAGGAAGACGCAATTCCCCGTGATGCATTGAGGCTGCCAGAGTCAACTAAAATCCACCTGTGTGGCATAGCCACAGGGCATGCGGGCAATTGAGAACTTGAGGAGATGAAATAGAAGCTAGCTTTTTTAGTAAGAAGTAAGGGGCCCTACGGCCTTTATTGACAGAATCAGTGGCAGAGGAAGAAGGCATCGGAGCGGAATGAGCCAGCGCCCCTTCCCCGGCAAAAGCTGTCCTTACTTCCGGAGCCTCCCAGGATCCCCCAGTCTTCTGACGCCGGTCTGCATGATTGCGCCAGGTGTCACGCCGCTCAATTAGGCTGGAGATGAGGAGCGAAGCCTTAGACGCTGACTCCAGCCAGTCTATGAGAGACTGAATATCAGGACTAAACAGAGACAAGGTAGACAGCGGCAGACCGAGCCAAAGGTGCCTGACGCCGTGCTGCGCTCATAGTGCAGCCCCCATCTTTGCTTGGGGCATTCTCAGGAGAACAGCTGCTTTGGTCTGGACTTCGTCTATTTCTTTGGATGTGAGGGCAGACTGCTCATTTGTGAGCCTGTCTAGGAGCCTGCCAAAAAAGCCATGTTGCTAGCTAATGCTACCACCTGGGCAGCGCTAACATAGCACCAGTCCAGGAGCACCAGCATCTTCCTGTTCTTCTCTGACTGCAGGGCCGGCAATACCTTTCGAACTTTGATCTGTCTCAGAGGTGCTGGCATGCGCCAGAGAGGTATCCCCTTCGGACTTTGCCTTGGTGGGTAACCACTAGCATAGCTTGTAGGTTGGCGGAGCACACACAAAGTAAAACCATAAATTCATGGACAGCAAATTTTAGGAAACATTTTTCCTCAATCTGCAATGCATTTAAAGACTGGTAACATTTTACCCTGTAAAACTACATAAAAAGTCACACAGAAACACAGGAAGACACAAACCACTAATTTCAAAGTCAACGCTAAATCATGCATCATCCATCAACACAGCTCAAACCTTCCCCTAAACTCTTAACACAAACCACATTTAAGCTACCGTGGGCCTCAATACTGCACGCAATACACCAACTACCACCACAAACAGCCCCCCTCCCCATCCTCAGTCACACAAACACTGACCACACGAGGCCATCGCCCCACCTCTGCCCCCGAAATGACAGACTGTCCTTGCCATGTCCACTAACGGTCAGTCTAATACGCTAGAGGTCAGTGGATTCGTTGTGGGGGGTCATCTTCACAGAGCAAGAATTTTAATATGAATCCTACAAAGAGGTCAGTGTCTGAAGGTGGGGCATGATGGGCCTCCCCACACCCCTCCCATCGACCGACTGAGACCCCATTTCCTTCATGCTTATAGACCCCCTCCTTATGGCACCCCCAGGGCTCCTCAGCAGGACAGCGGCACCCCATCCATCCTTTATCTCTGGGGCCAGCGCAAGTCATGCAGAACTCACGAGAGCAACATGCTGAGTGTGAGCTCATCGGATTAGGGCTCGATGTGTGCCTTCGCTGCACACATTCACCCCAATAATACATGGAGAGGTGAGATCAAGCAGCTATGGAGGATTCAAAGTAAGATGGCCAGCTTTAGGAAAAATGCCGTATCTTGGAAACCACACAACAATAGTAAATTATGTTTAGGAAGAAATTTGCCAAAGATTTACAGTTTACAAACACAGTAACTTTTCAAATATTGCACTGTGCACATACTGAACCAAAATCGGGTGGCTGGCTGGCTGAAAACATCAAGGCACAATTTCACCAACAAGGTTTGAGTGAATCTTAAATTAGTGCTACACAATGTTTAGTAAAACTAAACTAAATTAAACTGCACTACTGACATTTAAATTTGTTCAAGTGAAGCACATCTTAGCAAAATTTAACCCAGTTTACCCAGCCCTGGTATGCAAAAAGAGCAATATTACCATGAGTTTAAATAACATACATGCTTTCTAAGCATCAAGGAAGGGAAAACCATTAACCGCTGCTTTTCCCCTCGCTGGGGTTATACAGTAAAACAAAACTTACACTGTGATGTTTACAGCAGAGCCTGCTAGCGTGTAGTTAGCTAGTTAGTTCATCTCCTATGTAGCTACAGCACACTCAGCACAGAGTTGTTGGTTTTAAATGTGGCCAAACTTAAGTTAATTGTGCAAGTAAAAATGATTTGTAAACTAGTTTTTACACAACTTTGTCAAAACATTACTCAGCTGAGAATACAAAGAATACAAAAAAAAAAAAGAGCATATGGACAGAAATATTTCTTGAAAACCTGAAGAATGATCAGAAAAATGTTTGTCTGGGTGGACATAGGTAATAACATTTCATAAGAACTACAAATTTATCAAATTCTAGCTTGGTATTTTCTTAGAATACTAGCTTATACTAGCTCTGAATGTGTGACTCATAAACACAGATCAAATGTACTTTTAAGAAAGAACAAGCAACAAAGTGATTGTTGAGAGATATTCCGGGTCACAATGCTAATTTGTGCTATGTTAACCGGGCGCGTAAGATGAAATATCAAAAGTGTAATAAACCATAATCAAAAGATGACTGTCTGCAGATCTAGTACAGCTGATAGATCAAAGATTCGAGCCAGCGCGTTGAATTATCCCTCCTATAATTACATCAGATTTGGAGATGCTCACACCGCTTGTTAGCTAACCAAACGCCTGAACAACCTGACTCTGTAACGGGTTTGACGGGAGCACAGTGCTGAATGATGAATGAGGTGAGGCACAAGCTTTTGAAGTAATAAAACAAAAGAAAAGTAGGCCGATACGGGCTGTGTGCCAACGCTTCAGCTGTGGGCAGAGGGGGGAGACGCACATGATCACTAACGGGTGAGGCCTTTGATCATGCTCCCAAACAAACGGCCAGATAAAAAGGCTAATCAACACCTCTGGCCACAAGTCCAAATTTGCTCATGCTAGTCTATAAATTACCCGCCATTAAAGAGGAAGAACATTTGCCATGCATTTGGCATTGTGCAGAAAATGGAGCGTTACATTCAAACAGTACTCCAGTACAACAATTATTAAAGACTTAGATGATGTAATAAGAAGCCTATTGTAATTCAGTAGCACTATGTAAAAGTAATGTGGTGTGATGACTTTGAATGACTTTTACTTGAGTTTAAGCCTCCTGTTGTGTATGTACATATTAAGCAACACTATGTAACTTTCCCCCTAAAATATGTAGGAAAAAATGAAATGGGGGGGGGGGGGGGGGTGCTGCCACTCTGCCAGTATCTCAGTGGACTACTGAGAAGCCTGGACACAGGGCTGGGGAGGGATGATGCAGTTTCCAGGGACACGGAAGGTCCCGGGGGACCCGCTGCCGCTCTGCAACTCGAGCGGCAGCGGGTGAGGGAATACCATAAGATATGGTCCGAATACCGTAATATATGGTATTCTGACCATAAGAGGCAGGCACTTTTCTTCCCACTATTTGGTGAAGAAAAAGTGCGTCTTATGGTGCGAAAAATACGGTATATATTTTTTCCAAATCAACACTTGACAGATACAATGTATTAATATATTTGAATCATGCATATAGGGGCATAAACATTCCCTTGTGCGTTGGCATCGGTGCATTTGGAGACAAAATCCTGTAATGGCAGCAAATACTGAAAAGTTACAGTTAGTCTTGATTTAATATCCTTGTGTGTGCAAAGCAGATGGTAATTAATGCCTATCAGATATCAACATATGCGTAAATATATTAAACATAACAAGCCATGATGCTACTTATATTACTGTTTTGACCCAGATACAAGCTGCTTTCTCATTGTTTAACATGCTGAAACAAACAACAAACAACAAATTTTATTTATATAGCACATTGCATGCGACCAGCACAGGCTCAATGTGCTCAAAGAAAAAGGAACAATACTTTAAAAGGTGTAAAGTGTTACAGAAAACATTTAGCTATAAGCTTGCATGAATAGGTTTTAATTTACTTTTAAATGATGGGAGGGATGAGGGATGATGACACCGCTGCAAAAGCGATGATTGGCTGACGCAGTCTCACTGCACACTCTGACTTCCACTGAACACAAGACAGCGTCAGCAAAAATGGCGAGGAGCCGGGGAAATTCAAGGTGGCGTTCTCGAACTGGAAGAACCGGCACTACTTCTCGTTAAATGAAATTAAAGGCAAGAATGTTTCTGTAACATGCTATGTCCAGGAAAAAAGACTTTATCCACGTCTGCCTCAAGTAACTCAAATCTTATGAAGCGCCTCACATCAACACATGCTAACACGACACTTGTTGCTGCTGCTAACCCCAAAGGCAGCTGCGTGAGTTCCAGTGAAAGAGACGGAGCCACTGTTAAAACAAGCAACGCTCGATTTTACGTGTCAGCAACAACCACTGGTTTAGTTGTTAGATGAGAGGAGTATTTTAGAATAGATTAATGTATTATTCATTTTCTTTGAGAATGAACAACATGTTAGAGTTGGATTGTGTTTTGTTTATTGTGTAATTTACAGGTACAGAGATTTGCACTACTTAATGGCCAGATCTTCCTTTGTTTCTTTTTACACAGGTTTACATTTGTGTGACTTAATTTTGCCATTGAATTTTATTTTCAAAATTTATTTTTATATGTTTTTATTTCTATGTATATCATATGGCAGACTGCAATCTATTGAGTTGAAATAAATACCAAATGTTCTAAAATACTATATATAGTGTTTTTATTCTTCAATCAGTTAATTTAAACATCTTTGATATTTTAGCTGTTATAGAACGTAATACCCTTGTAGAACATAAAAACCAACAACACCAACACTGTTAGAGACAGATACTGACAGACAGTGTTGGTCATCTTACTTCAAAAAAGTAATTAGTTACAGCTACAAATTACTTCTCCCAAAAAGTAATTGAGTTAGTAACTCAGTTACCACATTGTAAAAGTAACTCAGTTACTCAGCAAAGTAACTGAAGTTATTTTTGATGTTCTAAATATGGTTTAAATTAACTGATTGAAGAATAAAAACACTATATATTGAATTTTAGAACATTTGGTATTTATTTGAACTCAATAGATTGCAGTCTGCCATGTGATATACATAGAAATAAAAATATAAAAAATAAATATTGAAAATAAAATTCAATGGCAAAATTAAGTCACACAAATGTGAACCTGTGTAAAAAGAAACAAAGGAAGACCTGGCCATTAAGTCTCTGCAAATCTCTACCTGTAAATTATTGCACAATAAACAAAACACAATCCAACTCTCTCTGTAGATTAACATGTTGTTCATTCTCAAAGAAAATGAATAATACATTAATCTATTCTAAAATACTCCTCTCATCTAACAACTAAACCAGTGGTTGTTGCTGACACGTAAAATCGAGCGTTGCTTGTTTTAACAGTGGCTCTGTCTCCTTCACTGGAACTCACACTAGCTTCATTTGGGGTTAGCAGCAGCAACAAGTGTTGTGTTAGCATGTGTTGATGTGAGGTGCTTCATAAGAGTTACTTGAGGCAGACGTGGATAAAGTCTTTTTTCCTGGACATAGCATGTTACAGAAACATTCTTGCCTTTAATTTCATTTAACGAGAAGTAGTGCTGGTACTTCCAGTTCAAGAACGCTACCTTTGAATTTCCCCGGCTCCTCGCCATTGTCGCTGACGCTGTCTTGTGTTTAGTGGAAGTCAGAGCGCGCAGTGAGACCGCGTCAGCCAATCATCATCGCTTTTGCAGCGGTGTCATTATCCCCCCCTCGCTCTCTCCAGCAGCAGCTGATGTGTAGCCAAAGCATGACACCTCGCGCTTTATTCAACCAAATTGTAGTAACGCAACACTTTACATTCTCAGTAACGATAACGGCGTTACAACGATGGGAAAAGTAATTAATTAGATTACTCCAATAGTGAAAAATTAACGCTGTTGCTAACGCCGTTATACTCTAACGCCGTTACTTCCAGCACTGCTGACAGACAACCATTCACTCTCACAAGAGTTGCCAATTAACCTATACATGCACGTCTTTGGACGGTGGGAGGAAGCTGGAGTACCCGGAGAGAACCCACGATAACACATGGAGGACATGCAGATTCCTCACAGAAAGACCAAGTTGGCCGAGGATGTTTGGCCTCAGCCGGTTTTTAAACTCACAACCTTTTTGCAGTGAGTGCTAACCACCCCTGAAAGCAAAGCAACACAATGTATCAAAATCTGTAGCCTGAAAATTATTAAATCTTTTCCTGTCCTGGATTAACGATAGATCCACCCACAAATTCAAACTGGCACAAACATGTCCTGGAACTGTTCCCAAAGGAATACATAACCCCCATCATCCATTTTTTTTGTTTTTTGTTCCCTTGGACTGTGTGTCTTTGTTTGTTTGTTTTGTGTTTTTGCTTGAAAAGATCTATGTATATTTAACAAATACATGGTTATGATTAGACAGGAGAAAGTGTTAGTATACCTGCTCAACTCGTTTTGGCTATTGTGACGTGTCAACAGCACCACGTGACGCGGCTTCTGACAAAGGCTAGAAGAAGTAGCCAAAACTAGTTGAGCAGGTAAACTAACACTTTCTCCTGTCTGCATATGAATGAATGAATGTATGAATCTCTCTATATATATTATACTTTATACTTTATAGTTTATAGTTTTCCTCACTTGTAAGTTGTTTTGGATAAAAGCGTCTGCTAAATGACTAAATGTATACTTGGACAGTTTACCCTCTTTTGACTTATTGTAGCCGTATTCTGACTACAACATTTGTCTATACTGTAATGGGATACAGTCACTTTATTTCTGTACCCTGATCACATGGTAAAAGAGTTTTGGAGCAGCCAGAAACGTTCCTTTTCCAACTCGTCCGACTTGGAGCTTGTTTGGATCAGTTGGTACCAAAGAGCAAGCCAAACGATTGGGGTCTCTGTGTGTTTCTGTGTGGGTGTGGGGAGGGGGTGATGTTTAGGCCCTGGTCTGTGAGTCGTGACCTTTGTTTTCTCCGTGCTGGTTTGCATGTGGACAGTCTCCCAGGCGGCACTGCTCCTGCCAAACCAGCGAATCCTTCAGGCCCCCATGTTCGCCCTTAGTCCCGGAAAAGAAAAACACCCCGCTGTGCTGCTACCACACATTAGCAGCACTTTTTCACACAGGTCGAATGTGCTGTGACGCAAGGCCTCTGCTTTTTAGATATAGCAGCTAAAACTCATTTTATGTTGAATAATGTGTGCGCATTAACCTCCAGAAATACTGCAAGACACACCTTAAAAGAAGGAAAGAGTGTCGTGGTGATAATTTGATGTTATGAGAACAAACAGTTCAGTTTATTCAAAATAAAAGCCTTTGAAAGAATAAGATAAAAGTTATAATAGAGAAAGCAACTAGTAATGTTAAGTATGAAAGAGATAATAAACCAGAAATAGCTATAACTAAAAAGCTCATTTTCATCTGTTGTCCCGTGGGAAGCAGCAAAGTGACAGTGAAGTTATAACAAAGTAGTGCAAAGCAGCCCCTGTGAAATTGACTGTGTTAAAATTTTAAATACAATATAGTTGATCAGTAACAAATAAATAACACATCAATCAGATCAACATTTGCTTGTCCTAATGGATACATTTTAGATTAACCTACTTCACATTAAATCTAAAATCTTGTAAAGTGCTCTTTTCAATTGTTTAAAGATTATGTGTCATTAAAATTTGATGAACTACACTACAAAACAAACACTAAGATCCAGCAAAAAAAGGAGACAATAGCTTGTTTAGCATTAATCGGACACAAGGCTGATTGAAATGGAATTTATGTGTAAAGTTTCCCAAACGATCATGGAAAGAAGCATCACAAGGGTTTATGAGAAGTGCACAGTGGAGACTTACAGAATAATATTCTAGTCTGTTCTTCAAACAAACGCCTATAATCTAAAAGCATTTTCTTTCACGTTAAGAGCAAAAAATATAAAAAAAAGTCCCGGAATCATTTTTCCATGGACATATTGTAAATAAGCTCATGTTTATGATCATCAACTATTTTTCCCTCTGCAGGAAACCCTAGACACAATCATCTCTGTTCTCAATACAGCGGCCTCCGTTCTGTCCCACAAAACAGCCATTGTGTTCTACCTGCTCGCCTTAAAATAAACAAGCAGCCGAGGTAAAGCGCAATAAAGAATAGATTGTTTATTCATCTCTGGACGCATGACGTAGCACTGTGAATGCTTTGGCAGCCTCGATGAATGGGTAATCTGGTGAAATAACATTTAGGGATTAGGTTTAATTTGAGGTTAAGGCCGGCACACAGCGGCGTCTGTCAGAGGCTTGAATGCAGCTCCACATGATGCACACTGTCATTAGACAATGATAGGAGATCTCAAAATAGGCTGTGACTTTTTAATATAGGACAGTAAACTAATCTCCAACATCAATCTTGTTTCAGGATTCTGTAAAACATCACTTTTTTAACTGATGTGCACACAGTGACAAATGTTAAAAAAAATTATGTGGTGTTGGTATGTGGTATATTATACTGATTTCTGTGTATTACATTGTTTTTCTGACCGGTTAAATGGGTTTTACTGTATATTCTTGTGCAATGGCAGCAAGTGTTAGTAGATTTCATGGCAGTTGGTGTAAGCTTTACTGTTTGCTATTCGTTTCACTTATGGGCAGTGTGCAACGTCATCTTCACAACTCAACCTCCTGACAGTTTTTGTGCATGTGCTGCCAGAAACAATAATGTGACTAAATACACTATAAAATTTATTTCAACTGTGACACAATTAAATCTGCCAGTTCTGTGAAATGTAAGTGAATGGAGGTGAGCGCTTCATGAACTGACTGTAGAAGTGGAGTAGGTGAGAGAAGTGTTAATATTAGAGGATTACAGCTTGAAAAATGGTTTGACTTTTTGGGTAAAACTGATGCATTAAATGAAAGAGTTATTGATCAAAAACTAAATGACTTTCTCTGAACATAGAATTCAGTCTACATAACGGATTGATTATTTTTGAAAAATATTACATTTATTTTCAAGGTCTCCTTTCTGCTCTGTGTTGCTTGACCTGTACAAAAAAAAAGCACTTCTGGGACACACTGCAGCAACACCCAGAGAAATGTGTCTCAGTGTCTGAAGTGGCCTTCTATCCGCTGCTTGACACGTGAGACACAGAACCTGTAAATCCGGCACCAAATGACAGTTATTGTAGTTGATAAATGAAACAAAATGCCTACACATTAAAGATGAGACATCAACAGACTTAGTGGAACTACAAAGCTTGTCAAAACATGAAATAAATTGTGGTGACATTGGCTTACAAAGAACATATGCCGTAAAAACTCAATCACGATATTCATACAGCAGAAAAATATAGTTTGGCTGGATCACTGTTGCCAGAAATACCATGTTCTTATTTTTCAAACAGTTCAAACCAATGTTGAACAGAATAGTGATAAATACTGTCTCTTTAGTTTGTCATTGTTTACCCATTGACTTCACCCAATTTCACAACACACACATCTCCATTTGAAATATGAGAGTGACTGTGACACTTTGCATGAGCCCGAGGAAAATCCCAAGTGGAAAAACAATGCTGCCTCTGTCCAAAGACGTCAAACGTAATAAAGTGTTAGCTGCGAGAAAATGCAAACCTCAGCTCTGACTCTTGAAGTCAGTTGTAGGACGTATGGCTGCGTGTGTGAGGTGTTTTCTGCCAGTTCCCATTGTCCCTCTGCCAACCCTAAAGCTATGTAAACAGCTATTACAAAATTACAATCTGTAACCCAAACATTACGGCCTGGGACTTAAACACAGAAACCGACTGGAACTAACTTCTGCAATGCTTATGGGCTCTTGTGATGACGTGATGTAGCCACAAAAAGGCTTACAGTGGGATTTTCTTTTTTACTACTATAAACACTGTTCATAAAAGATGAGCATTTGTGTGTGCTAACCATAGACAGTAGAATTACTAATACGCAGTCACGTAAGCCATGTGAAGTGGAAATGGGCTTTGGAAGTTGCAGAAGTCAGCAGTCTGCTTTTATGGAGCCGAAAGTCACCACGAAAAGGTCAGACGTCATGCCTTTTCGGTATTGGGAAAAAAACATGGAGAACTTATTTTAAACAGAGAAAGTTTATTAAAAAATAGATTGAGGAAAAATTGAAAACTGTTCTATGGTCAGATGAAAATCATATTTAAAATTCTTTTTGGACAGCATGAGCTTTGGCCTGGAGACAGTGGCTTCTGGAAGTGTTTCTGATTCATGCAGTGACTTCCAGAACAGTTTTTAATGCAGGCCCGAAGATCATGAGCATCTTTTACTGTTCTTCTTCAACAATTCTAGACCTGTTTTTTCTCCTTTTATATATAAAATATATAAAAGACCTTAATGCTGCTTTTATACTCAGTCCCAGTTTTATACCCAGCATGATCCTGCAGGGCTACCATAGGTGCTCAGAGGCTGTAGAAAAAAGGAGTGTGATGTGAAGAAAGTATTTTTTTTTTTGCATATTAATTCCCAGTCTCCATGTAGCTCTGTTATTTATTTGAAAGGCCACATAAGCATCATTTTGGAAGCAATTTGTTACCATAGATCCTTTGTCTTGGAATCAACGCTAATTCGTCATTTTAGTTTATTATTGCCAGTTTAGTGCTGGACAATACATCAAATAAGTTGTTGTTTTTATACATATTCTGAAAACTGTCCAAAATGTATCACACGATATTCACTTTTTATTTAATTTTTTGTTTTTAATAGTGACAGTATAGACAGAGATACTGTAGAGTGGAGTGACACTGAGCTCTACAAAATAAAGATTTGACAGAATAAAAAGTTTCTTCTACCCTACAGACACTGTGTGGAGGCTCATGCTATTGCTGGATGCAGAGCAGGTGGTGGTTGTCCAGTTCACTGATTTATGCAAATTAGCCATGTGCTTCGGAGAGCTTTTTGCATCTTTCAACAAGACTTTGTGTATGTAAATTGTATTATGCTCTCTTTTTTTTTCTTCCACTTAGAGTGCATACTGCTGCTGCTTTGCCACTGTTGGTTTGTGTAGGCATTGAGCAGAAAGTGAATTTAAAATATTTAGATATATACAGTATATGTACATTAAAAATAACAAACTGTCCCCTACCCAGGTGTATTGTGTTTCCGACCCCAATTATTTTTTTGTCTAAAGAGGCCAATTCTCAGAAGGCTTCCTTGTCTGCCCCTGGTTTCTCAGTTCAGAAATTCTACTGTCTGTAAATGGTAACATTAAATTAGAAACACTTCTTTCCACTCTGACCTATGGGGAAAAAAGAAGCATTTGACACTCAAAAGAACATGTGCATTTCAAAACTGACTCTATTCCCTACAAATGTCACAGGAGGGAAACAGGAAAGCACCTACAGTTTTTCCAAAACAGACAGTTGCAGTTTTATTTATCACACACTAAAAGGTCTGTGGCTGTACACAATCAAAATGGAAAATGATGGTGAACCAACTGGTCTCAACACTATTTAAGGAGTTTAAACCTTGAGCAGTAGTCTAAATAATATGACTTGAATCTGACCAGACATCACTATCCAGACCAGTGTTGTTTTTAAGGAATCTTTATGTGGGTGATAATGACAAAATATCTTCTCAAATATTGTAGACACAATCAGTTGATTTGTGTCATGGCATAAACATATACAGTAGCTGCTCTGTAATTAGAAATGTGAAAGCCACCAGTCAACATTAGACGACACTGACAAAAACAGTTTTGCTCATGGCATATAAGTGTTACTTGAGCAACTGTGGGTTTTGCACTTTGCCTCGAAGATAAAATGTTGAAATTGAATTTAAATATACAGTATTTCAGTCAGACATTTCAAAAACTGTTCAACATAACCTTGCAAAAAAGTTTTTTAAAGTGAACCCTACACACCAGTTTTGTTTTTTACATTGTAGTAAGTCATCTTTTTATTCATATATTTTCCCCCTGTTGACAGTTTTTGTATGGCCTAAATACACACTGTTATTGCCCATTTTCACAATAGTACTTTTATCAATTGAGCAGTTTCAATACCTCATGGTTATGCACAAATCTAGTTTGAGCTGTCATATTAGCCTCCCTGTGCGCTACAGTACGGGTCAGGTAAGTGGAGGCAGTAGTGTAGGCAGTATTACTCTGTGGACGGAAATGTATGGTCCATTTTGAGAGCTTAGAACCAAAAGGGCAAATGTGACATTACACCAACTTTACAGGAGAAGCAAAATTTTGACATCACTTTGTAAAAGGGATTTAGTCCTAAAGTTAAAATATTTATACACACAGATGGCTTATGTAACTGTTTTATATCACTTATTAAAATATACTATATATATCTTTTTACATTTTGTATTTGAAATAAAAGTCAGATGTGTTTTATAACATTATAGCAGTTATAAGCCCTTTTAGGTCTGACTAAATCCTGAATTCAGCTTTTTGTTTGTTTTTATATTCAAACAGAAAACACACTAAATTTAAATGCACAACCTTTTTTTGAACGTGTGTAATGTTGGTGTAATGCAGCAGTTTTTGCTCTGGAGCTTCTCTGGGGTTCCCTGTATCAAACTCTGCCGTACTGAGCCGACTCATGGACTTTGTGTAATCGAGGTAATATGCAGCTCCCATGACTTCATCAGCAGAATCCCAAGATTGCTTCCTCTCCTTCCAATCCAACACATGAAGCACCGAGCAAGCTAACAGCAGCGGAAACACAGATTTAAACAAACTTTGAACGAAACAGTTTGATGGCTGTTTCCTGTTTGCAGACCCTCCCCCCCTCTCTCTTCACACACACCCAAACCCCCTTCCCTGCTAAAGCAGTGCACAACTCCCAGGCCAAAACCTCATACTCAACCTGTCACACACCGCGCTACATCTGCAGAAGTAATCTGTGGCATAATGTACCAGGCATTTCTCCTCCACAAAGTGTAAAACATTTAAAGAGCGAGACGTGTCTGGACCTGCTCCGTCAAAAGAACAGCGCTAATGGTTATTAAAGCAGCAGATAAAAGAATACACAAGTCCAAACACCAGCTTTTTTTCTAATGTATCATCTGACAACAACTGCTGTGATCTTTATATCAAACCACCTCTGTGAATGATAAAAGAGATGGCCAAAGAAGTGCATCATTGTTCAAATCTGGGACAAGATGCTATTGTATTCATCAAAGTGAAATGAATACAGTTTTAAAAACATGACTGATTTGCTGTAATTTTGTTAGATTAAGGATAAAAAGAGCTCTTAAAAACAGCTGATAAAAACAGTTTCTTGTAATTGTACTTCCTGGAATGTGACAAACAGGTTGTTAATGGCATTGCAAAAAAGAGTGCTTACCAAACAAACCAAAATACCAAAACACATACATGTTCAGGGAAAAGTGGTATCAGTGCATCTTGGGATACATTATCAAATATTTTCTGAAGTTTGACAATATTTAACATAAATATCTATTGTAATCATATTTTTATGTACTGTAAAAGTATGTTCACTGTTTCTCTTCTTTGCCCAAAAGCATTTTATAACTTTTTTTTTTACATTATCTTCAGACGTCCACACTTTTACAACCAGGCCCAGCAGAGACTTTTACCTTCTTTTCTGTAGAACATCTTTGAGCCAGAGCTCACTGTTCACCTCTACTGTGGAACAATTTAGCCCCGGATCTTCAAATCACACCATTACTAAATTCTTTTAAAAAGAAATTGTTGATTATGTTCACTCCTTGAAACTATATGTTATATTAAAATTTAGCTCGGGCCGTTTTATTTTATTTGTATCTGTATGTATATTAGATATTGTATTGTATTTTATTTCCCTGCACATTCTTTTATGCTATTGTAATTTATGTCAAATTTTGTTTTCACTGTGCAAATAAATCAAATCAATTTATCTAAAATTATGGGCATGTTTTATGGTGCCTTTTTTTTTACCTTAATGGTAAAAGACACATTCAGGACATTTCCATTAGAGTTTGATGGTTGGATGAACAACCCACCGGTAACCGACTACCAGCTGATTTGATCCAATCAGAGCAATGGTGTGTTGTTCACATTAGTAACAATAAAATGGTTGCTTCATTATCCCTAAAGCTAAAACACACTAATAAGTGCCAATACTGCCACAGCATTGGTCCAGCAGTAATTGTAAAGGAATTGCATCACATAAATTATTATATAATAATAATTAATAATTATATTTTTTCCACTTTGAACAACGTCCATAAAAGTAAAGGGCAATGCAGCATTTTTCCTTTATTGTTGCCTTACAGCCAAGAATTAATATGGATCATCAGTAGGTTTCTGTCAGTCAGTCTACACCACATTTCAACAACTATGAAGATGTAAAATAGTTTTTATTGTAAAAAGAATAAGAAATATGACAGAAAACAGAAAACATGAGCGTGAATAAGAATTTATTTATTTTGAAGTCAGTACTTTGTAGAACCTTCTTCTGAACACCATACAACCACTGTTTGAATTGTTTTCTTCAATAATTTCCCTGTTGTTAGGTACTATAATATAAGTTCTTTATTTATATTCATTTCATTTCTATTGTTTTCTTATGCTTTTCTCCCATAATGGCTTTTTTCCAACCACTCTTTATAAAGCCCGGCTCTGTGGAGTGTAAGGTTCAGACTGGTCCTGTGGACAGATCCAACAGTCTCTGCTTTTGAGCTCTCCAGCTCTCTCAGCTGGCTCTTGTTTGAGAGTTGAGAGTCTTTTGAGGCTTTATGGCAGTTGAATAATAAACATTAAGACCTGATCTAAGTATTTTTGTGTCTTCTGAGGGTTAGTACCACCTGGTCTTACTTACGGGCCTCTTTAAAAAAGAAAAACGTATTCATGCTTAGGTTTTCTTTCGTATTTCTTATTTACTTCACAATAAATATTATTTTATGTACTATAACATGTTGTTGGCATGTGACGTGGACTGACATAAACCTCCTGATGATCCATTTAAATTCTCGGCTGAAGGCAACAATAAAGGAAAAATGCTTTTGCACGGCGCAGTTAGTGATATATTTGTTTATAAATAGGGGTTGAACAGGTCAAACAGACATTACTGTTGTAGATTGTTAAGTTGGTAAGATAATTATCGCAGTCTGTCTACTTTACAACAGAGTGTATATCTTTTTGAATCCGCCCCCTTTTTATCCAATCAGAAGAGACAGGTCTGTTTGTGCATTTAAAGGGTTCAAACAGGTTGAAACTAGCAGCAATTGAGCTGTTTTTGTTTCTAAATTAGTCATATGGATGTTTGTTAACTCAATAGGTTAGCTTTGTTGTCAGGTAACATTTTTTAGAGAAAAATTTTAATGAGTTACTCCAATGCTTTCCATTGCTGGTTTAGTTAAAGGTGACGTTCAATGATTACTGCAAAAACTGGGGGAAAAAAGAGAACTTTAAAGCAAAGTGCTCCTATTAACATACAATACATTTAGCAGATTCACAAAACAAAACAACATCCTATGATCCGCATGTGTTTCAGGCCTTTCAAATTGCTCCGGGTTATGATCATGAATGAACATTGTTTTGAGAAGCACTGCATTCAACAGTGGTTTGCACCGTCACAGGTTACAACTTGGCATCACTGTGCAGCTTCATGCACAAAACCAGCCGTTTTAAAAACCATTAAATGAACTTTTACGCAAATATTACTTCTTTACATGAATACATGGCCAAAAAACGCGGCCTCTAAAGCTGACATGTTTCCCTGAAGTGTTGGTGAATATTGTGACAGCTGTTTCCTAGAGCAGCTCCTCAAGGCATCAGCGGTCAGTCGAGATATTTTTACCATGGCCAGCAGAAAGGAGTACCTCGCTAAAACCCTGAAATGTTACAAATGTGTTACATGGTGATCCAAGCGGGACGGGGAGGCAGATGGGCGCAGGTGGGGGGTGCATGACATGTTGGAACCCACACCTACACTGTGGCCAGACGCGGTTATGTGAGGAGACCTGAATCCTCACGGGGGCCTTTGAATTAACCTCAGCTTGTGTAGATGCTCTCACAGTGGAAGGAAGTGGCCCTCTCCCAGCAGTGTAGGTGCTAAAGTGTGTCATGTCATTACACGGTGGAGTTATGGAGCGTGAGCGAGGCGCCGTGAGAAAGGTCACACTGGCCCATTTTCTATAAATCCTTCTCCTTTTACTTTCTGCTGGTTTTGGCCTTGAGCAGATCCCTCATTAAAACACCAATCCACTGCACTTCTAAAGTGGCCCCTTAATACAAGATGTGTACCAGACTCCACTCTAATTCACGCAAATTCTAGCAAAAAAGAAGCATGCATTAACAAAGCTGAGAAAACAAAAGATAGTTTTATAAGCACAGAAACAATAGACAGCTCAGTATCTTGTTTTTTTTTTTTAAATGGAGAATAAAAAGGGGAGAGTAAAGCTGAAAACAACCAAGACTATCTCAAGAGTATCTTTGCCAGGAACGTATCCAAGTAAAGGAAAAGCTCTGTGTGTAAAATTTGGTTTGGTCCGCTCTACGCTCTATCAACCTCTTCTTCTTTTCAAGTTATTGCCTTGTCCAGTTCCCTTGTTAATCCACAGTTTGACTTCAAGTCATCATTGGATGTATGAGTTTGAGCATGTTAGATGGGCAGGACGTGAGTTGACTGACCGGTGTAAAGAATCAATCCCCAAAGATATAATGACTTGATCAAATTCTGATTCTGATTGATGAGGGGTGCAGTCCTGGGGCCGTGACTTGTAGAGTCCAGCCTCAGGTCACTTGCTTGTCAAAGATTTAGAGACCCACGTACATTTTTAATGTCTCGCAGCCCAGAAGTGAACTATTTACACAAAAATAAACTGCGCGGGGCGCAGTGGCTCAGTGGTAGAGCGGTCGTCCTTCAACCGGAGGTGGACACTTAACCCTCCTTGCCTCCAGTGACACAGCTCTGGTGTATGAATGTGTTTGATTGTTGCTCTGAATGGTGTGAGAATGTTGGGACAACAGATGGAAATTAGCCTACGGCTACAATCTGGCATGTTTACATTCATGTGGTTGTGTCTCATATGTTCATTAACATGCACTGTCCCAATTAAAAAAAAATTAAACCCACACAAAAGTTTTAATTATTTACTTAAAAACTAAAAAGCTACCAACATTTTGACCTTATATTCATTAGCTCCATTTTAGATACCTAACCTCTCTCATTCATGGGTACACAAGCCACACTTTTTTCTTGCTGTTTCAAGAAACCATAAAAATTCATTTTAGGCTATTCTTAAAATAATTTTTTAGGCTCCATGTTCCCAAGGTCAAACATGGCATATTGTTGCTTTAAAATGCTCATACTTATTGCATTTCTTCCAGTATTAACCATCTGCCACTCTTGGGCAGCCTTAATGTGTACCATTTATGGTACTTTCTGCCCAAATAGTTTTAGTGTCCCCATGTCACTCTTTTAATAATTTTATGTTTGCTGGAGAATCCATGTCAATGCAGCTTAATAAATTGAATATTCAGAAACACTTCTCTCTAAATAAAAGAAAAAATCATATTTCTTAACTCAGATGTGGTTGTTAAGTAAATTGTATTTCTTGTTTTGTCTGGGTTAGGCATCATACTTCAGAACCATTGAATAGAGGTCATTGTTTGGTGCATGTTCAAATGTCTGGAGCACATTTAAACCATTCATGACCGGTGACTGTAGTGTGGAACCTAACTCGCTGATCTCAAGTTCCGCTCAAAATCTTTAAACTGCGACCCATTAGCGAGTTAGCAACATACCGTGTTAATCTTAGCTCGAGCCGATTGGCGTCTCACACTGTATACAGCACAGAGGAACTAAAGGACACATCTGTTTCTTCTAAATGACTTGTCTGGAAACGGTTCAGGTTCCCAGCAAGGGATGAAAACTTTTTTGTCTCTTCTCGACTGAACTTGAACTGAGGTGTCCATAATGTGGTTTGACCCCCTTTTCCACAATCTTCTTATATTTGATGCGCCTTATTCCGGTATGTACAAGTGGTGATGATTGACGACCTATTGTGCCGTCCTTTCAGTCTTTGTTTGGACTTTTTTTTGTGCATCGAGGACAAACACTGGCTTTAAAGCTGTGGCCTGAAATGGTCCCATTTTTATACCTGCTCCAACAGGCACTGAACTCTGCGGTGCCTTTTTCGTGGTGAAACACTCAAATATCACTTAACAGCCCTCACATGCTTTTGATGAATACACTAAACTAACAGCCATCGATTAGTGGATTCAGGTGCACTAATTCAAGCGTAGAACAATGAGGGTACTTGAGGAATAATAGGCGCCGATCTTCAAAGTGGTGCAGATGTTTTGATTCCTTAGTCTGTCACAACACTGGGAGGCGTCCGGGGCCAAAGTGAAGACTCCCAGCTGGATTTGACGACACTTTGAATCAACACAAAACCCCAAAGAAGAGGATGAAAGGCCGCTATAATCCCTTCTATTGACAACACGTACAAGGGGCTAAAGTGTGGGTAATGGGGGCAGGTTATTATCGTTGCTCCCGACATGAGGAGTTCTTCCTCAAAACCCAGAAAGGTTGAACATCAGAGATCTCCATTTGAGATCAGAGCAGCAGAGGATTTAGCTAATGTGGGCTCGAGCAGCATAAATCACAGAGTGGTGGGCAGATGCAGAAGTCCCGCAAAACAACTCACCATGACATGTCATTAGTTATTTCTGGAAAAAGCTTCATGTCAGAGGTCTCCCGCTGTATGTACATACTGCATAAATTTAGGATCAACAGTCAAAGATGAAAGAGGTGTGGAAACAATTTGAACATAACAAAAACTCCAGATTGAAATATTGTTACAGAAAATGTAGTTTAAATTGGTTTCCTGCAATTTAATTTGCGGATGCCAGCAGTAATAGTACTTGTATATCTCAGCTTTTGTTAACCACTACTATGACAATAAGAACTGATTTTATTACAGTTTTTGATAACTTTGATGAGTGACATGCAGGCACTCTCTTTCCCATGTGTTTGACGATTTTATGACTACCTCAAGCCTATCATGTTTCTCTGAAATTTCAGTTTAAAACTTTTGCCTTTAACATAATCATTTCAATTGGTGCAAGTAGTAATCTGTGGTAATTATTTTCTATTTTATAAAAAATAATTAGTCTGGTCTGTGTAGATTTGAGTTTGATTTCCAGGGGCAGTACCAACACAATCGGATAGACAACCAGTGGCAGCAGGTGATTCAAACTATGCAAAGCTAAGCCTGTAATGGTTTTGTGTGTTTAATGCTCTAATTCTTTGGCAAACCATCAATCAAACAAACAAAACTATGATTACAAAACTATTTGCACCAGCTGGATTCTTACCATATTTATGAGTTCAATACAAACTCACTGAAATCCATCTTGTCGTCCCCAGGTTTTCATACTTAGTCCCTGCCCTTTGCAAAGGGTTTCTATGAAAGCCCTATATTGGTTCTGACTAACAGACAATCTAGTGAGTCAGGTTAGGCAAGGCAAGGCAATTTTATTTATATAGCCCAATTCATACACTGGGTAACTCAAAGTGCTTTACAGGAATAAATGACAGTTAACAAGAGGTTAGGTTGTGGTGCATTGATATATTAGGAAGTTCATAAAACTTTTTATGATAATGCTGTTTACTCAAAGTATTAACTTGTTTGTATAATATAATGTTTAATCTTGTTCACAAAAGATAGCAACTAAAATGTTGCGTATAATTTGCCAATAAAGTCAATAGCTCATCAGAAGACATACTTACAGTGCAGATTGTTTAAATGTCAATTATTTGTCTCAATTAAAATCTGGTCTTTGCACTTGTACAAAATGGAGACCCTTGTATATTCACTGCTTGATTGTTATGTCCCTTTGAAAGACCTTGATTAAATGTAAATAAAACATTATGATGGTTATGTAAGAGTGCGTCTTCACTTGGGATGTTTCAGGCCATGTGCATGTCAAATGTGAAGGCTTTATTTATCCATGTTATGGTTTTGTGGTTAGCATCTAGACAGGGCATTCTAGACAGGGTAATCATGGACTATTTGTATTGTTAGAATAAAAATATTTTAAAATGACTATTTGTATGAACTGTGACCATTTTTAAAGAGATAGTTAAGTATTTGGTAAATATGGTTATAATATGGTTATATTATGTACTTATAGTATATAGTAATGGTACAAACTTTTTGTAATTTATTTGACAATTCTTCCCTTTGAGTGAGAATATTTGCATCCCATTGTGCACTACAAAGGATGATTTACTTTTTTTTTAATAAAGAAAAATAATTTCTGCAGTGTTCTCTGCTCCCCCAACACTTATGTGTGAAATCAAAATTAGAAATCTTTTTTTGCAGGCCCAAAAACATTTTCTAAAATTATAACTATTCTTTTACCTAAGACTATATTAATGAACAAAATAGCTTATACTTGAGATCCTCATCTTAAGAAACCCTTAAAAATCTTATTGGTGTTGTCATATTTGTCAACTTAAACTTTGACAAATGTAAAGCCATTATCCCATCTAAACAGCTTGATCTCAAACATTTCATAAGCAGAAATTAGCTATATTGTGTAACGTAGCATGTCACAGTCATTCGTGCAATGTTTTCAGGCCATCTTTGGCTCCACAGGCTGCGACCCGCCTCTCATTTTGAAGTCACAGAAAACCTCAGCAAACACGATGGCCAACATTCAAGCCTGATTGATGACCTGCTCTCATTGATACTATCTCTCACATGTGGTTTGGCCATTGTAGCACATGTGGTTAGCCAATAGAGAGCACATCTAGGTTACTAGCAGAAAGGACACGGACTAGAGATTACAGGCTTGGGTTCCTCTTCTAATTCAACTCGCTACATTGTCATTGGCCGGTGACGTGGATACCAAAGGACAGTTATATTTCTCTTGTCATTATTGTACCCCAGAGAGTTTTAAATAGGGTTTTCATGTCATGCTTTTTGTTCAATTTGTTCCTTCATGTTTGGGCGTGGGTTTGGTGAACATAGAGGGGACACAGAAGAGAGCGTGTAAGAGTATATGTGGTCTTTGATCAATTATTTATGGCTTTGCAACGTATCCTTTTAAATTAACAGTGCTGTAGTTTTCCTAATTTAGATTGTACTACTCTACTAAAATGTGTTGCCATAGGTCCACATGTATGGTATGTATGGGATCCCTTCCATTTACAGAAAGTTATAATAAAAGGTCTGTGATAAAAACAAATAGCTACATTAATTACTAAATAAATGTACCTTAGAGTGAGATTCCAAGGAGATGGTAAAAGTGTAAGCAATTTACTTTTTAATTTTTTTTTTTTATATAAACTGAAAGCTCAATCTGAATTGATAGATGCAAGTGAAGTAATGAATGAAAATGCATTTTAACTGAAAAGTTGATGTGAACTAACATTTATCAAATTGTGCTAACAGTAAATTTGTTACTTGCAGGCTGCAGTTATTATTGTAATTCCGTAAATTACTTTGGCAATGCAAGACAGACAGTTTTGCTGTGTAATTGTTTTTCAATGTCCTCTGATTTGTCCATGAACTTGCACTGTAATGTTTTTGCTGAACAGATGTTTACCAGAAGCTGGATGTAACTCATGATAAGAGATTTATGATAAAGACTTTTCAACATGTCATGGACTTGGAAGTATTTATTTCCTGAAGTCAAAGGTTTGTGGGAAATAGGTTACGGACTAAGCACAAGACAATAAAAACCTGGTAGTAACGTAATGTTAGAGGAAGCTGGTCAGTCAGTGCTACTGTTGGGAATTTTAGGGCCAGAAAAAGAAGACGTTTATATAAAACAGAGCAGCGCTTTAAAATAGTGTAATAGCATCAGGAGAAAGTACAACTCAAGCACAAGAGTTTATGAGCTTCTGGAAAAAGAGCTGCACTTTTATTTCATGATAAGCAGTGACAAAAAAGACCTGTTAGATAGATGCTTATGGGAGGCCCGGTCACCCCTGCATGCTTCTCCACGAAGCGCCGCACACTCCGCAGCACTTTCGTTGTTGTCAATGAGAGCATTTACACAGCATCCGCAGCTCTATTTTTCTGTGACTGTGGAGCCGTTTTGCATCAATCTACATAGATCAGATCACACAAACCGGAAACAAGCGCAACATCCGGATTTTCAAAGTAATACAAAAATATACATACTCATTTTATGTATTCAAATATTTATATATATATATATATATATATATACATTTTTTGTTTATTAGTAATTATTATTTAAAATGTACATATTTATATAAAATAAAATACAATATATACACACACGGACTACAGATTATATTCTGAAACTTTCTTAACTACATTATATCCTGTCGCTTGTGCGATCAATGGCTTTGATTGAGCTGAAACTTATCCAGTAGGCGAGGCTCTGCAACATCGGTTGCTGACGCTACGCGCCACAGTGGAGACGCATGCAATGGAAGCTGGGGGTTAGAGTATGCAGCCTATAAGTGAGTGACCTACATACAAGTCCAGCTCAGGTCTATTTTCATTGTCAATGAAAAATAAAGCTAAAGTATTAAAACTACACTGGCAAGGCCTGTTTGATGGATTACCCCCCCCCCAAGTGCAATGTCAGTTCCATCTTAACTTAAGGTTTTGGCTCTGGGATCAGTCTTTGATTGATTTATTGATATAATATTGGTTTAGCTCTGATGTATCAACAACAGAATTTGCTTAGAAACAAGTGTGATAATTCACTGCTGACAGAAAACACACCCTGTGTTTGCTCACGGAGCTCACCTCAGCGGCTCTTTCCACCAGATACATTAGCATCTCTGGTTCCCGCTGCCTGTCAGGACGAGGACGGGTCGTGTCTATGTGTGTGTGTGTGTGTGTGTGTGTGTGTGTGTGTATGTGTGTGTGTGAACTTGAAGCGTTACTGACAGGACCGGGCCCTGGTGCAGCAGCGAGCCATTGTTTTTCTTGGCAGAGATTAGCGGCCCCCAGGGGCCAGTGCCACAAAGAGAGCTCTGTTACCCACTAGAGTGCTTTATTGTGCCCCAAAATTACCCCCGCAGAGAGTGGAACACAGCGTGGCAAATATCGAGCATGCATAATGTCAATGAGCAACATGACAGCTGCTTAGGCCTGAGAAGCTGCGTTCCAATCAATAGGACACGACATGCTTCAGCTGTGGAACCAGAACATCGAAATATCAATAAATCAAACGATAAGCAATCCATATGTGACATAACTCATAAATTATTATAGTGTGAATTCTTTTAATGCTTGGAAAACCAACTCAACATATTTTCTTTGTTTTCTTTGATAGCTGCATTACAGAAAGAATTCCTCCTATCACAGTGCCAACATTTGTCATATCCTGCCATAAAAAAAAATTATACAACTGGAAAAACGTTGGGAGTCCGCAATTATCTCTCGATAAACATTGCAGAAATGCATTGCCAAATCTTATCTGCATTTCACTTTGCTTCTTTTTACTCTATTTATGTTTTTCGCTGTGTAAGCAGACAGACCGGGCTGAAATAGACACTTCATCTGTATTTTCATCAAGCATGGATTTAGTGTTGACAAGCAGAATAGACCAACAGCCAATGGGAGCAGCCCTAATTTGAGACCTCCTACTATGTGAGCATGTGATTGTGTGTTGTAAAAGATAATTCATATTGCAATATGCTATATACATTTCTGAAGAGAATGAAAGAGCAGCTTGTTATTTCACTGCCTTTCAATAAACCAACTACTTTGTTTAGTGTGGCATCACCTGTAACTTTTAAAAGCTCAATCTTTTTTTTTCATCTGAAACTAAATTTGTACAACAATCTTCCAGCATTATATAATAATAATAATAATAATAATAATAATAATAAATAGTTTGAAACAAAAACAGCTACATAACAAACTACTAAATGACGTGAGTGATTTATGGAGAGGCCTGTGCTGACTGTTGGCGGAGGAAATACTGCTGTTGTTTGTGTAAAGATAAGACATAGGAAAGGTTTTAACTGGAGTAAATTTGAAACAACAATAATCAGCTGATTTGAATCCGGTGAGAACAAAGAGCCAAGCTTTATCCACCAACACATTTTCCAGTTGAGAGGGACACAATATTATTCATCTGTGGGATGGGAACATACAAATATCATTAAATCATTACTCATACAGTAAATTATCATGTGTGCGAATCCTTTCAACACTCGTAAAATCTACTCAACATATTTGCTTTGTTTCCATTTAATTCTTTACAGCGTCTCACAATAAACCAAGCATGTTGTTTAGTGTGGCTCGTCCACCCCTCCCTCTTTCTTTGTAAAAGCTTTTCCATCTAAAACGTGGCGAGAACTTTACATCCCTGAATTCCTCAAAGGCAGCTCAAACCTCTTGAAAAGACGAATGGGGTCGTGTCTACAAAGAACAATAATCTTCTTTCCGCGGCGGGCCTACAAACGGGGGCCTGTCAATTGGCTTCACTGTCAACATCCTCAAGAACTGCTTTTTAAAAGTGTCAAGATCAAAAGGCTTGACTGACAAAGCACGTTTTTTTCTTATTGCAGAGGCAGCCCATAAGCTTTTAATGTTAGAAATTACAGTAATTAAGGACAAGCTTTACAAGCCTTGGATCTGATGGCGGCTTGAGGAGTTAACCAAATAAATTAAAAAAATTAAATAAAAAAAAAAAACAAGCCCTTGGTTGAGATAAAGGGCTGTATGTAAATATGAGCCCTTTGTGCGGCTAAGAAGAGCACAGCGAGCGCCTGCAGTGTCTTATCGTCCCAAGCAGCATGGGATTGATATTTAAAAAGATACTGCATTTGGGTTTGAATGGATGGCAAAGAAAAGGGACGTCAGAAAATGATAATGAATGAGCAAAGTGAGATTTTAATCGTGCCCCAGACAGTTGATACATTATGACTCAGAGCAGCTGGATGGGAGCGGTTATAATAGCTTCACAGACACATAAAAGTGGGATCACAATGCTAATATAATAAATCTGTGAAGACGCTTTTATGGGAAGAGAATGGTAATGTGCTCCACTAAAGGGCCTGATATTGTGTTGGAATGGTGATTCTGGTTCAAGGCCATGTTGGACTAATTATCTGCCCAAGTGACACATTACAGACAATTAAGTGCAACATATTTGGAATTTTTATGCTGTGAAAGGAATATTCAGATTTTGCGTACATTTTAGCAAAACCATGTTTTGGTTAGCCGGGACAGCTAAACCCTTTCACTTTCTTGGTGACGTGAAGTTGATCTGGAACTTCTGTCATTCACAATGACTTCCAACGAGTTGAATAAAAATGACCAACCAACTGGGTTGAACTTCTCAATTTTGCTGTTTGGTTATATGTTTTTCAAATTTCGTTGGTCTCTGTCTTAGTGAACTGACGATTCCATGTTTTGCAATATCACAAGCCTTAGACTTATTCCAATTGGGCAGATCAATTATTCGCAGGCTATCTTTCTTTAAACATCATAGACACTTTGTAAAGTCAGCGCGCAACAGAATGTATGCAAACAAACACACGGTGGCAGTGTGGTTAGCACTCCTGTCTCACAGGAAGAAGGTCCTGGGGTTAGTTCCCATCCATGGCAGGGCCTTACTCTGTGGACTTTGCATCTTCTCCAGTTTCCCTTACCACCAAAAGCATATACCATATAGGACTACAGATGGAAATGAACTGTTAAGCTCTAGTCTTGTAAGCATTTCTACTTAATGTACGCTGTCCAAAAAAGAAAATAAATTAATACACAAAGTAAAATCAAAGTCTTTTTTAGCATGTAGTGGTGTTTACAATGTTTTGACCACTGTTTCACATTGATGCAATTAGATTGTGGGTCATTTCATCAATTTATGGATGTATCATTTCAGATAATGACAGCTAATGATAATGAACTGACAGAACATTAGAGACTGTCTGCTCTATAAATACAAGTGTTTATGCTACACCAGATAAAGGCTAAAAAAACTTAAGTCTTAAGTAATGCTTAGGACTGTTATAATGCATTTGGAGATTTAAAAATAATCCAAATTTTGTAAGTTTGTATTTTGTTTATAATCATATTTCACAAATGCAGCCACAGTGTGGTGATATTTACCATATAGCCTTATCATGAGAAAAGTCAAAATGTTAAACTTTATTTAGATTTGTCACAGATAGATTGCAGTGTGCAATTGTTAATTTTTAACATGACATTGTGTGTCAGGTTTGAAAGATCAAGTCTCATTGTATTTTGGAGTCGTGTAGTATTTGCCTTTGCATGGGGTGTCATTTGTTTTGTGTTTCTTTTGAAAATGACAGTTATTTAAACAATCATGGCTCAGTCTCATGTCTTCAATTTTGTCTTGCATTTTAAAACTAGAGTTTTTTTTTTTTTTCACAGTAACTTGTTTTAAATTGAGAGCAACTGGTTCAAGATGTTGTTTTCTTTTGTAATTATTCTTTGCATGTTCACACCAAATCTTTTTGACATTTTATGACTTGGTCTGAAAAGCACACTACTCGTTTATAATGGAGCGATCAAATCCATTACGTCCAAACATCACTCTTTTTCTTCATGCGTCAGAATCTGCTTCAGTGGTTTGTTGTGAGTTTGTGGTTTGGAGTGGGGAAACAGGGCCACGGATGCTCTGATGCTGCTTGCCCTTTGAGTGGCCAGCGTGTTGAAAGGCTGGTGGGCAGGGGTGACTCGGCCCTCTCCTCATTGTTCCCAGAGCTTGGTATTCCTCTCAGAGCATGCCCCGGGCTCTGGAGGATGTGCTTTTAAAGATCCCAGGCCCTGCTAATGGCCCCACTTGCCTCCTCACACGCACACAGACTTTGTAACAAACTTCATCCCATTAAGTTTTATTGTTTCCAAACCTCCCAAAAACAACGAGAAAAATGGCAAAGATCCACTGACATTAATTATATTTTCCACATATAGCACTGTTTCCATTTTAACTGTTCCTCTCTCAGGCTTCTCCCTCTTCCCTTTCTTTCCGTCGAGTCCCGTTCAGCTGGCCAGCACCTTTTCACTCTTTGCCTGCGGAATTGTCCCCTGCATGTCAAGTGTTGCCATTAGAAGGAAGGGCCTTGGACGAGAGGTGCTTTTCAGGTCCCCGTCCCCCTCACCTTTGAATGGGGACAATGGCGCCACTCTCTATGTCCCGATGACCACACACACACACACACACACACACACAGCCCGGGAGCTTTTGAATGCTCGTGTAGCAGTAAAAGGGCCATGTGCTAAACTCACATTTCACCAAACGGGTATATTACATAACATCGCAATTGGTGTCTTTGACGGAGGACAAGTTAATTCACTCGCAAATTGAGGCGCAAAGGGAGACGAGGTCAGTGAAGGTCAGGAAGAGAAAGGGGTATGTGTGATTCCAACTGCAGTGTGTATGTCGAGGAAAATACACTGTAGAGCTATACTGTTGTATTAGACTTGTCTCGAATCCAGTCTTTTTCTATTCTAAACAAAGATATTAGTATGGTCTCTGTCAATTTGAATTTGATTTCCAGGAGCCAGTACCAACAAGAATACTTTGCATTTTAAATAAATAGCAGCTGATTTGTGGATTGATTAGTTTATCAATTATTGGAAGCCAGTGTTTTCTATCTTCCGCTTATCCAAGGCCGGGTCATAGGGACAGCAATCTAAACAGAGACGCCCAGACTTCCCACTCCCCAGACACGTCTCCATCTCTCCCGGGGGAATACCGAGGCGTTCACAGGCTAGCCGAGAGGCATAGCCTAGCTTGTACTAGGCCTTCCCCGGGCCTATTTCCGTGGGATGTTTTTTTTTAGTTTTCTGTTGGTGGTAAGATTGGACTTGGATTATTTAAAGGTCCTCTGAATAACCCTAACAGTAACATTTCCTACATCTACATTCAATTGTTGGAGACATTTTTACTCATGTTTTCACTAGTTTCTGATCTTTACTTCAATGACAGATCTCATTTGCCCCTATCTCTATTACTGGGGGTGGGGGTACTCTTATATTCATTTACTCCAGGACTTAGAGTCACCAATTCACTCATACATGCATTTTTTTGGGATGATGGAAGGAAGCCAGAATACCCAGCTACAGATTACACTCCGTTAAGTAATTTGTTCTGTGAACTCATTGCTGCACTAAAATTGATCTACGGTTTATAATTGGGATTGTCCAGACACTGATGCTATTAGTCTGCTTAGTGCTTGCTACTATTCTCTATACACCACTGTTGGGAATTTTTTTAATCAAGTGTCTTAAAAACTGCCTGTCAGTCACTGCAGGTCTTAAACCAAGTCCTTGGTTGTAGAAGTTGACTTTGTTATTTTAAAGTTTTTGGAAAAAAAACACTTATGACCATCATCTTTGCTTGATTCCAGTCTCTCCTGTCTTCCACCTTGGCTTCTTCGAATAAAGATTAGAGCAGACATCTTTAATAGTTTCCTCTCTGGCACCTGGCTCTGGATTTGTCTGTCTGAGCTGCTCAAAGACAGTATGAAATGCAGGGCTCCCAGCGCTGCACTATGAAGCCAAGAACCAACAACTCAGTCCAAGAACCCCATCGCAGTCCCACCAAGCTCAGAAAAAAAGTTCTTGTGTGAGGATTTTTTTGATTTGAATCTTTGACAAACAAATCAAGGTGGTTGGAAATAATGTTAAAACAGCATGTTGACAAGGATTATTAAGGGTCAAAACTAATCAGATCTAACAGATCTTATTTTTGGTGTTTTGGTTCAACGACCATCTTGCACCTGCTCTGAATTGTAACCCTCCACTGTTCAAAAGTCATACTTTTAACTCAAGTCAAGCCACATTTTGAAATTCTTCACTTGACAACTCTCTTATTGGCAGTAGCTCATTGGGCACTGGTCCACATATTTAGTCAAGTTGGCTTTATCTGTTAGGACTAGTGTTGTCACTATACTGAAATCTTGAGTTCGGTTAGATACCTGGCTTGAGTATCACAATACCGATACTAGAACGATACTTTAACATCAGCCTGAAACATAGTCATGGAGAAAAAATTGCTAAAGTTCTCTCTTTGTCTTGCTCCTGCCAGTCTGTTGAGCGCTGACTGTATAATTCTCTAATATGCAGCTTTTTAAAATAGAGAAGTGTTATTCCCCAGGGATGTGTGACTAATATTTTCTACACTCTGCTCTGGTGACCATCTTTTAGTGAGGGACAATGTAATGTAATGTAAAACTACATTAAAATGCATATTTTAATGGCACATCTAAACTCTTTAATATCTTTGTCAGTCTGTGACTTTGTTGTTGCTTGTTAATCAAATTAACCACACCACAATGTGAGCACTAAAGTAGCCTAGAACCTACAAGCACTGCGCACAAGCACACCTGAGATCAACAATTATTTATCATCTGTACATTGTCAACACTATAATAAAACCAACCAAGCCTCGTGTGTTACGTGTGGCTTTGTCTGAACAAACCTTCTGTATTTCTTGTTAAGTTTAGTTTGTCTGTAATGAGCCCTCTAATCACCGCTCCTGATGGTGAGCTGTGGTTCTGTCACAGTTCTGTCAGACCCAAATGCAGTTCTGGTTTGTAACTCTCGGGTGGTAGGCTACAGCCCGTCTGCGCGCTCCTCCGCTCTTTAGCTGCTAACTGACCCACTCTCTTGATCATTATTACAATAATACAGACTTGTAACACAATTTTGTGTCAAATATATGCTACCAGTCAATCAATACAAGATGTGGTTTGGCTTTTTGACACAACAGAGTCCTCAACAGAGACGTGAACAGGACACAGCTCGCTAAAGTCAAGCTTCTATGTGAAGTAATATGGCAAAGCAGCTGTTTGCTCTTTTTAAATGTGTTTAAGGATGTTTAAACCATATCTGTCTGTATATTATCTATCTATTATATTGATTTAATCACCATGGTATCATGATACCTTTAATAACTAGTTAGGAGGCATCTTTGGTCCACGCGAGAAGGTCTCACTTGGTGATTGCTTATTGTCTTTCCAATAAGAGGTTGTAATTGCATTTAATAGTTGCTGCTGCATAACCCCCAATTTACACTGCAAGCAGCTCCGCCACGCACTCCGTAGCAAATACGTAATGTTGTTTTTAAAGACACAATTAACACAGCGTCCGCTCAGCTCTGGTCTGCTCCGCACTGATCCACAGCAGTTCTATTGTGGCCGCACGCCGGAGCCAAACCGCATAAATTTGAACAGATCAGTGACCAGCACCAAAGTGGAAACTGTATGTGCACAACATCTGGATTTCTGGAAGTAATACATCTGAAGTAATACAAAAATATACAGACAAATTTTCCCTATTTGAATATTATATAAAATTCACATATATATAAATTCAATAAGATCTGCAAAAAACAAAGCTTTTTTCTTGCCCAATGTAACGAGGAAAAACCTGTGAAGTGATGCTAGGTGGAAAAGCGCTATATAAAAATAAAGATTTATTATTATTATGCTTATTTAAAGAAAAAAAGTGATCTCAAACTAAACTTGTTTTCTGGTTCTTCTTTTTCTGAATAATCACTTGTTTTGGTCCTGCACACGTCTTTATCTATTGGCCGTCGGTCTGCGACGCCATTCCGCAGCGGAGCCGAGCTGAGCGGATCATTATGCAGTGTAATTTGGGGGTTAGAAAGGTAATGTAAGAAGCTCTATATGTAACATATAGAGCACATAAAGAAGGTTCCTATAATTGATGCAATTCTTAACCTGGATACCAAGCCTAGAGAGCCGGCACTCAATAGCCCTGGCAAATATTTTTTTTTTTTTACAGGTAAAAGCATGAACAGAACCATGTTCATGTTCATGTTCATGTTCATGGTAGAACCATGAACAAAAGGGGTGCAACAGATTACAAAACTCACGATTGCTTTCTTTCCCCAAACAAAGGCTAGAACTACCGGGTTTATAAATGGAGGGGCTTTTCAAGTTCACTCTGCAGTTATAAAAAAAATGACATTAAGATAAATTAAAGTATAATCTGAGTGTCACGTGCAGGCCTGAGCTGTGGGACGTGATTCGCACAGGTTCACTGATCCGCGATCCGTTGCACACCTAATCAACAGATAATACACAATACAATATGAACATTTTGAAAGTAGTATCCTTGTCAGAGTTTACATTAAGGTTTTTATGAAAATAATATTCAACAAACTGCAGCAACCTCACAAGATCAAAAGTCAAACTTCAAATTCCCTGAGTGTTTCAAACGTAATGGGCAAAACTACTCTTTCCAGTTTGTGAACCCTGATATATACTTTTATGGGGACATTGTTCTTGGTTGCTTTTACTCTTGCAATCTCTCCACACTGTAATCCCAATTACGTTCATCTACCAAAAGTAACTATTTACAACTATGCCTCTCCTCCAAACCCCAACCATCACTTTAAGCCAAAAAGTAACAAGGAATCCACTGGCTGTTGAACTTCAAGCACACTGTATCTTTGGGGGAGAAAGCCAACTTGGCACTCACCACATTCTCCACCAGCTCCTTTAAAGCCACGGCTGTCAGGACATGTTACCTTTGTGCTAACTGTTTACAGGATGTGGCAGCGCGCCTTTCTGCAAAGGAGCTCCTGACAACCTTATCTAAAAAGGTCTCTTAAGTGGTCGGTTTAGACAGTGACTTATAAACACACATCAAAACAAGCTGCAAGAGAATGGAAGCGGGGTTATTGTAAGCCCCCGCCAAGGCATTTCCCACCACCACGGGTTTGCATAAGCCCCTTAATGATAATGCGCCGTACAGTCTGGCCCTCATGCCTGCCTCCTTGACTGACAAAGTCACTCACAGCAGCGGATTAGTAGACTGTGCCGGGGCCTCTAAATGGCAGATTGGAGTTAACGTGCCCACGCCGGACAAGCCGCGGCACGTCTCTGCTACAACCTTACATCTCTGTCCCCTCCTACCACCCCACCATCCAGCCTTTCTTTCCTTTCCTGTCTCATTTTTTTTTTTTCAACCCACTTGCTACATCTTTGTTGAGCACTGTGAATCAGGTGGGAGGCTTATCCTTTCCCCCGGCAGCAACAAGAATGTCAAGATAATCTTCAGGTGGCTGGTACACGCTTCGGCTCCTTTCTCAAGGCTGATGGCTAACCTCTCAGGCAAATAGGGCCCAAGAAGGGCTAAGAAAACATAACGGCAGAGGAAACGTAATGCCAGCCTTAATTCCCAAAAATTGCTGGCTTCTTCACTCCTTGCTGTGAAGGCACAAATAAGGCCTGGTGCGTGAATGGGTTCCAAATGCCTGTAAACACATAACAGTGGCTCTAAAACACACCTCCTTGTTTGGAGGATTGCTGGGGTCCAACAGGAGCTACAATGTAGTTCATTGGTTGAATTGTATGTGCAACAAATAAAAGGTCCAGGTGGAAAAAAGATGGCTCTGATTTAGAAGTGTGTGTTTTGTTATAGTTTACGGTTTGGCAGACATTTCATATGCATTTTTGAAACAATTGTATGCATTATAATTCAAGTACACTTTTTATTGATTTTTGAATAACTTTAGCATCACACCTTCACCTTAAAGGGAAAGGGGTACCATAGGGGGATCTGACGTTATCCTGCCATGGAGTATGACAGAGGTATGAAAACATGTCAAAATGGATCGTTTGGCATTGTGAAAAATCTATTACGTTACGGGGACTTGGGTGGTATATAGATGACAGAAAAAGCACGTTTTAACATGTTGTAATGACATAGCCGTGTGTTTTTTTTTTGTTTTTTTTTTCCAAGCTATTTATTTATTTTGTAAAATTGTACCAAGACCCTACGAGTTGCAGGCCATACAGAGCATACATCAGCATCTCAACAGCATCCCAGCAGTTTAAATAATAATGGATTAGATTTATACCACGGGATGAGGGACCAAGGAACTTAAAGCACTTACATTATTCATTCACTCCACAGTCACACACTGGTGGTGGCGATAAGCTACATCTGTAGCCACAGCTGCTCTGGGGCAGACTGACAGAGATGTGGGAGCCATTTTGTGACAACAGCCTCCAACCACCACCAAACATTCTCAAACACCAGTGCCGAGGCAGTGGAGGTAAGGAGGGTAGCGGGTCTTGCCCAAGAACACAACGACAGAATAAACTGGAAAGAGCAGGATTCGAACCGCCAACCTTCCGGTTATACAACAACGGCTCTACCACTGAGGCACTGCGCCCCCACATAAAATTTTAAGCTGTGGTGACTAAAAATGTTTATATAATGACTGTTTTGTTTAAATGTGTATATATTTGAATGATTCCCTGTCTCTGCTGATGTCTCTTGGCCAGGTCACTCTTGTTTTGTTTTTCAACCTGGTCAAAGAATTTTTACAGACCAGATGACTCAGATGGACGACACCAAAATAAATTCAATCCAATATCTTTTAAAATAAGCATGCAGTAATTAAATTAAGGCACACAAAAGTCTGTTTACATGCACAATATAAAAGGGCAAACAACGTAGAGTTTAACTAAGAAAATGCAAAAGTGTTTTGGTTCAGGAAAAAAAAAAATTACAATATAAGGCTATGTCATGATTGTTGATTGTTGCCATCAAACATGTTAAATGATGCAATCCTGAAAATATAGTTAAGGGTTTAAGATTGTTTGGCAATTGGTAACTCACTGGTTTTCAGTTTGGTTGTTTGGTCAGTGGTAAAGTAGTATAAAATCCCAGATTTACACCTGCATCTCAGATCCATCTCGTCAGAAGCGTTCATTTACACTAAAAACAACTGTCACAACCTACAACAAAAAATATGCTATAAAAGCATTTATTTAAATACAGAGACCTTTAAAACAGACACTACCATGACAGGTGGGTGCTTCATGTACTGAAAATGTTTATCTTAGCTCATTACAGCTTTATTCTCTGTTAGACCTTAAACATTACTCCATCTACAAGCTCCATTTTTAGGAGGCAAAAATCCCTAAAAACCCTATGTTTGTGACAAATTATTTTAATTCATCAGTGTTGAATATTGTCAATTTTGTACTGGTCAAGTTCTCTGAGACACTGTGTTTTCTGTTGCAGATTCAAGGTGAAGCGTTTCATTCATCTTGTCCTCCCGCCAAGCAAAGCCAATGGTCAACTACCTAGCAGCCCCCCAGAGATCGGAGGAATTCCTGACTTGGTCAAGGACATCGAGTTAGTGGTTATGTAACACCTGGCCAGTTGAATGATTGGCCTCATTAACCCACGGACCTCCCTACAATGTTTTTCCTTGTAGTCATTTAACTCTTGACATTGGTTTTAAAACCAAACAAAATGCATGCAAATGATAATAAAGTACCCAGACATTTTGACAATTAACTTTTTCAATAATGGCTTTTGAGGTTAAGATGCTTTTGTTTTTAAATGTTTTTTGTTCTCTGTTTACAACAGTGATTCAATTATTTCAGTGTTTTGTGTTACAACCAGTTTCCCACAATGATTGTTACAATTTATATAAGTTATATTTAACATATATTTTATTCTGGAAGTGATTAAGTTTAGACATTAAGAGAATATTCCTGAGCGTTAATTCAACCAGTTACTACCAGTTAACAGATCCTCCTTGAACATTGAGTGGAAGATGGTTAAGTTTACAGAAAACACGTATGTTTTGGATTTAGTTGTATTATGGGTATTTATCATATTTGGCTGATTAGCTAATTAGGCTGAGCCTACCTTTTTTTTGTTTTTTTTTTACACAATGCTATATCTTGACTTAAGTATTGTTCTTGTCTAAACATAACCATAAATGTCCAAAAATGTAAAAATATTGTTTCAAAATATTTTGACTTTTAAAGCTGGTTTAAGTCAGTTTCATACAACTATGTAGCACCAGTTAACAAAATAAATAAATAATATTAAGATATACAATAAAAAAAATAATTTCAAGAGAAAAACCTGTGTTTTAAAGTCAGGTGCTTATATACTCCTTTATACAGCTTGAGGGCACCTACGGTAGCCTGGCATGGACAAACCATTGGCTATGACAAACACAGAAGAAAAAATAAATAAAATTTGAATCAGGATCAGTTAAGTTCTAAAATATTTTATGCTAAGAAAGAAGCATGTGCATGTGGATAATGTTTGTGACAGGAATGCCAAAGAACATTTTACTATTCTTGATACCTTTGGTCTTTGTCAGCATGTTAATGAGCCGACCCATAACAGAGGTCACACTCTGGACCTGGTCATTATTAGGTGTGTAAAGGTATACAAAGAAAATTGTATATTTGCAATCAAACTTTGCAAAAAGCAAGACAAATATTTTTCTCAGAGATTATCAACAACAGAGCATAAAACAACACTGCAGCCATCTAGGAGACACTTGGTTGGGTTAACATATTTTACACCCATTAATGACAGAACAATTGAAAAAAACTGTCTCCAGCCTGAGTTTATCCACCTGCTGCCTCCATGTTTTACCCACTAGATTTCTAAAATCAGTACTAAGCAGTTTGTTACCACAACTCACTGATATAGTCAATAATTCCTTACAGTCTGGAACATTTCCAAGGGCTTTAAAAACTGCTGTCATTAAGCCTCTCCTAAAAAAGAGCAGAAGTCTTGATGCTACAGTGCTCAACACTATCGACCCATATCAAACCTGCCATTTTTAGGAAAAGTAATGGAAAAAGTTGCATATCAGCAACTTAAAGACTTTCTATTACTAAACAACTGCTTTGGTCCTTTTCATTCAGGATTCAGGTTCATCACAGACTGAGACTGCACTTATCAAAGTCACAAATGACATCCGTCTAAACACTGGCGCGGGCAAAGTCCCAGTCTTAGCTCTGTTGAACTTGAGTGCTGTGTTTAATACAGTGGACCATGAAATCCTGACACAAAGATTAGAGGAATGGATAGGTATCACTGGAACTGCCCATGGTTTCAGTCCTATCTTGAAGACAGGAAGTACTTTGTTTCGGTTGGTAACTGTGTATTAGACCAAATGGCCCTGACATGTGGGGTTCCACAGGGGTCTATCTGAGGACCCCTATTATTCAATCTGTACATCTTTACTTCCTTTAGGTCAGTTAATACGCAGCTGTGGCGTATACTACCATAATTATGCAGATGACACTCAGATTTACATTTCACTCACAGCAGGTGAAAATGGACCAATCCATTCACTGTGTCACTGCATCAAACAGATTCATGTGTGGAAGCAAAATAATTTTCTCCAACTGAAAAGATCCAAGACTGAACTAATCATCTTTGGGCCACAGAAACAAAGAGAAAGTTTAAGCAGTCACCTCGAGTCTCTTTCTCTAAAATATAAAAATCAGGTTAGAAATCTAGGGGTCATCATGGACTCAGACTTGAATTTCCACAGTCACATGAAGTCAATAACATTATCCACATTTTATAACCTTTAAAACATTTCCAAAGTCAAAGGGATAATGTCTCAATCAGACTTAGAGAAACTTATCCATGCTTTTATCTCCAGCAGGTTAGATTACTGATTAGATTACTAAACCTTTAAAACAGCACTGCTGGTTTACAAGTCTCTTAATAGTTTAGCACCAGAATATATCTCTGACATGCTAGTTGCTTATGAAGCTCCTCGGACTCTGAGAACATCTGGGACAGGCCTTCTGCTCATGCCCAGAGTAAGAACTAAACTAAATCTGAACAGCCTCAACTTTAACAATGTTCATGGGGAGGTTAAAAACCTTCCTCTTTAGCTCTGCCTACACTACAACTTAAAGTGTTTTTTTTATCTTCTTTTAAAATGTTTTAATTAGGCCCGAGCCGGTGATGACTGGGAGGGCCTATTGTTTTTGCTCAAGTTATTTTTATTTATTTGTTTTTTTTCTGCAAAATTATCCTAAATTTGACTTAGTAAACATGTACAAAAAGTCATTTCTATTGGTCCCAGACTTCAAGCCCGGCGAAAAATTTATGTATTTGAAGTCCCCGAAAAAAAAAAATACGAAAAATGACTCAGTGGCGACCCCTAGAAAAGTCAAAATACATTGGGCCTATGGAAAATGAAAGTAAATTTTTCCAATGTAGAAATACAGAACTTGGTACATCCATAGGACACCTCAGGGCAAACAGAAAAGTCAATGACAGCCACACCCTAAACTAAACAGGAAGTCCGCCATGTGGGGTGAAACTCACGGCCACCAAAATCGCACCCCTTGCACAAAAAGATTCAAATCATTGTGTTTTAATCTAAATGGCCCCAAATTTGGTGAGTATCATCTAGACACGTGTGCCAACCAAAGTTGTGACTTTGTTTATGATATCTTATCGGGTATGGGTGTGGCAAGCCTGTAACGAGGTGGCCATTTTTGATGAAAATAAAATGTTTGAGAGTGTAAAACTCTCAAACGCCTTCTCGGATCGAGTTGGACCCAAAAAGGCGTTTATGCACATTCATGACCTGAACACAAAGATATGTAAATAAAATGATTATCTTTAGAAATGGCACTCCAGCGACCCCTACAAACTTATAATGGGACCCAAGAATTTAGTTTGTCATAGAGACATGAAATTTGGTACACACATCTCTTATGTCATGACAAGCACAAAAGCCAATAACAACCACCCCCTATCTATAAATGTGTTGCCATAGCAACGCCCCAAATATGTGGAAAAAGTCAATGGGAAGTGAAAATTTTAGTTTGTGGTAGGCAAATGAAACTTGATACACACATCCACCATGGTCTTATGAACAAAAAAGCCATTGGGGACCACACCCTATCACACACGGGAAGGCGGCCATTTTGAATTGAAGATGTGAACCAACTTAGAATACACCTCTTTTTTAAAAAACAACAAAAAAAAGCTGCTTCATTCCACAGACACCAAACTTGGGCAAAATGAGCTAAACACATGTGTTCAATAGACAGGTGTTTTTCTTGATGTTTTTCCTCGAGTTATATTTTTTTTAATTATACTTTTTCTGTAAAATGATCCTCAATTTGACCCAGTAAACGTGCAACTAAAAGTCAAATTTACTGGCCCCAAAATTCAAGCCCGGCGTACAGTGTTGGTCATCTTACTTCAAAAAAGTAATTAGTTACATTTATAAATTACTTCTCCCAAAAAGTAATTGAGTTAGTAACTCAGTTACCACATTGTAAAAGTAACTCAGTAACTCAGCAAAGTAACTGAAGTTATTTTTTATATTCTACAAGGGTATTACGTTCTATAACAGCTAAAATATCAAAGATGTTTATATTAACTGATTGAAGAATAAAAACACTATATATAGTATTTTAGAACATTTGGTATTTATTTCTACTCAATAGATTTCAGTCTGCCATATGTTATAAATAGAAATAAAAACATATAAAAAATAAATATTGAAAATAAAATTCAATGGCAAAATTAAGTCACACAAATGTAAACCTGTGTAAAAAGAAACAAAAGGAGACCTGGCCATTAAGTCTCTGCAAATCTCTGTACCTGTAAATTGTTGCACAATAAACAAAACACAATCCAACTCTCTCTGTAGATTAACATGTTGTTCATTCTCAAAGAAAATGAATAATACATTAATCTATTCGAAAATACTCCTCTCATCTAACAACTAAACCAGTGGTTGTTGCTCAGCCGTAAAATCGAGCGTTGCTTGTTTTAACAGTGGCTCCGTCTCCTTCACTGGAACTCACACTAGCTTCATTTGGGGTTAGCAACAGCAACAAGTGTCGTGTTAGCATGTGTTGATGTGAGGCGCTTCATAAGATTTGAGTTACTTGAGGCAGACGTGGATAAAGTCTTTTTTCCTGGACATAGCGTGTTACAGAAAAATTCTTGCCTTTAATTTCAATTAACAACAAGTAGTGCCGGTACTTCTAGTTCGTGAACGCTACCTTTCAATTTCCCCGGCTCCTCTCCAATGTCGCTGACGCTGTCTTGTGATTAGTGGTAGTCAGACCTCGATCATCGCTTTTGCATCCCCAGGATCCTTCCTTTGGAGGAGGCCCCTCCAGAGCCAAGGCTAGAGTCTTAGAAAACTCTTTAGAATCTTTTGGAACTTGTGAACTTGTACTTTTAGACAGGTTATATTTACATTTTGCATTTTTAAACAGAGGGGTGCAGCGATTCCTGAGTCATCTCAAATCTCTAGCCAGTACTTTGTTTTTCTCGCCTTAGCCCAAGCATAATCTATTATTTTCAAAGGTTCAGACAGCTCCCAGGAAAACCAAGGATTGTGGAGACCTTTAACTCTAAATTACAAGGTGGTGTAGCAGGCCCCAGCAGAAGCACAGGCCCGAGGTGATGAAGCAGGCTCCAGCCAGAAGAAGATTCAAGCAGTAGCACAGGCCCGGTTATTTGACATTACTGTGAAGTTTGCGCTTTAAAGCACAAAATGCAATCCTCCGAGTGCATGTGTCCCCACGGTCTCAAGAGAGGCGAGGGCCTTTATTGCCGCTTGCGGCTTTAATTTTTCTTATGTTTCTTAATCTAAATCTTGTAAATTGTCTTTTATTCCTGTAAAGCACTTTGAGTTACCCAGTGTATGAATTGTGTTATTTAAATTAAAATTGCCTTGCCATGAGTGTCTTTCAGAAAAACAGGAACAGGAAGTAATGGAATTTTTTGTGGAATTTATTGTCCTTTAAATGTCTGTTTCTCTCAAGACAGATAAACACAAAGTGTTATTTTGAAACAATTACACACTTTAGAAAACAGTTCTGAAAAATATACAACGCTGAGTCCACAATCTTGCAAGACAGACATGATTAGTTTTGATAAATAGTTATATTTATATATACGTATATATTATACTGTATATATATTTATCTGGTTAACACCACACCTGTGTCTCATGTCTAGGTCTTGTGGGTTTCATAGTTTCACCTTATAAGGGCTTCTTGAGGCAGCCTTGTACTAACCAGACACTTAGGTCCAGCCAACCTCATGCATGAGCGCGTTATGAAATGACTGTCTGAGTTGTCAGCTTGGCTTTAATTGGTTAGTACCCCTCCCTTTCCCTCCGGGCTGGTTTTTGTAAGTACATCGTTTCCCCATCGCAACCTCACTCGCCGTGTGATGTGTGCACGTGGGTGTGTGTGTATACGTCTAGGTGTGTGTGTGACAAATGTCTGAGGCCTTGTTTGAGCCAGCTGCTTGCGGGACTGAGGTGGAGCATCTGTAGCCTGACTCACTCATTCACAAACACAAGGACTTACGCATGTGGCGTACGCTTACAATGTCTGCCCTTGGGATCACAACGGGCTGCTCTGTTTGAGTCATCCAAAGAGTGGAGTCATAACACAGATCTGGTGTATTTGTCCAATTAATAAGCTGATATAAAAGTCCTTGTCTTTTGAAAGCTGCAAAGACAAACAATAAAGTGCTTCTTGTCAACATTCAGAAACATGAGAAAACTGAATCCTGACTCACACTGGAGACATAGACAGTAGTAAAGTATATTTTGCTCATAAGAATGTCAGGTCATTTTATGTCATTATAAAAGTCTAGACAACATCTATGGACAACTAATAAAGCTCAGTAGATTAAAGAAATTCAAATGTAGATACCTAAACATCAATAATAATAGTACAGTAGGTTCCATTATCTATTGTATCAACATATTACTTGTTAATAATTAAGTTGGGTTTTTGTATTTCCGGACAATGGACCATTTTCTGGTAACTTCATCCAGTCGGCTTTGGAACAGACAGTAGGATTATAGGTTGACCTTTTTGGCTGGCAGTGACCCTTACCTGCCCTTGCTGATGCCACAACTTAGATCTAGACTGGACCTGTCTAATGACCTTCTAATAGACTCATGACTCTGGAACCTTAGGTCATTTGTTTTCTTGGTGACAATCCAAATGACTTGAGATTGAGATGTTCCTTCAGAGATTGAAAAGTACGTGCAAATCTAAAGTCAGCCTGTGCTCTGAAAAAAAACCTTTCAGCCTCAAAACAGGTGTATTGTTTGAAGAGATTTTGATACAGCACATTCCAAATACGTCCGTGATTTGATCTGCCACAAAAAGGACAAAAAGGGTGTTAACTTACTTCTGCTTCTTAATATGTTGATGATACGCCTTGTGTGGATTTTGTGCTAAATCCCCGTGGCTTTACTACCGCTTGGTTAGACTTAAACACAACCCTTCACTGTTATTTCAAGGGATTCTCCGGCTCAGATCGGGCTACGGTTACCGCTGATCCCGCTAGTGTTGGGAAAGCATGCAAAGCATCTGGGGCTGTCCCTTAGAGAGCGCTGTTACTCATGGCAGATAATCCTGCCATAACATCCAGACCAAACACACCCAGAAAGCACAAAAGAAGGGGACCAAAGGAGTTACCGGAGGACACAAGGATTGAAGGGTTGGAGGAAAGGTAATGTATAAAGAGGTGAGGGGAAAACAAGGCATAGAAAGAGCACGGAGGTCAGCTTTGACAAGTTCTCAGTCAACACTCAGCAGAAAAATTTACTTCTGTGCTGAATAAATCTTGGCGAGGGGACAAGAGATGTGTGTCATTCAAATGAGAGATTAGATAGCAACAGAAAATACTGGCCAAAAGCAATAGCAAGGCATTCAGTCCATCAAGTTATATTTTAAACATTATTAACAATTTAAACAAAACTGAAATTAAAAGTAAGTTGAGACTATAAGTTAACTATTCAGGCTTAACTTTGAGGCAAAACTTTGCAAATCAATTTCATTAGGCTGCAAATAAAAGTGGCAACAGGTGCAATAAAGGTCAAGTCACTACCTTTAGCCCTTGTAGGTTGCCTAGCTTGATCAGAATGGCTCCTTGAGACAGTTGTGCTACATAAAGCTTTTCTGTGGAGCACAGCTTGCAGAACCTGAAGAGCTGAACAGGCCTGAAGCAGCCCACATCAGCTGAGCTGCACAACCAATGGCAACCTGCTCCAGTTGCCACTGGTTGACAATAAATACCAAATGTTCTAAACAGATCATAGTAATTACACATACAAACATCCCCAACACGTCAACATCCCATTCATTCTCCGCTGAGTCCACAATCTTAAAAATCTTAAAACATTTGCAGACGTTGTGCATATATGACACCCATCCAGAGGTTGTACTTGGCCACCAGCAGGAGGAATTCAGTGGATTGTGCTCACACATGCAGCTACTCCGAATGAAGTCTGAAGACTGGTGCATGAGTGAAAAGGGCAGGGGTTACACAGGCATATATTCAGGGTATCATTGTCCAACAAGTGTCCAGTCATTAATACAAGTGCTCGTAGGAGCTCAGGGTCCTAAATATGACCCCAACAGACAACTTCATCCGGAAGTGCCTCTCAAAGTCTTTTCCCCCTGCTTTAGTGTGTAGACTAAGAGAGAAAAGAGAAGATGGAGCTTTTACAAAACTCAGAAGAAGAAAGAGAGACACTGTGATGGTATCATGAGTATCCCACATCATCTTATAGGATCTACTGTATATATTTTCTACAGACTAACAGCAGCAATATGCAGCTCCAGCAACAAGGCCATATGCAGACCTACTAATAGCCAAGAAGGCCAAGGTTTTTTTTGGGTATAACCTCTTGTAATGAGCCTTTACACATAAGAATTCAAAAAATGCAATGAATGTCAAAGAGTCTGAAAATGCCAATCCCCAATACCTATTTTAGGGGAAAACAGGCTCAAATCCATTAGGCTCCATTACAGTTTGTCCAGTGTAAAATGGGCTATAACCCTGTGACTTCGGTAAAAGTAATGCTGAGAATACAATCTCTAAGACTTCAGTAGTGTGTCAGGCACACCCACTAGTTTTGTGACAGTTATCCGTTTGTCATTACCTGTAGTTCTCCGTGTTAGTTTTCCTACCCTCAACCAGGTGCTATGCTTTGATGAAAAATAACCACAAAAATTGTTTTTTGTATCATTATGTAATTTATTCCAACTAGTATATAAGTATTCAATAAGCATGTATCTGAAATGTAAACAAGCTATATTATTCTTACAGACACTGATGCTCTCCATACCCACATTTGTGCAATATTTTGGGAAATATTTTTACGGTTGGTAGGGCTTTATTTAAAAAAAAAAAACGTAATATTAATAGGCAGACGCCATCTTGGAAATATTATGTATAGAGTGAAATGGGTCAGCTTTTTAATATAATCTGAGTTTTCTTAACCCTTTCACCTCAACCACCTGAGAATGTAAAATCATGCTATGGCAATATTCCATGTGATTAGTGGTCGCCTCAGCAGGGCACACTCCTCACAACCTCTACCAATCTGTGTTTACTGTTGGAGATGAAAAATCATGTAACGTGTGGTTAGAAGTCAAGATCCAGTCTGCTGTTCCCACAAACGTTTTTGGAATGTTTCTAATATTTGTACAGACGCCCAGAGAGACTGTAAACATCCACAAGACAGAATAATAGTTTGTGGTACGAACCGCAGTGGTAAAAATAAAGCTGTGATGCATGTCACAAGGCCTTATGATGTGAAAATGTTTTATATAATGCATCCCAGTTTTACACACAATTACTTGGAGACATAATTCCTTTACAAAGCAAAAGCATCTTTTTCCAGGATTTCTTTATCATATAGAGAGCCTATGTCACACCCCTTTGGGAAGTTCCCATGAGTCTGCAAGATGGAGAAATCTTGATTTGGTTGCAGCAACAATTTTTTCCTTTTGATAAAATGGGACCAACAACCCTACCTCAGAGTAATTTTACCTACGTAATATTTTACATGAAACAATTTTCTAAAAGAGCCAGCTAGATCTACCACAGACCAGGGTAGTATTCTGTATTTGATTAATGTTTAATTTATTTCTGTATAATACAGTAAATGAATTTAATAACACAAAAAAAGATCTATAAAAAATACCAAAACCACAGCGATATACAGCGAAACAGAGGGCAGAACAAAACCAGGTATAACAAAAATCCACAAAGCAGAGTGTTTGGAACCATACAAGGTGGAGTATTTAGGCTTAATCCCAATTCTCTAACTTACCCCTACAACGTTCCCTTAGCCCTACCCATTGATCCACCAAAAGAAGGGGTAAGGAGTAGGGCTAAGATTATAGGCTACCCCTAAGAATTGGGACATACACTTAAAGAGTTCATTAGCTCTTATTTTGGTAGAGCTCTTGTAAGATGCACAACACGTGGAACCCTGAAGCAGATGGGCTACAGCAGCAGAAGACCACACCGGGTGCAGCTCGCACAGGCTCAGAATTTGGACAATAAAAGATTGGTAAAATGTGGCCTGATCTGAAGAGTATCGATTTCTGCTGCAACATTCAGATGGTAGGGTCAGAATTTGACGTAAAGAACATGAACACATGGATCCATCCTGCCTTTTCTCAGGCTGGTGGTGGTGTAATGGTGTGGGGAATATTTTCTTGGCACACTTTGGTCCCCTTATTACCAATTGACCATCATTTAAATGCCACAGCATACCTAAGTATTGTTGCTGACCATGTCCATCCCTTTATGACTACAGTGTACCCATCTTCTGATGGCTATTTACAGCAGACTAATGCACCATGTCACAAAGCTCAAATCATCTCAGTCTGGTTTCTTGAACATGACAAGATCTTAAACCAATAGTGCATCTTTGGGATGTGGTGGAACGGGAGACACACCATGGAAGAATCTGCAGCAACTGTGTGATGCAATCACACAGTGGCTCAGTGGTAGAGTGGCCTTCCTTCGACCGGCGGGTGGGCAGTTTGATCCCTGCTCGAAACATCTCAAAACATCACAACATCCCGCTCTCCCCACAGTTCATACTGTCGTTGTGTCCTTGGGCAAGACACTTAACCCATCTTGCCTCCAGTGGTGTTCTAGCTGTAACACTGGTAAAGCTTTGAGTGCCTACTAGGTGGAAAAGCGCTATAAAAATAAAATCTTGTCTTAAGGTGTAGTCTTTAATCTTAGCCCTACCCCTTCCCCTTCATTTGGAGGGCCAAGAGGTAGGGTTAAGTTAGAGAATTGGGATTGGGCCTTAGAGTCACATGCAGCAGGACAAGTCTTCAAACAACCAAATTCTGCATCTAGACAAAGCAGCATTTGGGTCCAAAACTTTCCGCCATCTACAGCATACACAATGAAAGACTATTAGATTATAAAATATCATCTAAAACTCATAAATCAGCAACAAGTATTAATACATACCACAGTGCAAGCAGCATGTAGCTCTTGTGAATGGGAGTCTAAAGAGACAATAGCATAATATACAATATAATATATAATTAATATATCGTTGTGAGTGCAATCCAACCGGGAATAGACAACCTGCTACAGCTCAACTGGCAAAGCAAATAGCTACACATTCTGGTACTAAAAGTAGAACGCCAATTTGAGCTTATGTCTTACAATGCAGTATGCTCGAATGGAACCTCTTGTACCTTGCGAGCAGACAACTGATTACGGAAGGACAGAACCGTACGTGAAGCAAAAAGCATGATGCCAAAGAAGGGCCCACAGGAAAGAGGGAAACTTTTAAAGTCTGCAAACTAGCGCTATTGGCAGGTCAGTTATGGAATTATGGGTCAGATACACCTCATACATCACCTCAATATTCTTTCTAACGCATACATGCATCAGCAACAGCCTGATGTGCAGAATGAGCCGCGGTCGGCTCTGTAAGCCTGTACAGTTAATTAAATGAGAGGTTTTCGGGATTGAAACTCCTGCACTGTTTCAGCGGATGTGACGTAATGCATGTGCGTGCTCATTTACCTGGTTCTCACTTCCTGATTTGCCGCCATAAGTAAACTAAGCAATCCTAGCGGCAAAGTTGAAAATGAATCCTGTGAACAGGGAAGAGACAGGCCTCCAGCGTACTCGAAACCGGTAGATTCTTCTTTGGTTGTTGTTTGTTTGTGCACTTCCGTACCTCCGTAATGTACCTTTAAACTAGCAATAAACAAATCAGTTTCTTCAGTATTCACTACTTCATATATGAGTTTTATCTATGTACAATATAATATTTCAATCAGGACAGACACAGACAAGCTTTTAACCCTCAAAAGCGAAAGAAACAAATGACAACAGGGCGTGCCTGACATCTGTAAGTCCCTTTTCCATTGTGGGCTCAGCTCTACTTGACTCTACTCGCTTTGGTCCGGGCAGTGAGGTTTTCTTCCACTGTAGATCCTCCGAAGTTTGTTGAGTCATTAAAGTGATGCCCTTTGATTCAACAGTAACAGGGTTCACCCTAGAGATTTTAATTATAGCCATCCATCTAGGTACCCCAGCATGTTGAAGATATACTGGAATTTGAGTCAATCAAAAAAGCCCACACTTCATTCTACATTAACTTCTTCAATGAGTATTTTTCTCTATCAAATGGGAGCCAAGAACAAGTTTGTAGCATGGGCCAGAGATTTACCTTGCATTTCAAATCTAAAGCATAGACACATGCCCCTTACTTCAACGGCAAACACAAGGAACTGAGCCCATTGTGAGTGTTTCAATGGGCACTTTTGTCAAAGTATTAGTGTGTTTTATAAAGTAAAATGTATAGTTAAGTTCTGATTCTAAACCTAACATTGACACAATATATTTAAAATTGTTGTTTATTGTTTATTATTTTCAATGCCAAAGACAATCTATTTAGCTTTAACGTTTAATCATCATTCTATTGGGCTACATTAAAAAAAAAAAAAAAAATCTAAATAAAATACTAAAAATAAAAGTAAACGGTTACAAAAAAAAACATTTGGGGAGTTGCATGTCTAATTTAAAAATATTATATTAATTAAAAAATATGCCAGGCTGATTGAATATGGGGTCAGCTGGTGCCTCTTGTAGCGGGGATTTTTGTTGACATGATGGCACAGTCTTGTCACTCTCTATTCTGTTGAGGTCTTCCAGATAAGCGTCCGCAATGAGCAAATTACTATTAAAATAGAACCATAGACGTGTGTTCCACTTCAGCCCTTATGGCACCTGACTGTCGAGGCCCCCAATCTAATCAGGAATGGCTGCTCCGGACCAGGCCGCTCCGTCCTTACCTCAGCTGATATGCATGCAGTCATGAGAAGGAAGTGGCTGAGATAACCGAGGCGTTTCTCCGTCAGACAGGCATGAGGTAAGACCCGAGGAATCTCTTGCAGGGCATTACCTCAGTCTGGTGGCTTCAGTGGGTGGAAAAAAAATAATGAAATAAAAGAAATCTGGAGGTGGTTCTTATTTTAGGTGCAGGTCTGTCGGAGAAAACACAGTGACTCATAAATTCACAGTAATTAAAGGCCATGCCTGCTCTTGTTGAAGCATACACACTGTCAATTTGTAAGCGGTCATGCACGCAGTTTTCCTCACAGCTAAAGATTTTATTTAATTTTTTTAATAAGTCACAGATTTGTTTGGGGAGGGGGAGTGTGGGAGGTTGGGACGCGTGTAAAAGTAAGCTTTGTTTCATTTGGTATCATCCACCAAATCTGCAATCTTCTTAGACAGTCACCTGTGAGCGGTTTCCTGGCACGGGTAAAAGGAATGTTCAGAATGTGACTAAAAAAAAAAAAAAAGACAAAGTCAACAATAAAAGTATTTAGGAGACATTAAATTGCGCACAATGACTGCCGAGTACAACAGATGGCTTTGTTGTGTGTGCACTCAGAGGTACAGCACAGGGTACAGGAGAGATCCCATTCCAGCAGGGTAATCTGAGATGGATAAAAAAAAAAGTGTAGGTGGGAAAGAAAGACTTTAGAGGGTGGGTAACTTCAGATGCCATCTCTATATCTGAATCATCTGAGTCGTCAGAGACAATCAAAGGCTGTGTGTGGCATACCTGTTCCCCCTCATCTCCAGCCAAGGCGCCGCAAAAATTAATTTGAGTGGAGATACACAGGCCCGAGTGTCCACGCCTAAATAGCACCAAGCTACTTTTTTCCTTGTGCCTCTGCAGTAGCTTGCACAAGGCTCTAAATCACTGTGAATATCAATAAATGTTACTCTATCCCTGGTCTATGAACTTATCAGATACCTGGCCAAAAAGTAAACGCTGCACTATCACTGTTGATCGCCCACAGATAGCAGGCATTTGTTGTTTTGGTTGCGTGTTTTTTCCTCACCTTCCTCGGGTTTTTATCTCCCTTGGCAGCTGGCGCCAGGCATGTGTTTGGAAGAGAGGAGCATTGTTTTCCTTTGCGCTGTCAGGGAGGCTGTTTAAACCTGTAGTCTGGTTGCCTTATGTATGTAGGAGGTGCACACACATGTATAGTATAGTTATTGTGGAGAGCTTCAGAGGCGCTATGTGGAACAGTTTTAAGTGAGAACATTTACAATATATAAAAAAAGACACTCAATGGTTACAATGGTTGCTATTGCTCACTGTAATTTTTATGCGTGATTATTAGTAGTCACAGTAACTTTTTTTTTTTTTACATTTTTTACATTCCCAAATTTCACCAATGATCATTGTTGATGTGGTCTTTGTTTGTTTTTTTTGTTAGTTTTTTTTTTTACATAAAAGCTAATGTGTCTAAAGTGATAGACGTACCACATAGAAAACACTAAAGGCATGCAGTCATCTGTTTCCAGATCTATTTATATGGAGATCCATTAGTGACAAGCTAAAGAATATAGCTTCAAGTACCTGCTTCCTACAAGTGCCATTAGCAAATTATCAATTATTAAAATGTTATGAACTACTTTTATATGAGACACTGGTGACACTTTATTTGACACTACACTTGATACATTGTTTCTACCTCCTTGTGTAACAAACTATAATGACTATATATAACTACATAGTACATACATAATGGAATTATTGTAGGTAGGGTTAGAATAAGGGTATGTATGTTACATATTATTACAGTTTGTTTGAGGTAGATGTCACATCACAATGTATCAAGTGTACCAAGACACTTGTACAGCTACCCTGATATAAGCCAAAGTCAAAGTCTACTTGGTGGGGTATATTTTGTCAACCTGACTCTGCCAGATAGGACTGTTCCACATACCATCTGGAGGGCTCCCGTTGAAAGTGTTTTCAAAAAGCAGCTACTTTTAATGATTACCTAGTCAGTAATTGGATTATCAACTTCAGTTTTATCCAATCAGAGCAGCACCGTGTTGTTTTACACATCATTGGACACATGTTTGGCCAGGGTTAGGACCGCAAATACTTTGTTTGGAGCAGTTAAAAGATGGATTTTTGTGAATTTTAAACTCAAATCTCACGAGAATCCAGCTGCGGTGCAAGGTTAATATTTTATGTTACAAGAATAATATTCAACGTATTCTCATTCCAAAGGTGTAATATACGGACTTTTGGGCATATTATGTCCACTACTGAAGCTGAAATAGCACTCTTGCCCTCCAACAGAAAATAAAAATTGAGAAATGTCCTATATAGATCAAATTTATCAGTCTAATATACCTCCAAACCTGGGATTTAGCATGCCCTATTCTCTGCTTCAAAAATGTGCAACATTTTAAACATTTTGAGTATTAAAATGTCACAGGATTAATGTTACTTTGTTGTACAATTCTTATAAAGCCATGTGTTTCTTTATTATCTGGAAATTAGAGTCATTGTCTAGAACAAACAGTCAATTTTACTTCATTATATTGTACTGAAAGTAGCAAAACTTATGCCACATGTATTTTTTATGGGTTTTGAATAGACTCTCTCCATATTATTACCATTAGCAGGGCAAACTATTAAATTGTATTCATTCTTATTTTTAAGGCATATTAAACATTTCATCAATCTTGTTTACTACTGGAGCTGAAAGAGCACTTCAAATAAATAATTAAGTTTCTCATTTCAATCAGGCATCATACAAAAACTGGCATTTAAAATAAGAAAGACATTACAAAGACAAGAAACGCAAAAAGTATTTTTATTTTAATATTTTTTCTTCTGTTATCAGCTAATCACTTTTTCCTCACTTGTTTTTACAGTTGGTACAACAAGGCAAGGCAATTTTATTTACGTACATACTGTAGCACAAGTCATACAAGGGTAATTCAAAGTGTACAATTAATGAAGCACCAACCTTCAAAACCTTCACAGAACCTGTACTTTGCAGATTTGTGTCCATTTTATTGTTTTCAACGTGTAAATAAAAACCTTATATTGTAATTAATAATATCACATTATTTTTCCAACACAAAAAAGTACATAAAGTGCCTATGTTGGAAAAATGTGCCAAAAAATGCAACTCCAGAGACTTGTAATGTACAATATAAGTAAATGTGGGTATAGCTCTTGCCAAAAAAGTCTTAATTCCAAAAGCTTATTGGTCAAAGTAACTTTAGTAACAATACTAAAATGTTAAGTTTCAAACTGCAAAAGTAGGTACCATCCACAGTCCAAACAAACCTCTATATGATGGAAAAACAGCTTTTAAATCACATATTTTTTGCATTGTACCCAGATGTATGCTACTTGGACGCAGTTTTCTCCTCTGCCACCAACCACATGATAAGAGTGTTTATGTGCCACACACTTGACGCCTGTATCTTAAGACATTGTAAACACTCACAAAGCGCCAGATTACAAAACGAGAGCATCACTTGTTTTTCCATTAATAAAACATCTGTCAACGGCTCCTTTGTCCTATTTACTCCCGACCAAAAGGACTTTCCCATGAGGTCATGCAAAGACATGCACTGTCTCTCTCGCACACACAGCCGCCTGTGTTGTAGCGCCCACAACAACACATCAACCATCTCCCAAAAAACCGCAGCTTGGTAACAAAACAAGGTGAAATTCATCTGAAACGACCCTGATAGAGAATCAAAGGCGTCAAAATAAGGCCAAATGGGGGACACTTGTGCGACATGCCGCACTGTTTGTCCGGTTCTCTCATTCCCACACAAAACAACAATCTTTGCATCAGAATTAGCCTCTTTTATAGTGGTCAGTGTGGCCACATCCGTGCGCTCAAACCTCAGAACATCTAAACAGGGCCTATTCTTCACGTTCCAAACAAAGCGGCATCTTTTCTTTTGATGCCAGAGTCTTCTTCAGTTTGACTCGGGCCACCACCTTCTCCACCATTCTTCCCCTTCCACCTCCTCCCTATAGATTTTTTTGGTATGCTCATGAAAAGGCTCGCAAAGTTGGGACAATAGGGCACCTGCCAGAATAATGAGCCCTCAGAGAGAAATGCAGCTGGGGCAGAGAGTCATACCTGTGACTTGTGATGTGATGGCCCCGCTTTTAAGTGGTCAGAGACAATCTTCAGCCACACCTTATATCCCCCCCCTCCCCCCGGTAGGAATTTCCCCTCACACACAAAGCCCTCATACCTCCACGAGCACATTCATCAAGCACAATTCCCATTTCATTCAATCACAAAGAAGCTCATTGAAACTGCAAGGAGTCATATATTTGTCATGTAGCTCTATATTATAAATGTCATCACTGGTTTATGGTGTTAGGTGTAATGGGTGTAGTTCATTTGCCTTTGCACAAACAGAGATTGTTTGGTTTCAAATTTCTCTTTAATGCAGTCAAAAGTAAGAAACACATCTTGGTAGTAAGGGTAAATTAAAAGCGGTAATACTTTATTTTACACTACTTTTGATACATTGTAGTATCATTAAGTACAATGTAACACACTGCGTAACAAACTGTAATAATATGTAACCTACAATGTAAGTACACATAATTCCATGTAAGAATACATGAGAGGGCTTACACACTGGCAGTTGGGCGCATGCTTTATGGGCCATATAACACACACAAAAAAAAAAAAATCAGATGCCAAAAATGTTTTTGCTGTATGCGGCAATAAACAACTCTCTTGAAAATCATTGGTAACCATGACTGCCTCGGGATCAGGTCTAGGATATAACCAAGAATTTTGTAAGTTTCTTTAAGGTAAGCTAACATGCTAACTGCAAAAACTGGAGGCCAAACATTACCACCAATTCTGAGTCACTTGTGTTTCCTTTAACCAGTGTGTTTTTTCCCCTGTGTCATGTTTGGAACAAAGAGGTTTTAGTATTTATCTTCCTCTGAGTCGGTTCATTCAGAATGTCTGGCTATCACACTTTACGTCACAGAAATATAGATGGGGACTGTGCTCCTAGGGAAACAAAAGCCTGACTGTTTACATACTGCTTCTACATTTAACTCGGAAGAGCACATAGTGCATTAGTCACCAGGATTCCTTTCCCTTTTAAAAGGTTGTTAAAAAATTTCCCATCCGTCCCAAATACCAGTGTTGAGCAGTGAGGAAGACAGTGAGATGTCTGTGGACACGGCAGCGACTGGGGGTTGGGGCAGAGTGTTTATCTTTATTAAGGGTGAAAAGTGAAACTTTTATGAACTCTTAACCTATTTTTTTTCTGCATCTCATCTGCATGTCTTCACTATGCGACTTCCTTTGACCACCCAAAGACATGTATGTTAAGGTAAATTGGTGAATTTAAAATGCACTGCAAGTCTCAGCATTGTAATCAAATGTCTGTGGTCCAGGCTGTACACTGCCCCACACCCGAGGCAGCTGGGATTGGCCCCAGCCCCCACAACCCTTATAAGCAAAAGCAGTAGAAATTTTTATTTAAATTTTTATATATTTACAAACTTCTTGACTGAAGTTCTATGCAGACATACTGCAAATGTTTCTGATAGTTCCTTTTTTAAATTGTATGCATAGAAAATGACATTCCATTATGCTCCTATATGTTGATTCACTGTTTCAAAAACATTATTTTTCATTTGGTACTTTTTGTGAGTTTCTTTCACAAACAAGATGTGCATCATATGAAGCAAAAATAAAACTTTTCAAAGCAAAGAAATGGGCTTTAAAACTTTTATAATTAGGAGGAGAAATACTAAAAAATATTAGTAAAAGACTGCTTAACATTGGCCCATTGTTTCAGGAATGGGTTTATGTTTAGCAGCTGTGTGGTTGAGTAGTGCACTCCTTTAGCCCTTGAACATCTTGTCAATATAAACTTAAATTCCTCATGTTATAATGCTCTCAACCGCACTCAAGGGTATGTTTGGTCTCAGAAACATCTTGACTTTTAGTTTTAGTGCGACAGAACTGTAAATCTTCAAAGAAATCTTACATAATGTGATAAGAGCCTATCCTGCGGGTCATGGGCCATGTGACTTCTGCTTTTTGTGTGTAATGTCAATGTGAGTTTTGATTTGTGAGGGACTGTTGTGGCTTGAGTGTTAAATGTAATATCCGTAAAATGACTGGAAGGTCATGTACGTAGGCAACAGAACAAATTGGTGTCAAAGAAGGCATAGGGCAGTGACCATATTTCTTTAAGGTACTGAAGTAGGTCCCTGGTTTAAGCAATTCAGTACAAGAGCCACTCTGAGGGATTAGCTGGCTGTTCTATATGTGTCCATACAATTGAAAAATGGTGAGCTCTAGGCAAGAACAGGGAGTTCGGGTTCTGCAGGTTAAATGACATTGATCTGACAGAAGAAGACAGGAATAAATACTCTCTTTTCAGTTTGGAAGGGTGCAGCTGATGAATGGGCCTTTAGTCTAGCAGTGATAGAACATACCATAATCCCGTCTAACCTTTTTGCTCCATAACTCAAGCCAAATCTCACTGTTGTACCTTATCAGTGCATCTTTGGGAAGGGAGTGCCACAAAAAAGAAAGTCTGAAAAAGAAAGATTTATTTGTACTTTGTAAGATCTAATCCTGACATAGAGTCAAATATTGGTAAAAATTGTACAGATCTTGTAACATATTTTGTTAAATCTTGTGCCCTTCTTTATTTTACGAGATGGTTTTTACCTGTCACATTCATAAATAAACAATCTTAGACTAACAGTTGCAATGCAAATCTTTTTCTCAAAAGTAATTTACTAAGAATAATGTGCTTATTGAGATTTTGCTTTTAATCCTTTAATAATTCCATGTTATTGTCTGTCCACAATCCCTATAAATCCCTTTAAACATGAGCTGTATGCAGATTTTACAAACGGACGTGCCCGGTGTAATACTTGAGGACCTGTGCCTCCACATTAGAGACTGTTAAACTTAGATCTGCCTCAAGAGATAAACATAAACATCGCCAAAGGAACACAATATTCAGTAAAGTTCAAATACATAAAATGTCAAATATTATTTTATTTTCTATTTAGCCTTCTTGGACCTATGCTTCATCATCAAAGACTGGGCGACATGATTGATAATTGCTTATGAGGTAAGATACAGATTTTTATAGCTATAGAGTCCTGCCTCCATAGATTGATACACA